>JAWNLT010000337.1:1200000-1550000 GCA_035042145.1 Drosophila kokeensis | reverse complement strand
CATACTAATTGCTTAGTCACAATTTCCCTTTTGTCTGTTGCCACTGGACACCAGAAACTTCACACCTTGTTGACGCTCAAGTGGCAATGACTTTCACACGGAGCAAAAAAAAAAAAACAGAGGAAAAATCTAACCAAAATAGACCCAGACTTATTGGTGTGGGTAAGTGAGCATCTTATGGATTTGGAACTGGTCGACAGCACTTTCAATTAAGCACATGCACAACTACACACAACTAGGTTCCAGAATCTGAATCATATGGCGAATCCGGCAGACGCCAACGTCATCTAAATTAAGGCTAAAGTGCGCATTTAAATTTTATGACACAGAAGTAAACAAACTGAGAGATGCAACAGGGGCAGACATGCTGCGTGCTGCATGCTGCATGCTGCATGCTGCATGTGGCAACCCCTGTCTTTTTGAGTCTGTGAAAAACGAAAGCAAGTGCTACCCCAGATGACAAAGTCGTCTACTCTTCCCCTTCTCCATTCGCTACTCCTCCTCCATCTCCGGCTGCTTTTCGATGGCTACCGCTACTTTTAATGTTTTGATTCCTGGTGTCGCTTAATGGGCAACTGCCACTGTCAGCGCATAGAGGCGGGGCAAGCAGGGAGCTGCAAGATTTATGGGCAATTACAAATCTCGTGCGTGTGCGTGAGATGAGGATGAGGATGTGGATGCCTAGATGCGTGAGGTGGCTGACAAAAATTTCATAAGTAAGCCAAAAAAATGTTTATTAAAAAAATGCAAAGCTTTTGATCGACAAATAAATGAATTGGATTCGAGTTATAGTCTGGCATATTTCAGGCGAAAATTTTTACTTGTCTTCCGACCTCAAATCTCGGTTTTAACTTTAAATGTAGGATTGATTTAGAGGTAAAACTATGACCAAAAAGCCATCGCTTTTTGAAATAAGTTGAGTTTTGACGAAGTTGTGGCATTTTGAAGTTTCGACCTATGCCCATAGGGCGATTTTCAGGCTAGAAATTTTACTTGTCTTCCGACCTCAAATCCCGTTTTCAACTTTAAATGTACGATTGATTTAGAGGCAAAACTATGATCAAAAAGCCCTCGCTTTTTAAAATAAGTTGAGTTTTGACGAAGCTATGGCATTTTGAAGTTTCGACCTATGCCCATATGGCGATTTTCAGGCTAGAATTTTTACTTGTCTTTCGACCCAAAATCACGTTTTCAACTTTAAATGCACGATTGATTTGGGAACCAAATCATGATCATAAAGCCCTTGCTTTTTGAAATAAGTTGAGTTTTGACGAAGTTATGGCAGTCCACTCCCCTCCCCTCCCCTCTCTATAAATGGGCACAAGCTCATAAATAATATGAAGAGGGGTGGAGGCGGGAGGCGAGGGCTCTTAATTAAAATCTTTATATTGGCTTTGGTTGCCCATTTGTGTGAAATATTTCACTGACACTTTGGTAAATGAATGCGCTTTGCTTTGGTTTACTTCTCGCATTTTTGATAAATATCCAGCATATATTTGATAATTAATATGATTTTTATAGACATTCAGAGCGGGCATGACCCCAAAAATAGCCACAAACTGGAACACAAGAAGCGCACAGCCCTCCCAGAAATGCAAATTGATTTTGGTTGATTTTGAGATTTTCCCCAGCGAATAATAGAATTAGAAAAGCGAAATACTTCCAAACAATATGCCGCCATGTTGAGAGCTGAGAGCTGAGGGCTGAGAGCTGGAAGCTGTTAATAGATTCGGTAAAATTCGTAGAATCGAAAACTCCTTACAACTCGCGCCTGCCTGTGCTGTGTCAATACGATTGTTTTGTGGCAAGCAGCCTGTCTGTCAATCAGGGCGAGTTTTAATTGAATTTGAAATAATCATGTTTGTAAGTGTGTCTGGCGGAGTTGGAGTTGGTCGACTGACTGCCTCAGCTTGACAGCTCAATGACGTTTCAGTTCGCTTCAAATTGTGTACCGCGACACCGACATCAGTTCCAAGTGCCGCTTAGCCAGACCCAAAACATTAAAGCATTTCACAATGCTTTTTTTTGGGATTTTATTTCTAAGACTTTACTCAATTGACTCTTAAGTTGGTCGAGTTATTCACAATTTTGTATATTTAGACTCAGTGTTCCATGTAAGGTTAAAGTTTCAAGTTCTCAAACGGACTGGAAAATTGATGATTTATCTCCAACAACAATATCTCATTTTTAGTGGCATATTTCTAATATATTAAAAACAAAAATTGTTTAATTGTGGTTGCATGATTTATTCGGGCCACCCCCTATCGAGTTTCCATTTGATTAATTTTAATATTTAACGAGTTGAGCCAGGCATTAGCATGTTCAGAGCAACGCCCGCATCTGTCGTCCAAAATCAGGAAAACAACAAACAACAAAAAAAGTGTGTTTTTAGTATGATTCATCTAAGTTTTATGGAGTTGGCCTTTTGAGACTCTTGTGGAGGTAATCTGAAAAGGTGTCGGGGGAAATGATCATAAATTATAAGCGTTTAATAACAATCTCATAACTTAATTTTATGTTTTGGTAATTATACATCTTTTTGGGCGTTGAGTTTGAGTTGAGAAGTATTTCAAATAAAAATAGAACTGATCAGGTATTCTGGTTTACTTCAGAATGATATCTCGATTGGTAAACAGACAACTGCAGAACCACAGCAAAATTATGTATTATACTGCTGACGTCTGCTGCTTGATATAAGAATCCATACATATATTCCAGTATGCATATAGACGATATATAGTATATAAAGTCTGGACTGGCACTTAACGTTCTCTGTTGTCTATCAAGATTATTAATAGAGGCTCAATGCAATTTGCAAGTGTTAACAAAGTAAGTGAATAATTTATTTATATATCTATTAATGAGGCGATTTTTCTTGGTAAAATGCAAGTATGTATGTATGATTTCCTTTTGTATGTGACTGTGAATGCCGTGATCAACTTTGACCTCTTTTGCAACTGCCAAGCCTCATTTGATTGCCAGCGTTTATGTTTATGCCTGCTGCTTGTCTCTTTTCCGTTTTGTGCATTTTGTTTAAGTTCGCCAAACCGGTCTTTTGCTCTTTCTCTCACTCTCTAGCTTCCCCACTCCTTGAGCCAACAATTTCCAGTTTTCAAGTTTACTTACTGTTTGCGTTGCTTGTTGGCCAGCTTGAAAGCCACAGCAGCAGCAGCAGCAGTCGCAGCAGCACCAACAACATCATGGCTCAAAAGTTAACACGACCAACTGTTGACTAACTTACTCTCGACGCAGTCACAGTTCAGCTTAACACCCTCACAAAATGTTAATTATATTAACAAAATAAAAAACGATTTGGTTTCTCTGTATTGCAGAATCGTTTAGCTTTCACTTCAAATTGGCTTATGAGATCAAGTATGGCAAACTTACACTTAGATCAACGGTTAACTCGATTTACCCATACTTTTTTCGAGTCTTACTTCAACTTAAGATTGCAACTAAGATGCCTTTCAAAACTCAGAGTATTTGCAATTCGTCGTTAATTTATTTCATCATATTTATATTGCGCCTTGTTTATACATAAAAATATTTTCAAGATTGCAGTTTTTTTTGCAACTCTTCTTCTTTCAAGCCTGAATTTTCAGAGCCTTTGCATTTCGTACACGAATTTAATTTGTTGTGTGTGCGCTTTAATAAAAATAACTTTGTTATCAGACTGGCTGGAGGGAATCCATCACATTCCTGACACAATACGAGTGATCGTGGAGCAGTACTTGAGCTTGAAATCTGATGTCTTCAACTGGCAACAAAGACCAAGTTGAAAGTCGCTCTGTTATACGAGGATTTTCAATGTTTTAGGGAAAGAAAAAACCCTTTAACAATAATCTATAATAGCTTTTCACACTCTCCCAACAGCTGCGGCTGCAATTGGCCAGTTTAGCTGTTAGCCAGGCTAAGGCCTCTTCAACTTTCCCATCGCATTGGGAATTGTTTTGGCGCGTGTTTTCGTGTTGAACAAGTTTTCCATGGTATTTTTCCTGCACGATCTGCTGGCCAATTCATTGCCATTTATATGCTGTCTTTGCTTGTGTGTGTGTGAGTGTGTGTATGTGTGTGTGTGCATTTGCCCATAAGCACTTTTCTATTTTCCTTTTGCGCTGGCATGCGACGATCCATTAGCGCTGGACATGGCCAATTTACACTTTAGGGCCTCCTTCTCTCGGCTTGACCGGCACAAGTTTCACAGCCGCCAGGCAAGATTACTCGATCCCAAATGTGCCAGACACCACGTACCAGAGCCGTTAAGACACCTTCGTGGCCAATGCGCAGTTGCAGTTCAAAGAAAATAAAGCAACAAAATATTGGGTCAATTATTTAGCGCACTTACAGCACCAAATTTCGAAACGATAGCACAGAAATAATCTAAAAGTGTACAAAACATTCCTAGATAAAAAAAAATGGAATACTCAGAGTACAAATATGATATCGGTAAGTCAAGAAGTTTAATTGTATATATTTATTTAGATATAGAAAAATACAAAAATTAAAAATCGGTGTACAAATTTACAAATGGGCCTTGAATCTATGCTTAAAACGTGAACATTATCTGTAGGATAAGCCTACGAAACTTACATAAAATCTTTACTGATTTAACGAGCAATTTTTAAGAATAATATCCAAGAAACTCAAATGTGAAAGTGGGTCGGGTACCAAATGTTCACTCATTATAAATAGTGTCGCTTAATGTTATGATCATATATACATATGTATATACTTTACATATTCATTCATATTTATGTTTATTTTTTGTTGTTGTTAATGTTCACTATTCATTATAATAATTCATAAGGTACGTGCAACAATGCTTTTTGGTAATTGTTTTCTACACACTTAATACAGTCACACATCAAATATATATATACACACACACACACACATACTTAAAGTCTTAAATTGCTCCCCCCACTTCACATTGACACTGAATATTATTTAGTATGTAATTTTTTTGCCATTTCCCATTTCTGTTTGTGACCCACACTTAGTTGCTGCTCTTGCTCTCTTTACATTAATTAGGTTTACGAGTTGCTTTTAAACGAATTTAAATTGTTCTGCGCATCGTCAGCAATTATGATAGACTCTTTCCCAGTCTGTCAGCTGCCATCTCTTTTTAGCGACTGATCTTCAAATTGATGTCAAGGGCTCGCACGCTCTCTCTCTGTCTCTCGCCCTTTGTCTTAATTGCATTACGTAAGTTTTTGGTTAACTGTTCTTGAAAAACAATTATGCAAAAAAGAGAGAGAGAGAGAGAGAAGAGAGTAAAAAGGTTGCTTGTGTGTCTTATTGTGATTTATGCACAATGTCACACCCAGAGCAATGATCAGATCTCGTTTAGCCACGGCAACAGTTTGACGCATGCATATTGCTGGAAATCCATGTGTGTTCGTAGGTGTGTGTGTGTGTTCAGTTGCATGTGACTTTTCATTTATCAATTTCAAAAGCAACGTTGCAACAAAGGCGTGATTCAGTCTCGAGGCTTGAGCTCTAAGTTCAGTCTTCGGTTTGCAGTTGGCATTTGCCATATAATAATAAATATGCATGTAAGTAAATATGCACATATACATACATATGTATTTATGTATTCCATATACGTGACAATTTCCATAGAGAGAGTGTGTGTGGGGAAGCATGCACTATAAAGAATTAATCATGAATAACAATACTCAAGTTAACTGATAAGAATTCTAAATGAATAACATAAGTGAATGCACTTTTCAAGTTTGCATTTGTGAGTGAAGTGACTTGGACACTTGGAAGAAACAACCCTGTTTTCGTTTCTTGTCATTTTTCAACACTCCCTTTGTGACTTTTAGTGGGAGAGCCGATCATAAATAAATGTCATAATGCAATAAAAGAGAAAAGTGTCACATTCGCTGACAACATGCACACGGACATGCGACCCCAATGTTGAATGCAACACACACGCACACACACCTACGCATGACATACCATGGAATCCAGATCCAGTTGCGTGTAAACTGCAAAAGATGATGTTCAAAACTGTGAACTTGCAATGGAAGAAAGAGTTTATATATACATATGTATAAATGTAAATATGAACATTCATACGTAAAGAAGTGTCGAAATGCATTTTGAGCATGTGTGTGTAGGTGGCTCAGATTAAAATTCAAATAAATAAGAGTGCTGCAGTCACAAGCGCGTGACTACAACTTACCCTGTAGCCAGTCTCCGTCTCCAGTCTAACTCTGAAACTAAGCCAGAATTAATTAAATTTTAAGCAAATTAGCGACAAGTTTGTTTGTGTTAGTCACGCCCAAAGACTCAGCTCCCAAATTTAGATATACCACTGGCATATACGATTTTAGCTGAGCGTCAAAGTCAAGTTTTGGGCACCCACACAAACTTTTGCAATGCAGAGAATTCAAATTATTTTTTTTACTTACGTTTTTTGTTAGCACGCAAAAGGTGCTCAACTGGAACCAGAACATAGTGAAGCCGAGCAGAGGTTAGCAATGTGCTCCGACCCATGTGACATGTGACTTGGCTGACAAACAATTCGCATAAAATTGCCAACAGCAGAGTTGCGAAATTCTTTCGCCGGATTAGAGTTTAGCCTACGAACATACACACATATATATATATATATATATATGTATATCCACAGAAATATATATTTACATCTGTATAGTGTAGATGGCATCACTCGCTTTCTTTTCCAGTCAACGGACCCGCAAAAAAGTCAGTCTTTCCGGTCAGTGATTTTTTTTGCTTGACGTATGTTGGGGTGAAAATTATAGTTTATGATTATAATTAATATGGGTTAATGTTTATGACTGGCCAACTGGTTGTTCACTTTGTGAACTTTCGCTTTTGTTACAGAACGAATTTTAATTGGCGAAAGAAAAAACACCTTTTCTAATTGAATTTCGGTACTCTTGTACTTAAAATTTTAACTGCTTACAAAATCCATAAAAAAAAATCTGTTAAAATAAATTATTTTTAGAAAGAAGTATTACTTCGCTTAAATATTTATAAGTTTTTTCTACTCGGCTTAGGTTTTTGAAATTCTTGATTTATGGAAATCAACTCAGAGAGATTCGTTTCTTGTTTATTTAAAAAACAAACATCTTAAATCTGCAAGAGCATCATAAAGTTAAGTCCCATTGAAAGCAATGTTATGAATAGAATTCAAAAGCATTAAATTGGCTTTGGAGGCAATAAATATCCCGAAGACAGTTCTAGAGTAGTCCCAAGGGTTGTATTTGTTTATGTTGACTTGCTGCAGAGAGGACTTAACTGCTGATAAGCGGCAACTTTGTCGACCACCACATAAAAGGCCACAAGGCCAGACGCGTAGTGGGGGAGAGACCATCAGGGGTTGTCACAACAAGGGCCTGGCGTGGCATAGCAACCAACATGGGCTTAGTGCATGCAACTCAGCAAGTAATAAAATCAGCGAGCTGTATCGAAGACCAGGATCTGAATCCAGATGGTCTGCCCCCCACGAAAACAAATGCAACATCAGTTTCAGCCCTTTCACTCTCGCTGCTCCGGCAGCTGCTTCTGGGGTTAAATTTGCTTCCGTTTTTGCTAAACGCGTGCGTCAGTCGCATTACTCAACAGGCTGCGCCGCAGGATGCCCCCGGAGAGCTGTAGTAACCTTATGCCGTGCCAGTAATTTCATTTAGTTTATTTTCTTTTCAACGCGGGGTTCCCCATTTTTAGCGACTACTCCAAAATTTATGCAATGCAAATAGAAAAAGAAAAATAATAAGAAAGAGAAAGTCGAGTGTGCTCTAGGCTGGAAAATTAAGGGAGAGTTTAGAATAAACAGCGTATGTTTACATTTTCCTGGTCATGTTTATCCAGACCGGCCCAGATTTACCCTACTCCTAAAAGTACAAGTAGTATATGAAATATATATGTACTCCAATTGCGCTCTGGTTTAATTTACTTTGTTATTGTGACAGCTTCTGTTCCAGCTTGTTTGCTGGGGCGGATTGCGTTACAAATTGCTCGAGTGATTCAATTTCGATAATGTTTTCGACAACAAAACAGAAACTAACAACTGCTGTTATAGCCAGCTACTGAGGGTGAGCAATCTTAATAAGTTTTACAATGGAACTCAAAATAAAAATACATTTGAATAAGTTCATATCGTAAAATGTTTATTGGTATTCATTTGATGGCAGAATGTAATTAATCTAAAAGTGAAATCTGATGAGTATTTTATATATATAGACATTTCCATTATTATTATAATTCAAAATATTATTTCTATTGAGCAAAACAAGAAAAGTCTAATAAAATTTTAAGCTCGAGTATTTCTTTACGTGCGTTTTTAGTAAATTGCCCGTAAAATAAATGAAAACTTTGGCGGCTGTGTTTGGTTTTTATGTGAGATGTGCGTGATGGCAGTAATTACCACATTGGAGTTCCACATGCGCCACGAGTTGTCAGCGACAAATCTTCGATGCTGGCCATAAACTCAAAAAAGCATGTCGACAAGTGATAATCTACTCTGTTGAAAAATCTAGCGGCAGATGTTTATTAATTTCCCTCCAGGCAGGCAAGCTCACTAGCCGGGAGCAGTACAACAACAAAAAAAACTGTAAATTAGTCGGGCAGAGTATAAACAAAAACAAGAACAACAAGAAAACTGTAAATTAGAGATGAATACCATGAATGTAAAGAAACGGGAATTGTCACGAATTGCTGCGCACATGGTCACCTGTGCGAATGAGGGAGGAGCAAGCATAAAAGCGAGACAATACTTAAATGCGTATTTTGCGTGTGCGTGTGTGTGTGTGTGTGTGGGTGTATGTGTTTGTGTGCGTCTGTCAATACGCAATAATATTATGTACCCCCTCCCTGGCCACCCACTCGCGTCACTCCCCACAGAAATGCCCAAACTGTATCTAATAAGTAGCGCACCCAGTGATAATAAAAACGATACAATGCGATCAAAACTAAACAGCCAAACAATACCAAATTGGCGTACTAAAATTAGAATGAATTGTGCTCAGTGTCGACTAAGAGATACCTCGTAATCTAATAATTAATATAAACGTATAACTACACAATTCATTTAATATTGTTAAATAGAATTGTTAACTTTTTATTTCAAATTATTTTGGAAATGTCTTTTTTATAATTTTCTGATAATTACCTAAGATTTTATGTTTAGCAGCCTATGATTATCATCTTCATTTGCTTTACTCAGAAATAAATGATGTTTGCTAATTAAAATCGGCAATTTTGTATAATCGTCTGTTAAATACAGTCAAAAATAAATTAATAGAGAGAAATCTATTGATTGACTTATATTTATTATTATTATTAGTTTTATTCAGAAATGAGAAGCATTTAGAATCATTTTTTTTATCTACCCGATTTCTTACGTTATCATATCTTTGTCCCGCCCACGTTTCCACTACTTACTACAAAATATAATAACCCTTCGCATACCCCAAAATACTGGGTACAAAATAGCAGCGTACAAAAACGGAAGCTAGCCGAAATTGAAGTAACTGGCGACAGATAGTACGACAAAACAAACGACAGACAGGCAGACGGACAGACAGACGGACAGATAGACAATGACAATTAAAGCGTGACACAGTGAAAAGCTAGCTAGCTGGAGACAGCTAAATGTGTTCAATAGATAGCTTCACTGCCCGGGGGGATCCAAGTGAAGCACCGCAAATTGAACGTTGTCTTGTAGATGTGTCTGGCCATGTGTAAGTGGGTCTCCACAATAGTGGAAGACACAAAAACAACAGTAACCACAAAGTAAAAGTCTCGCAGACACAAATCGACAGTCGACAAGCGTCGCCCTCGCCCCAATTGTGTCGATTGAAATGGACTCGCCTCCAAAGAGATGCCGGAATCCGATATCGCTTTGAATAATGCTGCATATGTATATGCATTTTTCTTCTTCTTCTATTTCCTACTCCAGAAGCAGTTCTTTGGCATTTGTAACACTTGAAGTCTGTTTCTTGATTGGAAAATTGCCCAGTTCAGCGCATACTAAAATTCCATTGGAAATAATAAACTCATGAAAAATTGAATACTCCAATTAGGGGTGAAATGAAGTAGGATTTCGGATTGAATAATCCACCAGACTTTAAACTCTCATAGGATGAGGTTTTCAGTTAATTAAATAGTTAAAATAGTTGGTTTTTTTCTGTCTTCTTAATGCAGTATATTTAATTAGTTTGAGTTTACCCATATACTCAATATGTGCATTCCAATTATGATGTATATTTTGCATTCTCAGAATTCGAAGTAATTTATTTATTTTTTGTCAAACAAATTGTTTTTATTAATATTTTCTTATATAGAATATTTTATATATTTTATTACAAATTTTATTCTTGCACAAGTGAAGTAATTCGTAGCACTGAACTGGGTGATCCATCAGCGACCCTCCCTTTTCCAATTGATGGTGACAACAAGAGTTAACTTCTGTTAACAAATGGAGGGTCCACTGTATTACTTCAATGTGGCCTTTAAGCGCATAATTTACAAATTTCTGAAAGCAGTCAAAAAACTGTCTGTCATACGTTGATGAATTTCCATTAGGCCCGACCCGACTTCTTATGGGCTTAATGTGGTACCCGTCGAGCAATTGAAATTGAATCGTGAAATTTTATCAAACCAAAATTATGATTTGCTCTGCATAATTGAATCAATTAACTGACAGTCGAGCAGAACCCAAAATATTATGTTACCCGAGTATTTTTTTTTTTTTTAAATGTAAAAGAATAGTTGCTGATTGAAGAAATACCCTGTAGTTGCGACTAACTGCAGAAGCGATAAAGAATTTTTCCTGTATAAATAAAATACTCAATATTTTGTCTACAATTTTTACAAGTTATTCTTGAAGTTTGAGTTAAGTATAAATTTCTTAAAATGTGATATAAATTGAGAATATTTTTAGAATATTTGAAAATTGTACTTTAATCTGCCATATATGCTCTCTCTTATGTTTGAGGCTGGGTATTTTATTATAAGTACATAATTAATGCATTCAAACAAATTCGGCCAGCGAATGGAACTGTGAACAATGTGCAGCAGAGATTGTTCCATCGCCAGCATAAATGGGCAAATGAGTGGCATGAAATGCAGTCAAATAAATAAGGGAGTAGCAACCACTGCAGTAGGGAGTGGGTGTGGGGAGTGAGTAGGGAGTGTTCTCAAGTGGCTCCAGTAGCAGCAGTAGCCGACTTTCAATTGAAAGCTTACAAAGCTGCTGAGATTTCAAGTCTCTGTGCAACAACAATCGATGGGGGCATGGGGCATGGAGCACGCTGCGACTGCGCAGCACTTGTGTATATGGATCGATGTCAATCGACTGCCATTAGAGGCACTTAACGGAGACGACGCAGCCTCGGAATTGATTTTAAATGGCCAACAATAAAACAGACAAAAAAATGCATTTCGCGTACTTAAAAGTTTTGATTTCTTACGCGTCGACTAAGGTTACGCTTGAGGAGGCATGCGTCACGACCAGTTCGCCCACTAAAGATTTACTGTGCGACCGCTCCAGCCACAGAGCGGAAGCCACTCGACAGAAGAGGAGTCACGGGAATGGGGCAGCCCAAGAATGCCACTTGAGCAGACAACGACGCCACAAAATATTCGTATTCAGAATTCAGAATTCGCGCTCGATTGTGTGTGTGAAAGATGGGATCGAGTGGCCAGGAAGACGCACAGCATGCAACAGACACCCAACAATGGAAATTAGCAGCTGCCACAAGCGTCATAATTGAATATGCAGCAAGTTGGCAAAAGTGCCCACAAAAGAGCGTTGTGGCGCTGTCTTCTGCCTCCGGTTGCATACAACGACACAGATAGTAGCAGCTGGAGCTGGTGTCTGATCTAGCCAAGAAGTTGCAACAGCATACCCACAGCCAAGTGTCGCACTTCATTTGCAACAAATGTTGCGTGTCTATGCGAGACAGACGCCAGATCTGTATGTGTCTGCCCCCAAGCAAAGTGTCGTGTGTGACGAATTTAAACTTGATTTATGCATTTGCATTGCCTCTTTTATGTGCCACATTAACCCCCTCTTCTGTCTCCTCTTACCACTGCGCTGTGCTGGTGCGACTTTATGACCAAATCAGAAACAATTCATTACAAAGTTGGTACACGCCATAACCAAAGAAGATCCCATAAACATTTCCATCTGCAGCCTGTTTGCCATTCCCATCATTAGGGTGACTCAAAACAGGAAGCCAAGAAAACTAAAAGTCTAATAAGTAGGTGCAATCTAAAAGAAAATTTAATATTTTCGAAATCAGCAACAAGAGAAGGCCATTTTTATTCTGAAAACATTTTGGAACGACATATAATTTATCCAAAGCAAACTTTGCATTAAAATATCTTCACTTTGAGTGCTGATCCACCCTGATGAGCTGCATGAACTGTTGAACATCTCCTTGTTGGGTTGCAACATTTTATTGTCAACGAGATATGCCCTCGGTCCATTGAAAGATGTCAATCAAAACAACTGGAGCATGGGCATCATCCCACTCGACAAGGCCCTAAACATTCCACGGCTCGAGTTCGACGGAACAATAAAACATATGTGCATATAAACAAACATATATGTATGTATATCTACGATATATAAGTAGATTGAAAAGTGGTTGCCACAATTGATGGATGCGAAAAGGAAACGAAAAAAGAAATCAATCTGTCGTTCAGGGGGGAATGGGGACCAGTTTTTCCTATGTTGTTATCCAACTTCCCGACTCAAATAAATGATCGGTAAGGAGAACCCAACGCGTGCTATTGTCGCTGGATAACAACCAAATAGCTCTCCCATTCACTCACTCAATTCAATCAATCTCTATCTCTCTTGCTCTCTCTCTCTGTTTCTTTCTCCAACCCTTTCCCGTGTTCTCCCACAGCTGCAAAATGCATTCAATCACTTCATTCGTTACGTCTTCCATCTTCTGGCTCAACTCAAGAAAAGAAGAATAAAAAAATTGTATTTTATTTACTCTGCACTTATGACCCCCATGCCAGGCGCTGCTTGTCGCCGATCGGGTGAAGTGAATCTGATACGGACTCCGGATTTTGTTGCCGGTTGCATTTGCATTTCGAAAGCGTTGCTGGAAGTCGAATTGTCTGTTTAGCCGGCGGCCACTCAGAATGTCATTGCAAATGACAATCACGAAGGAAAACTCTCCCTCTCCCTCTCTCTCGCTCGCTCTCTCTCTCTCCCTCCCTACTCTTTCTCTTTCTTCTGTGGAGCATCGTCCGCAGCACCTCAAGCTCATGCTGCAGCTGCAAAGATACTTTAGAATGCATAAAGTGATGGATTGTGTCCCTGGCCCCATATGCATGCATATGTATGTGTGTGCATGTATGTGCCTACAAAGGCAGTAGCGAAATCAACTGATCGTGAGCACACTTACAGTGCCATCCAAAATAGTACTCACAGCAGAAAAACACAATAGACAATTTTGCGTTTAAAATAAAATAAAATCGTATATTTATCAGATAAATATTTAAAAAAATTATTAAATTAGTGGAAAACTCAATAATATAACAAATAATTGCTTATAAATTTAAAAAATTATAAAACCCTTTAGAAGAAAATGAATTTTTAATGTTTGGGCTGCTTATTATAATTTGAGAACATTTCTTTTATGTCACAATTTTTGTATTTATTTTCATAATGCTTAACCTAAGCACAATCTGCTTTGACCCACTATGCGCTGCGGCAAGTCGCTGGGGTTTGACACCGATTCAATGACAACAGCAACAACAACAATAACAACAACAACAAATGTGTGTTGCTGTGTTTGCAGATGCAGATACCCACAGCTCTACACACACGTTGATGTGCGTACCTACGGGTGTGAGTG
Organism: Drosophila kokeensis; assembly: GCA_035042145.1. Classification (NCBI taxonomy): domain Eukaryota; kingdom Metazoa; phylum Arthropoda; class Insecta; order Diptera; family Drosophilidae; genus Drosophila; species Drosophila kokeensis. Next base: position 1,536,144 of record JAWNLT010000337.1, on the reverse strand, counting down.
TGTGTGTGTAGCTTCTTTTGTGTGTGCTCGCCTGCCTCGTCGCTGATCTTTAATTGCAGAATTGTGTTTGCCGACCCATAGATGAGGATGAATGCGACTGTGGCTGTGGCTGTGGCAAGCCGGGCATTACTCCGTTGCCCATCCGCCGCCCATCTGCGCCTCCGATCTGTGGTGATTAATTGACGCTGGTGTCGCGTCAGTTGCGCGGGCTTATTAAAAGGATTACAAGATGTGAATGTGCGAGGCGGCAGCTGGAGCCGCAATTCCATAAATGCTAGGAGGCAACTCGTAATAAGATTAATTACGAACGCATCGTCCCAAAGTGCCACAGTGGTACAATGTTTTGACACGACAATTACAAAACTGAGCTCCGACATTGTTGCTTCAAGTGTCTCATTAATTTGAAAGCCTTAAGATCGAGTTGGAGTTGGGCCACAGCCGCATCCATAAACTATACAATACTTTTCGAACAATCCCCCCAGGGACTATTGCCCTATAATCCTTGCCTGACATTAGCATACTTAAGTTTTGTATCCTGTTGACACGCGCACCCACGGGGAAGGGTGAAGGTTGCGCCAGAGTAGAGTGGCCAGGATAAGTGTCATCAGGGGCGCAAATAATTGACATTTAACAAAGGGCCGGACTCTGCGGCAGCGTTACGCCAATTAGTAAAAAGTGCCATTAAGGGTCGCAGCAAAAAATATTTAAATAATATCTGAGTGTGTGTGGAAGTGTATTTTGGTACACTCAAAAAAATGTATAGAGGATTTTAAAATGGCCAGAAATAATACTTATTTCAACGTTGCAAAATTTAATACTGATCAGTCATAAACTTAGCACCTTCGCGGATATTTCTTAAGTTTAGAACAATGGAATTGAAATCAATACTAAAAAAATTACTTCCATTACGATATTTAAGTATTAATCTTTTGAAATCTGTCTTTGTATCATCTCCAATGAATGTACTTTTAAATTTTGAACCGTAACAGAAATTCTTCTAATGGGGATATTTGCATTTAACACAGCGTTTTTCTCCGAGTGTAGGAAACTCTACTCGAAAATATTAAATATGCATATTATAAATGCGACTCTTTTGCGCCCCACTTCGCAGCATTTACGTCCGATTTTTAATCTTCCCTGTCAGCGCGTGCGGAGAACTGAAAAGTGAGATACGCAAAATGTTTTGTACAAATATGCAATTTATTCAAGATTTTAATGAATTCTTTTTGTTGGCAATGACGATGATGATGATGATGATGAGGATGATGTCATTCGCCGAGCATCCAATAAATCATGCTGCGTTCGCCAAGATGATGCTCATGCTCATGCTCTCTGACAGCTGGATATCGAGCTAAATCTGTGGCTGCACGCCAAGAGAGTCGAGGACAGTGGAAGTGGAGCAGCTGCCAGAGATTAGTCAGTGCTAGTGACTGGCGCACTTCAAATCACTTGGGAGCAGCCAAGCTGCTCAACTGGTTTGCTGGTTGCGGAGATCGCGTGTTGAAGGGGAGCAGCGTGCACAGAGATCAAGGTGAGTTTAGAATTAGAAAAAACAGACAATTCTTTAATACTCAATACTAAAGTAAAATGTACATTAGATCGTGAGGATATGATACGAGAAATCTACACATTAGCTAAAACGAGACAATCAAAAACCGCGAGAAATATAAATCTTATTATGTACATAAGAAAAACAACAACAACAATAATCTTACGCAATGGAAGTTTAACGGTTTGCAGCTTAGAGGTCAGTCACAGAAACCAAAATTTTCCTGCCATCAGCAAAAAATAAAAGAATCAACGGAGAACACAATGAAACCGCATAATTTATGAAACACTAAAATGAAGAGGTCTTAACCCTCATGCTTTCGCAGTCTCAACTCCGACTCCATCTCCGTCTCAGTCTCCATCTCCGTCTCAGTCTCCATCTCCGTCTCCATCTCTTTCTCTCAGCGCTTCTCATTCTCAGCTAAACGAACCGCAGCCGAGATGTGATTTTTTTTTTTAGTTTTGCAGAAGATCTTGGTTGGCTGGCTTATTGCAAGTTTCCATGTTGCAGCAGCAGCAGCAGAACAGCAGCCCAAAAAGAAACGCACAATTATGAAATATAATAAAATAGTCAAGTTTAAAAGCTGGCAACAGGAAATGCAACGTTAGTAATGCTGCCTCACTATTTCTCAGCATTTTGACGGTATTTCCTGTTTTGATGTGTGTGTGCGTGAAAAATCGCTGCTTAGATGCGAACAAAGATTTTCGCTGGAAAACCTGTTCTGCCATTGGTCACACGCTTGCTGGCTGGCTGAAGTCAGCTAGAATAAGCTGATAATAATGTTTACTTTGCAACACGTTAGCAGCTTATTTGTTTATCTATGTGCACTTAGGCATTAAGCCGAGCCACAAGAGATTTATGTAGAGTTTTCGAAAAACTCCAGCTCAAAGCTATGCGTGCATGTCTTGTCTACATACATATACATACATATGTGAACATGTACCCATATACCACATACATATTTACACACATGCTGCATGACTCACGGTCACGCTTAAGAAAGGTAAAAAAAGCATGAGAGAAAAGAGCCCAAAAAAATGACTAAGTGCACATTCATGGTTTTTTAAATGGGACGCCGAAGAATAAAAAAAAAAGACAAAACTGTTGGCTTAACTGTGAGCGTGGCTGGATTTCGAATCTTGTCTCTTATCGTTGTTGTTGTTGTTGCTGTTGTTGTCTGTTATGTGATCTTCGGCTTATGGGCGTCAATAAGCTTTCTGTGACATGTTGCAATTTATATATTTTTGCATATCTTTCGCTTTCTTGGAGACTGACATATGCTTTTAGATATCACTTCTCACATGGCATTTATTCGGGTTGCATTTGGTTTTTGAAGCTACACAAAATGGCCAGTTTCTTTTCGGTAAACTATTAACTAAAAACAAAACGCGACATATTTTGTGTCATTTTCCTATTTTTCCGTTGTCCAGTTTTTGGGACGCTCTGCCATTATGGTGAAATCGTTCTGGGCCACATTCACTGAGCCATATTGATGCGTCGGTGTATCGGGAAAGAATTCCCAGCCCTGTTCAATGGACATCTTCTTGATGACACCGGCTATGCCTGTAGCAGTAAAATATAATATTAAACATGAGTGAGCATAATTTATATATATATAGATTAACTCACCAAGGAATAGTCCAGCACACAGGCCAGCTACATGATTGCGCTTCCATGCACCAAAGACGCCACCGGCAGCAAACCCACCAATCAGATAGTTTATTCTGCAAAGCAAAGAGTTAAAAGTTGTTTGGATAAACCAAAGGCAAAGGCTCGTCTCACTTATCATCCTTGCCGCGGAATTTTGTGGCAGCTAGCGTTGTAAGCGTAAATGCCGTCGCCATGCCCATCAATGGGCCCGTATTGTAAGCGAATCTGCCAATTGTAGGTATGTAGCCCTGTGGCTTGGACAGGGTCAGCACATCCACTGTGGACCACGCCAGACCGGCGGCAATTGCGTATCTGTTCGTGGCCACAATCTTGCCAAAGGCATCTTCGCCATCGGGATGGTCGTAGTATTTGGAGCCTAAGATCGACATCCTCGGCTACAAATATAAGTAAATGAAATATATTCATTTAATATGTAAATAATCATCACAAGCAATTGCCAAGTGAAACTGAAATTTGTCTATCGCTCAAGCATTGAGCACAGCGCATTCACAGTGCGCTTCCGACATTGCAGCATACTTTAGACAATTCTTTGTTTCACTTGTGCGTTGCTTAGTTGTTTATTTCACGTTAAATACTATCATTTACTAACCTGCCGAATTTACGTAATTATTTCCAAACGCAAAATAGTTTGACAAATCAGCTGTTGGTCAGTGTGTACTCATTGGCAAAAATTAAAAAGTATTATACTAAAAAATACTAGCATGCCATTATGAGTTATCTATAATGTCAAAATTAACACAATGTTAAGTAACAGAGGTTCAGAAAACGACTTTTTCAAATTGAAAGAAATCAAATACTTTATTATGCTATGGATGGCTACATTTTCTTTAAAAGCCAGATATGTTTTGTCAAATCAAGATTAAAATTTATTTCGATTTCATACGTATTCTGTTTTATTTAAACTAATTTCAAAAAACTCTGTGGCACGCACTAATATTAATTACATATTCGTTAAACATGAAGTGCAATTGAAATTTGTTGTATGATCTTCAATGTTAGGATGTAAATTATTTCGAAAACGACCATTTATATAATTATATACGATTTTGATTTTAAATATGAATACATTAAGTTCTTAAATCGATGGGGGTAGACTAGTTTAATTTGCATTTCAACTAAATAATATACACATAATATCTTGCGATTTAAATAAGGAGTATAATTATCCATTCTATGAATTCTTTTCTTTTTTTTGGCATACACTTAGGAGTTGAGTTGACCAAATTGGAGCAAAGCAAATTGAACAAAGCAAACAAACTAAATGATTTCGAAAACAAAATCGATATATTAAATAAACACGCACAATACATATATTTATATATATAAGCAATAATTATATACAAATCAAATGTCAAATTATGATCAGGTTCTATTTTTTTTCTCTTTGTTTAATCAGTCATAATATTTGCGGTGAATTTGTCGAATTTCACTCATATCTTCAAAACGTGTGGCATTAGTTTTTTTTGTTGAAAAGACAATGCGATTGTTGACTGCATTATCTTATTGCCCTAACAACGATATATGAGCATAACAAATATATAAATATATATATATCATATATAGCTTGCAATATATATATATGAGCACTACACTTATTTAGTGTTCGTCGTGTCCAATTATTTCAATGTCATCAGCCAAGGGACTCTCGATTTCCGGTTTGTTCTCATTACCATTTTGTTGATTTGTATCCAAATTAATCAATGATAACGTCATCTTGCTGCTGAGTATGACCTAGTAAATTGGAAAAGATAGTATTTAATTCGAGTATTGAAATTGTCAACAAACTTTCGACTTACGGCCGGCTCATCAATGGATCCATTGAGTTCAGTGTCATAGACCTCTTCACGCCTCGTCTGTGAATCGGCCACCAAAATCTGTGAGTCGTGTGCCAAGGCGCCCTCCAAATAAATGGACTGCGGCTCGGGTAGTTTTTCTTCCAATTTGGACTGAAATTAATGAAAAACCATTATTATTATTAATAAGTTTGCTTTGGCTGATTGTTGTCATAAGCACTTTCGGCATTTCAAAGTGTTTCGTTGTTTGGAAATTTCTTTGAGTGTGGATTGGCAGGATTTGCGGCTGTCGAGGCACACTTACATATCCACTATTTGTGCGATAAACTGGCGTTGGAGGTCTTCCGGTCCATCTTTGACCGCCCTCGCAACTAGTTGTTAACTCCATGCCAAGAACCTACACCATATATATATATATAGTACACATAAATCGTGCCAGTAATTATTTTTAATTATTATTATTATTATTATTATTATTTATTTCTCACCGTCATTTCGCGCTCAGCGCTGATGTCGCGTTGCTTCCTTTGTTGTTGTGGTTGCTGCTTAGTCTTAGCCTTGTTCTGCTCTTGGTCGTTTGTTGTTGTTGTTTGCGCTTTGGAAATGTTTTGGTTTTCTACATTTGTCAAATTCGTTTTTTCGTTGTCGTCATTTTGCTGTTTTTTTTTTTGGTTTTTTGAGTAAAATTTTGAAACTTATTATTTGTGGCCCAAGACTTGTAATATGCAATTAACCAAAAATTGAGCATTTCTAGTTTTTGTTTTGGCTCAGAGCAAGAAAACACAAAATATAAATTTGTTAAATCAACATTAAATCATTTTATGAAAAAACAATATTTACTTAATTGTGGTTAACAAAACGCAACAGAAACAATAGATTAATTTTTGGGGGAAGTACTCAGTTACTTTTGCTGGTGGTTAATAAACGAATAACGAAAGAGAGTTAAGAAACAATTTCAAACGATTGCTGCAACATGGCCCGTTCTACGGCGCTAACCTTATTTAAATCAGTTTCAGTATCAGTTTCAGTTTCAGTTTCAGTTGCACTCCTCGCCCCCTTCACATCTCGAACGTTCAATTGCTCATCGGCAGCGTCTATAAGACCTTGGATCGCCGTTACAACTACATATACGGTAAATTGTGCAACATAACATTTTTTTTTTTGTTGTTGTTTTGTTTTTTTCGGTACATTATATAGTACAAGATTGAGAGACATATATAGGTTTGTATGTATATAGTTATATGAAAACGAGGAAACGACAGAGAATATAAAGTAGATTTTATAAACAATTTTGGCTTTTGGCTTTTGGCATTTGCTCTGCTTTTCACATCAAGCTTAGCTAAAACTCTTCGATGTTGGCATGAAATTGCTGTTTAATTTATGGCATGAACATGAGCTATGAATCGAAAAGTTGCTATTATACACATAAATACATATGCATATATATGTACATATATGTATGTATGTATGGTTTTTTGTATTTCAACCGTTTTGTTATGGTTTCTAAAATATGTCCCCATCATAAGTATTGATATTCTTTTAAAGAAAGCTACAGACACAATTATGTATAAATATATTTAGTAATTCTGGATAGTTAGTAGGACTACAATATTCGCATGCTGATCGAGCAGACGAGCAAAGTTAGCATAGTATAGTTTAGTAAGAGTGCAACAAAGAGAGAAAGACACACAGAAAGAGAGAGAAAGACAAAGAGAGAGAGAGATAGGGAGAGGAAGAGAGATAGAGTTGAATCGAAGCCCACACACATGCAACAGTTGAAGCGTGAGAGAGATATAACATTGGGATACTGGGTGAAGGCAGGCTTCAAGAAGAATGTAACGCAACGCAAACGCTTTCATAGCAACGATCCTTGTTTTAGCTGCGCTCTCGCATGCACGACGCAGAGCTGACCGATATGCAACTGTTTGATTGTTAAACCGTTCCGAGGAGTTGGGGCTATATACATGGTACATGATACAAAAGAACTCGGGTACATTATTTACTAGAAATCAAAAGTTGAAACGAACTTGTATGGCTTGTACTTAGTTGTGGTCTTTTTTTTTCTATGATTTGATTGACTTTTTTTGGTTTGTTTTTTAGTTGAGTATATAAAAGTTGGTTGGATTAGAAATTTTGCTGCCGCTTGAGAAAGTTCAGAGCAATCATCTTGAAAATGAGAATACAAATAAAATATAGCATATATTAATAAATGAGATCATAATGCGCATGTTTTGAACACTACTGAAGGCATCAACTAAAATCTCTTCGAGAAATCTAAAGTGATTTGTGGGATAAAAATGTAGGATAAATGGAGTACTAAAATTTTGCCACAAGAGCTACGATTTTTTTCAGTTTTTTTTTTTTTTTTGATATATGATGCTAACCTTTGCCTCACACTGATCGGCGTTCATTTCGGCAATTAATTTTGCCATCTCACGCTCCGTATCCTCGAGTTTCTGTCGCAACTTTTCAATTTCCATCAACTGTTGCGTTTCCTTATTGAACAGCGATTTCTCCACCTCGGCGAGGCTCTTTGGCCCAGTCGGAGCACTGTGACACTGCTCCTGGTGAGCCCTCATCGATGTGGATAGATTTGCGGCCAATGCCGTCGCCGATAAGGTGGCATTGTAGAGTTCCTTATCGTTGTTGCGCCTGTTGCCATTTGCTGCGCTCGTCGCACTTCCTAAAAATGTGTTCGTAGGATTTGTTGCTTTAACTGACAGTTATGTGGCATTGTGGCAAAAACGATAACAACTAGCATAACAAAGTGTATTTACAGCAAAATAATAAACAAGTGATCATGTTTCGAACTATCAAATGTATGACAAAATATTCACGAACTACTCAAAAGTTTTTGTTACGGCTGGTGAATTAGTAGACACTTAAATAGTAAATACGTATAAAAAAGTACAACATTTAAGGATATATTTATATATAAATATATATATATATATATATATATCTATATGTGTGTAAATACAAAATCAAGTTTGAGCCTTAAATGCATTTGTTTAGCAGCTAAGCACACCAAATGAAGAGGACATATTTTAAAAACTCAACAACAGAGCCAACTCTCGCGTACTTAATGTACTTAATATTAATATTCACACAAAATTGATCAATTTTTAGAGAGTCTTGTAACAAAATCAAAAATAAATTCTATCTTACTTGTTTGATGTTCGCGCCAACCTTTATTTTGTTGTTTCGCAAAATGTCAAAGCAGAAAAATACGTATAAAAAAGCAAATTGTGAACGATTTTCGGGTTAGTTTTTATCGATTATGAGTTAAGTTAAGTGTGTTGCTGGGTGTATGTGTGTGTGTGTATGTGCTTGGGTGTCAGAGTATATGTTCTTAAGGATGCAGTATGCCTAACTACAAGAAATCGTTATATAACTCTATACAAAAACATAATTCTATCTTTGATCTTAACTCACCCAATTTGGTGCCGCCCAAATCCTCCACTTGACTGTGATTCTGCTGTCCGAAAACCTCTTGGCGGAAACTCGGATCCCCTGGAGCGGGTCCGTATGGAGCATTTGGCACTTGCTTCTTAAACACAATCTGTAATGCATTTCCGTTTATTAGTTATGCCACATCAAATTCAAATTATCAAAGCCAAACCTTCATAATTGTATAGCCAAAGAAGACAACGATTCCGATGGTATACAGTGGCATCAGGAAACCCATGCTACTTCCAGCTCTTTGCTGGGGCTGATGAAAGGCACCCGCTCCCATTGGTGGTCGCATGCCCGGAATCGGTCCAGGCTAGTTGAATGCAAATAAAAATCATTCATAAGTAAATTAATGATCTTTCAGTAACATATGGAAACACAATGTTTACATTGTACAAATTCTTCTTTTTAAGAAATATTTTTTGTAAACATTTTTTAATATCAATTTAAATATGAAAACATGAATTTTTGATTATAATTTGACGGGAATTATTTTTACAATGCATTTCAAATGAGACATCTGAAATTGGCAGGCTATATTATGTAAAAAACAAACATATGTATCAATTTGTAGCATATCGGAACCACATACATCCCATATAATGTCGAATCGTACAACAAATAGAGGCGCGGAAAGGTGGCGTATAACATTTGGCACAAGTTCAATATGAAAAATATTTTTTTTATTTTTATTTATTTTCTTTTTTTTCTTTTGCTGTGCTCACTGTGCCCACTCTTCCCTTACAGTTTCCTTTGTATATTTTGCTTTCGTCTTTTCGCCTTCAATTTGCGTGCAGTGTCATAAAAACAAAAACCTAAATCCAAATAAACCAAACGTGTCTATTTATAGCAATTGGCCGATGTCTCATCCACAAACGTCCCAACGCGTCCATGCCCAATGCGAAATCAAATGTTTGCCGACGCGTCTTTTCAATGCGTCGTTAATGGAAATGGAAAATGGAAAATGAGCTGCAAATTTGAAGTCATAACTCACACGGCCGTCGACGATCCGTGGCGGTGGATTACTCGGCGAAGTCTTGCGCTCTACAATTGGGACGGTGGGCGTGGCGGGTATTGCCCGCCCACGTTCACGCATCGCCTGATATATGGACTCCGGATGCAGGTGGGCTGGCCGTTCCTGACGCAGACCTAAATACGAAATTTTGAAATGCCAATTAAAATTGCAACGATTTGGACTTTTATACAAAATGGGTTTTGGGGCAGCAATCAAACATGTTTATCTTTGAGTGAAGGCAATTAGTGGTCGCTTGATTCTAATCAATTATAATAATAAGAACATATACAAATTATGTATTTTCAGAAATGTCTGATTCTGATTATGGAGAACATGTTTTTACTGCTTTTTATAAAAAAAAAAAAATTAATACCAAGCTATATAGAGAAATTTCCCAAAATGTGTTTAAATATTATTTTATTTATTTTTAAAAGAAATCTTTATTTGCAGAACATGTTTTTAATATCTATTGAAAATCGTGATTTAAATATATTTATGGATTAATTATCTTATCATTTGTTACTTAAAAATTACAACAGTTATAATTTCATTTTTTTTTAAGTTTAATTGCCACAAATTGTAAATATGTATATACAAAACAGAATCAGTTCTGATTATATTTATCGAGCGACCACTGTTAATATGTATATAAACAAATACAGTTTCAAAAGCAGTTGGACTTGTTAGGTTGTTTGAGGCAAAATTTAAACAGTTAGTTGAAAGCGCATTTAACGATTAAACGGTTTGCACAGTGGCGCCACCTACTTATTTCGCCTGTGTACAAATTGATCTGTTTGCGATACAAATGTGGACCAAACGGTTCGGGGCTCGGCTTTGAGGCATTCATAAACTGTTCCCGGTCAAGCACGACATCACAACAACCTGACCCCAGTGAGCAAGACAACACCAACACATACACACACACAATATTTAAATAATAAATAAATATGATAATTTAATAAAAAATAAATATAACAGAGGAACAAGGACTCAACACTTACCGCCTGGTCCGCCGCGCTGTTGCTGATCCTTAAAGTTTGGCTTGGTTGGCGGCGCTGAGCCAAACATCATGGGATGGAATACCTTTGGCCATAAAATGGCAATGCAACCAACCACCGTTACGATCGCAATGATGCCCATTTTCTTGGGCGACATACTCATCTCCGTTCCGGTGCGATTCTTCCCCTTCCCCGCTGTTGCCGCTTGTTGTTGTGACATTGTTTTGGACATTTTTACCGTTTCCTTGTTAAAGCTTTAATACTAAGGCAACTCTCCGTTTGTGCTTGAACTCCAAGTTGAGAATTATTACGGTGTTTTAACTGATGCTGAATGATGTTTTTTTTAGTTTTTTTTTCGAATATTTGAGGTTAACTTTGGCGTAGGCGCATTTTTGTTACGTTTATTTATGCAATTTTCTTCATTAATTATTGCCTTGATATTGCATTATCTGAAAAATACACATATAGATTTATACATACAAATCTGTATAATCCCAACACAAGCACAAATATATATATACAAATATGTATACATATGTATGTATGGATATATTTAAAAATACATATGTTGTAACTCATTTGTAACTCAAAGAACACATCACTTTAAATGATCACAATTCACAGCGTATGTGAATATTGATGTTTTTAACAACAACAAGAACAACCATTTTTATTACATAAATAGCGGTCCCGATTATTTTATTTTTAGCGCTCACACTTTTCAGTCGTTTTGACTGGCTAATAATTTATTTTTTCCGTAAACCATAAGCGATTTTTTCACAATCAACCACAAGCATATTTAAGCAAATGGGGTAAAATAAGTAAAATAATGAAACACAATTCTAATAAAAATAAATGGAAATTAGTGTGGTATCTGAATAAAATTTAAGCGAACTGTGAAACGACGAATGCTTACGCAAAGCTCCAATGTTGTTTCCGAACTGGCCAAGCAAATTTTTGAAACTATTAGCGAATTTTTAAATACAGCACAACGACGACGACGCATTGCTGCTCGTTTTCTTGGGCCCAGTCGGCCATAATTTGAGCGTTTGTCTGTTATTTTTGCCGCTAGCCGCTGAAATCAAAAATATAATGAATGCGACAAAATAATTTGCAACAACTCGCCCTGCACTCGTCGCGCATATTTTGGCGAACCCCGGTTCTGGTCCCCTGGTCCCGGATAATAAGCGCACGCGCTGATCACCCTCATTTTGGGTGCGTCGGCATTTTCACCGTTTTGTATTATGTATATTTGTTATTGTTTATTTTTATACCATTTACCAGCATTTTCACGGTATGATCTTTTGACTCTTTTGATGAGCTTTGTTGCGTATAATCGTTCATGTATATAGCTATGTATATAGCATATACATCATAATGACGTTGTCCGGCGACTCTCAAGCAAATTTCCTTTCATTTCGCTTTCATTAACTGGCGAAAGTATTGAAAGTGCATTGAACACACATACTTATATATATCATTGTTTTTACTTTGCCTTACTTTACACAAGTTGCATGGCAAACAGATATATCTAAAAAAAAAAAAACACTGTGGCTTTTGCTATGGTCAACAAATATTCTTCATTTTCCATGTCCAGCACTCAAAATAGTTTTATTTTTAGTGCCAGTGGCATTGTAACAATTCAATGTCGCACAGTTCACAAATGTTATTCATATTTTATTTATAAATACATATCTACAATTTTTGTAACGCTCGACTAGATACCGTTTTATGTTGCGATTGTGAACGAACATATTTTCGTAATTTATGCGATGTACACTGAGAATAGTAACCAATAAATATATCAACATTTACCATAATTTTAAATTGGTTTATCGTCAACTCTTAAATGCTAAATTCAAACTACAAGTTTGTCGTTATGGAGTGGGTCGGAAAATCAATAGAAATGCAGACAAATTTATTGGGCTACCACCACAATTTATCGGCAATATAATCGATAGGCAGTTAGTACTGTAAAACAACTAAGTAATGTAAAATACTAAGGAATATGAAGACAATTAAGAAAATTGACAAGCTCTGTACATTTTTGAGTTCCGTAATATTATTAAGAATGAAATCTTATTCGGTTCCAGCTGTAATAAATCGAAAATTACTATATTCAATACGCAAATAAGCCACGGTCAGCCAACAGCAAAAAAACTAACTTTCTGCTCATGTTTTGGGTACGACTGGGGTTTGTGAGTGAGTAACGCAACCCTGGCATCTGCAATCACCCGGCTTAAATGTCAAAGCGTGTTTAGTTCATTTAAATTGAAAAGTAATAATTAATTAATTAATCGAAAAATAAAGGCATTAAAATTACTAAGTTAAAGTTCGAAATAGAAGGGTAAGTAAACTCTCTAGGAATCTCGTATACACACAAATTTTATGTTTGTGTTGGGTTCCACATTAAAACAGCTGTTCAGCAGACTAGAGCTGTCATCGTGTGTTACGAAAAATAAAGTGAACTCATGGGCAACTCTGGCAGTGATGTTTTCTTTGTGTTATTATTGTAGACAAAAGTTAAAATAAAATTGCGAACTTAACGAAATAATCGAAAAATTATCACATTTAGCCTGCAGTGAAAATTGCTCTTGGCGCAAAAAAGAATAGCGTGTTAAAAGTTTGACAACTGTAATTGACGGAAAACCTAATGCGAGCTGTCGATTGGCGTCGCTCAAAATTTTCCAAATTTAACGTTGAGCCACAGAGTGGGTTGGCCATTATGGGCGACGAGGCATGTGTGACCGTTGAGAAGGAACTCGATCGCGTCGTCAGCAAGCTTGAGCAGCTCCACGAGATCGCTTCTGCCGAAATCGGGGATGTCGCATCGTTAATGTCGCAGCTTGTCAATGTGCTGGAGAATGCGGAGCAAATGTTGGTCACCACTCTAAATACTGGGACGCAAATGAATGCACCGGGTACACCGGGCAGCGTCGATGATCCCATGGGCGAGACTGTCAACATGCAAGTGGAGACAGAGCCGTCAGCTCCACAACGTTTAACCGAAAGCCAAATGGAGATAATCCGTGATGCCATCTCCAAGTGCAACGTGCGCGTCCAGAAACTATCGACAGAGCATCGGGATTCGCATGGTGCTGTTTCGAAAATTGGCAAGGCCATCGATCGGAATTTCAACTCCGACTTCAGTTCGACAATGCGTGTGGATGCACTGCAGGATGAGGACAACTTGATGCTGCTGAATAAGGCGATTGCCAAGCATTATTGCCGCCAGGGCATGGACGAGGTGGCTCGCACCCTGATCAAGGAGTGCAAGATGAGCGACAACGATGCCCAGGATGTGTTCGACTCGGAACGTGAGTTCGCCGAAATCTACAGCATCTGGATACAGATACAGAAGCGCGAACTCACGGAAGCCCTCAAATGGGCTGTCCGTCACTCCACTCAGCTCTTGGAGCGTCATTCGCTCATCGAGTTTCGGCTGCACCGCATGCGTTTCATGCAGCTGGTCTCCAATGGTCTGGAGTCGCAGCACGATGCCATCGTGTATGCCCGGACCAATTTTCAGAAGTTTGCCAAACGTTACGAGCACGAGATTGCCAACTTGATGGCCAGCTTTATCTATCTGCCGGGTGGCTTGGAGAAGACACCCTACAAGATCTTCTTGGCACAGGAGATGTGGACGGAGCTATCGTTCACGTTCCTCAACGATGCTTGCCAGCTGCTGGGCATCAGTAAAAACTCTGCCCTCTCCGTGGTGGTCAATGCCGGCTGCACCGCTCTGCCCGCCCTGCTCAACATTAAGCAGGTGATGCAATCGCGCCAGGTGCTCGGCATGTGGAATGGCTGCGATGAGTTGCCGATTGAGATTGATTTGCAGCCAGAGTTTCGGTTTCATTCGATCTTCGCGTGTCCCATTCTGCGGCAACAGACAACGGAGGACAATCCACCCAAGAAGCTGACATGCGGTCATGTCATCTCCAATGATGCCTTGCACAAACTGAGCAATGGCCACATCCTCAAGTGTCCCTATTGTCCCGTTGAACAGAATGCCGAGGAGGCCGTTCGTATTTATTTTTAATATATTCATAAACCTAACACTAACCATGCATAGCCCATGAAAATTTAAATAAAAGATAACATCTAAAAACCATTATACAAATTATATAATCCGATTTAATAAAAATTGTGAGCCTGCCTTGAGGTTGAGCAGCAGTCAGCTGCTGATAATGTTGGTTTTTACTTTTTCCTTTAGCTTCTTTAACCTAGTTTGCTCTTTAGATAAATTGGCAATAAAGAAATCGAAAGTAAAACGCATCTATAAACCCATTAGTTCTTAATAACATACGTATATTTAATAAATAAATAAAAATGCATCTCAAAAATGCGACTCCATTGTTTTAATTCGAATTTGCAATATAAATAAGCAAATAAAATGCGTAATTTTTTGCAACACCAGGAAGTGAACTCTCTCGCTCAAGATTTGTGTTAACACTGTGCTCACGGTTCTCTCAGCAGCGCAAGCGTCCCACTGTGTGCTCGGCTTCTGCCGTTAAACCAGTTTCGGGTTTCTTCTTTTTTTTTGCGTTCGTGTTTCGCTGCCTCGAATTTTCAACGTGTTGCGTTTGCTTCTTGATTATTTTTTTTTTGCGTTCAGTGCCTTTCAGACAGCTGATCTGGGACGGTGTTCATTATTGGAAATATTGCAGTGCGCTTTGCAAATCTCTTTCTCTCTCTTGTCTCTCTGTCTTTCTACTTGTTTAGTGGGTTGCAACGAACTCTCTAAACTCCTTAGAATTCAAAACAATTGAATTATTTTACAACTTAATAACATGAAAAACGTTTTGGATGTCATGTCGTTGCAGCAGCACGTGGAAACGAGTAAAGTACAAAATATGAAGCCAATTGATTATCGGTGAGCAACACTTCAATCAGCAGCAGCAGCAGCAGCAATAATTTCAACTTCAATTTCAATTTGTACTTAAATGTTGTAGCAATTCGAGTAAACCTGGTCTGGTGCCACTCTACATATTCGAGTGCGCTGCCAAGCTGAAAATGAAGCCACTGACTGCGGCCTGTGCTGCCATCGTCTATCATCGCTTCTTCAAGGAGGTCAAGTCGACGGATTACGATGAGTTCGTGAGTATTGAGTTGATCCCCTTCCGGTGGCCATATATGAAATGTGTTGAGTTCCTATTACAGCTAATTGCTGCCTCATCTCTCTATTTGGCTGGCAAAATCAAAGACGATGACAGTGTCAAAATTCGCGACGTCATCAATGTGGCATATGGCACCCTAAATCGGGACAGTGAACCATTGGATCTAAATGATGAATATTGGGCAATGCGGGATGCCATTGTCCAGGCCGAGTTGCTCATAACACGCACATTGAGTTTCGATCTCAATATTGAGCTTGCGCACAAAGTAGGAAGCCGCAAGTTATTACCAAATTTTTAAGCCACTCTTTTATCAATGTTTCAACTTTCTCTTTCGTTTGGCAGTATTTGCTCTACTACATGAAGACACTACAAGATTGGGTCGGTGCGGATGTGTGGAACTCTGTGCCGATTGCCAAGACTGCTGCCTCGTACTTACAGGACTTTCACCATAGCCCAAATATCTTGAAATACAAGCCCACGCACGTGGCAATCGGTTGTCTGTCGCTGGCAATGCAAACCTATGGGGTGCAGGTTCCCCTGACCGACGAATCGGACGAGGCTTCCATGTGGTATAAGCCACTGGTGAAGGATTTCACCAGAGAGAATCAGTGGGAGATCATTGATGATGTCATTGAGGTCTACAGAGAGGAGGCATCCTAAACGACAGCTGACCAATCCCTCAATTGCCACGACTTTTCGCCATTTCCAATTAATTTATTCATTTACAAAAGATTAAAAGACTTTTGGCTGTTCACTGAACTACACTGAATATTATATACTTTATGGAAATGCGCAGCAAGAACTTCTAATGGCGATGTTTGTGCTTGTGTTTGTTGCTGTCCGAACGATGGCGAGCTGGTGGAGAGACGCTGCCTCGTCGCCCCCCACGCGAACTGTAAGCCGAGGCGGGCGCCGGTGATGGGGATCTGCGTGATGATAAGCGAGCAGCTGGACGCTCCGAGTAGCGCTTGGGTGAATCCGATTGACTGCGAGAACGATTGCGCTTTACAGATCTGCTGCTGCGACCGCTGCTCTCTCCGCAACTGAAAGGTGAATGGGATCGTTTGCGACTGGTGCGCAGGCCGGGACTCGAACGGGAACTGCTGCTGTAGTGGCCACCGGGGGCATGCCGGGCATCGGGACTCTCGCTGCGCTGTGAACTCCTCGACTTGGTGTTCATGTAGCTTAACGGCGAGTCCACAGAACCCACGGGTGAATTCTGTAAGCACGACAATGTTTTGAGTTCGCTCTAAAAAAATAGTTTCACTCCATTAGCGTGCTTACCCGCTTGAGCAAACGCTTGCGATGGTATTCAACCTGTTCGGGCAGTGTCCAGCCCGATTCCAGTCGCCGCTTGCCCGACTCCAGCTCATCCTGATATTGCATAACTTTCAGTTCGATTTCACGCAACTTTTGACGCTTCTCGTCATCGAATTTCTGTGAGTTATCATCATCGCTCTCCTCGTCCGAACTGAAGAATTTGGGCGGATCCGGTGGATCCAAGGTGTCCCACTTGCTAGTCGTTATGGCCTGTGCCTCAATTTGTGTGGGATCAACCGTTTCCCATTTGGATGGTATAAAGCCGGGCATTTTTGTATGCGACTTGCTGTCTACGGCTTTATGTACGAGCTCCAAGGGCACACCATCGAGATCATCATCCACTAAAAGGATTTGAAACATGTATATCATGTATAGATATGCATGGGAAAGAGAGGCTTACTTGGAACACCATCGATTTCTTCAACATACTGGTCCCGCTTGGGCGTATCTCGCTGTTGAGCAGTGGCATCTGGTAGAGCTAGCTTCAGTGCACTCTTCAGCAATGCAGCACCGTCCAGTGGCACACCATCCAAATCTTCATCGTCTTTCTCCTCGCCCGACAGTGGTGCTCCATCTATGTCCTCATCCAGAGTCTCCTCGGAGCGCGACTCATCTGCTTGGACCGGGGAGACAGCCTGCAAAGTAAACAAAATGAATGAATCTGACTTGGTTAGCTATAGATGTACACATACCGTTCGACCCATGAATACCGCATGCAATTGGGATAAGAAATCCTTTGGATAAATAGTCCACTCCTCCCAGGTGCGTATTACATTGCAAACGCGCGTCTTGAATCCCTCCGCCTTCAGGCGACTCTCTATACCCAAATAATAGGTATGCAAGCTCTCGAATATATCCAGCAATTGTTTCTCCACGCTGTAAATAATTAAATCAGTTAAAGCCTGTGAGTCATCGAGCTATCCATGGTCAACATACGATTTGCGAAAGAACGAAGCGTTTGACACCTTCACAGTGCAATTGTGTAGAATATCGGAAACAAGATATAGACGAGCGATCTTCTTCGAAGCGGGAGTCTTCAAATTTGCCAACGATTCGGCAATGCATTCGCAAATCTCGTCGGCGGCATCAGCATGCTCAATGCAAAAAATCATGGCGTCGCCAATGCGGGCGCGCTCCGGTGTCAATTGTCGTATCAAGTCTTCGAGGCGATCACGTTGCCTGCCAGCCACAAGAAATCATTAAATGAATCATGTTGATATATAAAGAAAATTTGATTTACGCATTAGATAAGGCACCCTTGTGCACAACGGGTGCATCAGGATCGACGACCAGCTCATCGGGCATGCCCTGCGTGTAGAAATTGGCAATGGGGGGAGTCCACACGGGTCCATCCTTGAACATGCGAAACTGCAGCTCGCGCCACTCGCTCGGTGTGTCGCCCTGCAGCAGGGAGTAGAGCTTCCAGCGGTAATAAATGTGCGCCGGACTCTCGTTATCGAAGAGGAACGAGAAGAGTGGATTCTCCATTTCGCGGCTCATGATTAGCGCCTCAAACATGGGTCCTTCGCGTATCACAAACTCGATCATGCGATGTATGATATTCAGCACGGATCTAAAATGAAAACGTCCCAATTATAACCAATAACATAAATTGAATCCAAATGAATCCTACTTTTCCGTCGGTATGAAGACTTTCACCACGCACTTGCCTAGAATCTGAAATATATAACAAAAATGAAAAGTCTTGATGCTTTAACGGGCTAAGTGACTTACCCGCTCCATGTTCTCTTTGTCCTCGATGGAATCGTAATCCTTGTAGTTCTTTTTGGGCAACGTATTCGCCTCGCTGGGTGGCGGCTGGGCATTGAATGGCAGACCCGACGGCGGCGGAGGCAGTGTTAGCTCCAGCAGTGCCTGTGGCGCAAAGATCGGCGTATTCATAATGGGCACCGTTTTTCCCCAGCCCAGACGCATCTCATAGCCCATGATGTAGCGACCGTTGAGGGTGCGCAGTGCACGTTCCGCATCCTTGCGGCTCATGTATGCCACAAAGCCGCAATTGCGACCACGCTGCTTCTCCTCCTCGGAGCGTGGCCACATGATTTTGATGCTTGCCAGCGGACCATAGCGACCGAAA
Organism: Drosophila kokeensis; assembly: GCA_035042145.1. Classification (NCBI taxonomy): domain Eukaryota; kingdom Metazoa; phylum Arthropoda; class Insecta; order Diptera; family Drosophilidae; genus Drosophila; species Drosophila kokeensis. The sequence goes on along the minus strand of JAWNLT010000337.1, from coordinate 1,517,127 downwards.
ATTTCCATTAGTTGTTGCTCGGAGATCTTTGGATTCAGATTGCCCAAATACAGATTGGTTGTATTCGGATCACCTGTGTCAAAGGAACCACCATCTCGAGCAGCGTTCGCCTGTTGGGAACTGCTCGAAGACGGTTGCTGTTGTTGTTGCTGCGTCTGCTGTTGCTGCTGCTGTTGGGAGGAAGAGGACGGCGCACTTGGCACTACCATATGCTTGTACTTGTGCCGCTCCTCACGCTCCTCCTGTATTCTGTGGAAGTCATACATAATGGAGACTATCTCTTCTAGTTATAAATTAAATTCTACTTACTGTCTTAATTCCTCCTTGAATAGTTCCAAATTGCTTTTTTTCTTCTCCTGGTTCTTCTTTTTCAATGGCGCCGGATCCTTCTTGAGATCGGACGCCAAGAGTTTGGCATAATCTTCCGCCTTCTCGGAGGCGCTCTTCTCAATCAGCTTGGAGCCCGGCTTGTACAGTTTACCCTTCTCACTTTTATCCTCACGCCGGGAACCCGCATCATAGGTGCCGGCCTTAACCCACACCTTGGAGGAGGCAGTCGGCGCCTCCTGAAATGTCTCCACAAACTCCTTAAACGCCTGCACATTGAAATACAGAATAGCTAATAACAAGTTTTAATTCTTCAACATTTCCTCACTCACATGTGCCGCAGCTGCCTCATCTTCCTTCTTCTTTTGTTCTTCAATTTCTTTTTTGGACTAAAAGCAGGGTTTTTTCAATTTGGTTAAATAAATTAATGAAGCGTTTCGCAGAACTTACCAATTGCCGCTTGGAAAATGTGCCAACCGTAAAAGCCTCCAGCTTCTTGTCGCTTATGCGCTGAATACAAAAGATTGTTAAATACTTGGCAGTGGTTTGTGTCTCATTTGTTTACCTTCATTATGCAAAGTTGTTGATTTCTTTTGATATTTATGTTCTTTATTTATTTCTCCCACCTCCGTCCTGCATATTGCAGCCGAAGAATTTTTAGTCGATATTGTTTTCAAGCAGCCTGCAACCCTGCATCATGCATAAGCTGCTTGACAATCTGCTGCATGAAGCGACATTGTAGAACAAATCGATAACATCAGATGTTTCGATGTCATCAATCGGTGATTGACCATCCCTAAATACAATTAAATTAACATTTTTTATACAGTAAAATAAGACTGTCAGATCTCATACGCTGCCTGCAGCGCTTGCAACTTAATGATAAGCAATGGAACCGCAAGTATGTCGCCTCTGCCTGCGTGGTTGTGGTTCCCAAATGTGCCTTCAAATCTTTAATAGCGATGCAGGCGAAGCAGGTGCAACAGCAGCTGCGGGTAACGTGCCAAATGTTGCCGAAATTCTGCGCCAGCACTTTTGGTTTGAGGTGAGCTGCACACACACACACAGCTACACAATAACACACCCATACACCCACACAAATATAAATATATATTATCATTACAGCTATTACCAAACGATGCCATATCAAAAGTAGTGTGCAATGTATGCTGGACGCAAGTCTCGGAATTTCATCAGTTCTATGTATCCATCCAAGACGCGCATGTGATTTACGCCAGTGCACCGAAATTTAAACAGGATCCTGATCCCGAAATTATGTGCACCCCATGGCCCGAGGAAGTTATGATGCCAGCGGAGGTGCTAACAATCGATGGCGATGCCAATAACGATGGCAGCAACAGCAACAATCCTCTTGATGAACTGGACGTAGAGATGTCTACGTATCAGGCGGACACAGAATCAGATAGTAAGCCGGACATTAAGCTGGAAAGGCTGTCGCCAGATGATTACGTCAAGGATCAGGATGATGAGAATGTGATTGTTACACGCAGTGGCCGCAAGTGGAAGCGAGAAACGGATACTTATGAAAAGCTAAAACCAGTCAAACTGAAGAAATCCCTGCAATCCAAGGGTCATGACAAACGCAAGTTTCCAACCAAGCGGATATTCAAGAAGCATCAATATCCACCGTTCTGCAAGGAGGATGAGGATCTAATCAAGCAATATATTGTTATGGGCTGTGAACTGTGCATTTTTCTGGCCGATGACTTTGAAGGCATGCGGGATCATTTCAAGGATAAACATCCCAACGAGCGACCCTACATTAAATGTTGCGGTCGAAAGCTAAGCAAACGTTGCCTTATCGTCGAGCATGCCAGACGTCACGAGAATCCAGAGTATATAAAGTATGCATCTTTTTATATTGGATGGTGTACCCTTTGTATATATAGCCATGTCTATGTATATATATATCCTTTTATCTGTCTGCTTCCAGGTGCGACGACTGCGGCAAAGTGTTTGCCAATTCGAGCGTGCTGCGCGCACATTGGCTGGTGCACCATGTGCCGGACGAGGAGTGCGACTTTCAGTGCGACGAGTGTGGCAAGCGATTCTCTCGTCAAAATCTCCTGGAGCTGCACAAGGGTTCGCATGTGCCGGTCAGCGAACGCAAGTTCATCTGCCAGGAGTGCCCCAAGCATAATGCGTACGTCTAACTACAAATACAGCATTTAGCCATTTATATATAAAATTTCAATTGTATTTGCAGCTTTGCTACCGAATATCACATGCAGGTGCATGTTAGCATGCAGCATCGTAAGGCGGCCAATGTGTGTCATGTGTGTGGCAAGGAAATCAAGGATAAGGCTGTCTTTGAGAAACATGTGCGACTGCATTTTGAGGAGAGTGGACCGCGCATTAAATGCCCACGGCCAGATTGTGAGAGCTGGCTCAAGGACGAGGATAATTTGAAGCAGCACTTGAGGCGCCACAATGACGAGGGCAAAACGTTCATTTGCAGCGAATGTGGCAAGAGTTGCAAGAATTCGCGTGCTCTGATCGGACATAAGCGCTACTCGCACTCGAACACAGTCTATCCGTGCGAGCAATGCGGCAAGACCTTCAAAAAGGATATCAGCCTTAAGGTGGCAAACTTAATTTTCTATATTCGATATAAATATTTATAACTACAATTAATAATATACGATTACAGGAGCACATGGCACAGCACACGGGCGAGCCACTCTATAAGTGTATCTTCTGTACGAGGACATTCAACTCAAATGCCAATATGCATTCGCACAAGAAACGGATGCATCCAAGTGAATGGGATCACTGGCGTAAAACGAAAACGGGCAGCTCGCAAAAGATGCTCCCCAGCGCTCAGGTCTCACAAATGCTGAGGGAGGATTCGGATCCGTTTGCCATTCCAAATACATCTAACGTATTTTAGAATATAATTATCCCTCGCTTATTGTAAATACATTTTTATGAAATATTTAAATAAAATGTACATACGTACATACATTGGCGGACAGCTCATGTGAAATATTGAAATTGTTGCATACTTTTGAGGGGCGCGTATATGAGGTTATTCTGCAAGTATATCGTTTAACTAAACATTTCTGTTCGCCTGTTACTTTGAGTGGGGGAACAATACGAAAACTCGAAGAAAAAAGGGCTCACATGTGAAATATTGAAATTGTTGCATACTTTTAGGGGCGCATATATGAGGTTATTCTGCAAGTATATCGTTTAACTAAACATTTCTGTTCGCCTGTTACTTTGAGTGGGGAAACAATACGAAAACTCGAAGAGGAAAGCCATATGGGCAAAACTCAACCTATATTAAAAAGCGAGGGCTTTTTGATCATAGTTTCGCACCTAAATCAATCCTGCATTTAAAGTTGAAAACAAGATTTTGGGTCGGAAGACAAGTTAAAATTATAGCCTGAAAATCGGTATATGGGCATAGGTCGGAACTTCAAAATGCCATAACTTCGTCAAAACTCAACCTATATTAAAAAGCGAGGGCTTTTTGATCATAGTTTCGCACCTAAATCAATCCTGCATTTAAAGTTGAAAACAAGATTTTGGGTCGGAAGACAAGTTAAAATTATAGCCTGAAAATCGGTATATGGGCATAGGTCGGAACTTCAAAATGCCATAAGTTCGTCAAAACTTAACTTAGAATAAAAAGCGATGGCTTTTTGATCATAGTTTGGCACCTAAATCAATCCTGCATTTAAAGTTGAAAACGAGATTTTGGGTCGGAAGACAAGTAAAAATACTGGCCTAAAAATAGGCATATGGGCATAATTCGAAATTTCAAAATGCCATAACTTCGTCAAAAATCAACTTATTTTGAAAAGCGATGGCTTTTTGATCATAGTTTAGGGGCAAAATCAATCGTACATTTAAAGTTGAAAACGTGATTTTGGGTCGGAAGAAAAGTAAAAATTATAGCCTGAAAATTCATATATCCATATATTATTATTAATGACCAACTTATACCAGATTTAGAGAACACTATAACTAATAACAATAACCAATGATTACTATACAAGCATATGTAAAGCAATTGTATTAAATTCGAATTAATATCGATAAACGTTGTGAACATATCGATGAATGCACAGCACATCTTTATCGAAAGTTGTGACGTATCGTGCGCAACCTTAGAGCACTTAAGATACTTGATACAAGCAGCAACGTCAACAACATTAAAATGAATGTAAGCAAAAATATATCATACATTTATCATAAATAATATTTCCAAATTGTGGAGCTTTATGTGTGCGACTCTCACATTTTTCCCTTCTTAACCCAAAAACCAGGAATCGGAGATACCCATAGATATCCACACGCTGAAGCTGCAGGATTGGCTCATCAGCAGGCGTATTGTGCCCAAGAATATCCAGGCACCAATCAAGGATATACATTCAAGGATTAGCAATGCGCTGCAAGATATGCCAGCCAACGATCAACTAATCAAACTCTTGTCCGGATCCAGTAGGTGCTTCCCATATGGATATATATTTTAAATTACAACTAAAGGTTGCATTATTTTTCAGATATAAACTATTTGCACGTGAAAGAGATCATCGAGATCCTGAAGCAGACGGAAAAAGATACGAAGAGCGTGTTCGGCACCTATGGCAGTCAGCGCATGAAAGACTGGCAGGAGATCTGTCGTCTGTACGAGAAGAATGCCACATATCTAGCGGAGACGGCGCAAATCTTCGCGAGGAATGTCAACTATGAGATTCCCGGCGTGCGCAAACAAATGATCAAATTGGAACAGCAGACGGATGAGTGCCTGAAGCGTGCCAATGACATGCACAAGCCAGAGGCTCAACTACTGGCGGAGCATGCTGCTCTGCTCGAACAGCTGGGCGTCAAAGGCGAAAATCTACATGCTGAATTTGTTGAGGTGCTTGCAGGCCTGCAGAATCTGTATGCCAAATCGTTGCAGAACATTGGCCGCGTGCAGGCTGGCATTGACCTATATGCCGAGGTCAGCGGACAGCAACAGTGTTTGCCCATACTCCGTCATTTGGTGGAGCATGGCAACACAACCGTTTATCAGTACATCCATAAAGAGGCGCCACTTGCAATTGAGGAGCCTGAGCTGCGTTTAAGCATCAGCGGATCCAGCAGCAGTAAGGATGGCAACGATGGCAACGAAATCGACTTTGGCACTGATGACAATGGCGGCACATCCTCCACTGTCTCAGCGGAGATTATCGACTATGGTGATTTTCCGGAAGCAGACGGCGGCAACATAGATTGGGGCATCGAAAGTGCACCCACAGATGCCGTCGAAATCAACTTCGATATACCCGTCGAGGAATACGGTATTGTTGTCGAGGGTACCGGCATGGATGGTGGCACTGCCAAAGGTTGGCATTAACTAGTTAATGATTCCATTCGCATTTACTAATGTTTACTTATTCTTTTAGGTGACCAGGCCTATACGCTCCTGGACTCGCCCAACTATCGCGATCGTTTTCTGGACGAAATCCACGAACTGGAGGCATTCCTGCTCATGCGCCTCTATGAGCTCAAGCATTTGGAGTCATCGAACAACATTATGTTCTCCCTGATGGATAACATTGCGACGCACGACAGCGAGAGCATTGGCAAAATATTGAGCGATGTGGAGAAGATCATTCAACAGGTGTCCGATGAGCAGACACGTCATCTATTCCAGCTGAAACATTCACCCAAATATGCCGATCTGCTGGCCAGCAAGCTGCAGCAGATGACAAAGGCGGTGGATAAGCTGCGCAACACGCGCGATGGCCTCAAGCAGCGTGCCGTGGAAACTCGCGAGCAGCGTCAGAAATTGAATCCCGTCCTGGATGAACTGATTGCGCAGACCCGCAATCTGCAATCGTATATCGAGAAGGATATATCCAAACGCTATAAGAATCGTGTGGTGAATCTTATCGGCGGTGTTAACTAGATCATTTTATAGATGTATATAAATTGTTTATCAAGCGAAACGTATGGAAAAGTGCTAATAAATTCTTGAACATATGAACAAAAACTAAATTTGCTGATAGAAGTACAGTGGTTAATGGCTAAATTGAATCGTAAGCTTTATAGGAAATCAAAAGGTTTGTTTTAAAAGAATTTTATTTATTTTTATTTTGCTATTTTTATTAAATATACAAATTTTATTTATATTTTTTGTGTTTTAATTGTTTTTATTCCTTTTTTTGTTTTGTTTTTGTTTTTGCGTTTGCTTTTGCATTTGCATTTGCTTTGTTTGTTGCTTATTATTGTATCCAGAATACAAATTTAATTTAATGTAGTTGTTGGTTGCTTTTTTGTTCATAAAAGTAGCCTTACACTTGTATCGTTTTAAACTTTCTTTCACTTATGTAATGTTTTTCTTAGCTGAATTGAATACACAATTTGTAAACAATAACAACACTATAATTAATATGTTTATGATAAAAACTTAAGGGGTCTGAAATAGTAGGGGGCTGGTTAAGGAAATACATACATACCAATCAATAATAAACATATTTAGTTGCGTTTGGAAGCGAAGGAAGTTAACGTTTGCTATGTATGTGTATATATAATATACATACATGCAGTTATGACCGGGTAAACGAGGCTGAGAGACGGAGGAGCAGAGGGGGCAGAGCATACCATATTATATATAATAGCAGCATGCATGATTTAATAATAATTACAGAAGTTTCGGGTGTAAAAAGCCACAAAATGGGTATACATACAAGATATAGATATATACATATATATATATCTATATACATATCAACTAGACTTAGGCACTAATCTAACAAAAATGTGGCGCTACAATTAAGAGGGCTCCATCGGCATATTGGGGATCATATTAATCAAATATGTGTATGTATTTTTTATGTATGTATGTATGTATGTATAATTATTGATTGTTCAACTAAATAGAAAATAACAAGCAGTATCCAAATTATAAATGATTGATTTATATATAGATAATTAATGTTCTTTTTTTTTTGTCACGCCAAAGGGCCTCATTGATATGGTTGTGTTTGGGTTCACGATCTGGCAATCATCTATCCTTTATATATATATATATATACACATATATAAATGTGCTATGTGATGCAGGCCCCATGCGTTAATTCTTTGAAAATAAATCTACAATCTGTTGCGACTTATATGTGGATACATTGTATGCGTATGAATATATATATATATATATATATATATATTGTTGCTTTGATTATATATCAACAACGTACGTATTTGTGTCCATCTCAATTTTCTTTTAAAGTTAAAGTAAGCATAAACTATGTTGCAAAAATTTGTTCGAAAGTTGCTTATTGGTTGGTTGGTTGGTTGTTTGTTTGTTTGTTTGTTTGTTGTGGTCTGCCGTTACTGTTAGTTAGTACATGCTTACAGGCTACATATTTTTATTACATTTCATTTACGTAATTATTTATAGTGTTTTATTCCATCATTTTGTTTGTTTGTTAGCTTATACGCTACTATTTATATATATTTATATATGTCTGTAGTCATGTTGTTGATGTTGTTGTTGTTTGTTTTTTTTATTCTTTGTATTTGAATTCAGTTTGTTGCATGTATACAAGCTGTAACATAGCGTTCGGTCGGAGTAGATAAAACTGAGCATCGAAGCCCCCAATCTTCAAAAGTTATTGCTCTATGAATTTTGCATAACATTTTGTTATCCTTATGATAAAAACCTTATCTAGTTAGAATCCTCCTTTGTTTCTTATCTACACAAGCACGTTTCTCGCTGCTGACATCCTGATATCCTCCACACTTTACAGACTAAACAAAATGTGTATTTTATAATTTTGTTTTATAATTTTTTTTTTTTTTAGCTTTTTTTTTGCTTTGTTTTGTTTTGTTTTGTATTTTGTGAATGCTTTTCAATGAAAAACATCGCCTCTCTTGGCGCCTAAACTTGCTGCTGGTGCTGGCCACCAGCGCGTATGATTATGATTATGATTATTATGCGCGTAGTGGTTGTTGTGGTGTTGCTGCTGCTGCTGCTGATGATGCTGGTTGTGGTTGGGTTGTTGTTCTTGTTGCAGGTGGTGCTGTTGCTGTTGCCCTTGCGCACCACCCAGCGCCGGCTACTTTGGTTGTCAATCGTTCTTCACTGGATAATAGATTAGATCGGGCTGTTGTTGCTGCATATGATGCATATAGTCATTGATCGGCGGCAACACAGACTTGCTATCATCGCCCAGCATGGGATAACCACCGACACCAACACCCACACCCACTGGTGGTGCTGTACGCTCATAGACGCTGCCGTGCGGCGGTGGCGGTGGCAACAAATGTGTGGCGCCCGCCAACGAATGCAACGGCTGCTGTTGCAGTCCATGCGGATGTGGATGTGGATGCGGATGTGGATGCGCATGTGGATGATATGGCTGGAAGCTATTGTGCTTCTGCTGTTCGCTGACTAGCTGCTGCTGCTGCTGCTCGCTCAGCGCACTATGGTTGTGATTGTGATGCTGTTGCTGCTCGTAGTAAACGTTGCCCGTTGGAACTCCGTGCCGCATTAAGCCAGCACCGTAAGCAGCAGCAGCATTGTGATGTTGCTGACTCGCCTGCTGTTGCTGCGACTGCTGTGGTTGCTGCTGCTGCTGCTGGGGTAAATCAAAGTTGTACTCCAAAGGCGTGGGATTCGTGTCGATGAGATTCGTGAGAATGCTGCCAATATTATTATAGTTGTGTGCATCTCCCGGCCCAACTTGATTCACTTGCGGCGCTGCAGTTGCCGGCTGCTGTTGTTGTTGTTGCTGCTGCTGCTGTTGCTGTGCCTGTTGCTGCGGCCACATGTGCTGGAAGCCCAATAGATCGCCAGCTAAGGCGGGATCTTGTGGCGCCTGTTGCTGCTGCTGCTGCTGCGCCTTGTTGCCGACGACAACAGCGGCTTGCTGCTGGGTGGGCGGCGCTGGTGCGCCCACGTTCATTGGAAGCCCGAGAAACTCGGTCGAGTCGACAATGTAGAACTTGTTGTCCTTCAGCTCGACCGGCTGCGTGTTTGGTGCCCCACCAAAGCCCATGTTGCCCCATGAGTCAGTCGCTTGTTGTTGTTGTTGCTGCTGCTGCTGTTGCAAGAATTGTTGTTGTGTTGCTGACGCAGCGGTCGACGGCGACGGCTGTGGCTGTGGTGATTGCAAGCGCGAGTGTTGCTGATGCTGCGGCGAATGACTGTGACGATGCTGCTGCAACAGTAACTGATGCTGGTGATGCATTGGTGGCATGTGATGCGGCGAGCTAAAGTGTTGTTGCTGCTGCTGCTGTTGCAACTGCTGCGCCTGATGTGGATGTGCATGCGCATGTGGATGTGGATGCGGATGTGGACTCTGTGGCGTGTGGCTGCGCATATGCTGCTGTTGCTGTTGCTGCTGCTGTTGCTGCTGCGGTGGCTGTGGCTGCGGCGGCTGCTGTTGTTGTTGCGGTTGTTGCGCTTGCTGCTGCTGCTGTTGATACTGATTCAAGACCTGATGCTGCTGATAGCCGACAGCTGGATTGCCGGTGGGCTCAAAATGAAACTGGCTCTCCGGCCCGCCAAAACTGTTCATTCGCTGCAAATGCAGTTCCGGCGTGCTGTTGTTCGGCGTATGCGGCGTATGGCGATGATGCGGCGGCTGCTGCTGCTGCTGTTGCTGCTGTGCAGTTGGCAACGCTTGCTGCTGTTGCGTTGGTGGTGGCGTTGCTGCCGCATGTTGCTGCTGCTGCTGCTGATGTTGATGCAACGCATTCTGCTGCTGCTGTTGTTGTTGCTGCGTCGGAGGCTGCTGCTGCTGTTGCAACTTGTCCGCACTAAAGCTCTGATTGTACATGGAATTCTGCTGAGATTCGCTCGTGGAGACCGAGTGCTGTGACGTGGAAGCCGTCGATGATTGTGAGCTGTTGCTGCTCACAATGGCGGCATTGAACGGATCCTGCTGCGAGCAGCCCGGCGTCGTCGACAATGGTGGCGGCGGTGTGGGCGTGGCACCCACACTACCACCCTTCCCAACGCTCGACTGCATCTGCTGCTGCTGTTGTTGTTGCTGCTGCTGTGTGGCGGCTGCAGCTGCCGCACCCGCTTGAGACTTTGCCTTGCTGACCGCTGACTTTTTGCTAGCCTTCACCGGCGGCGGCCCTGGCATATCCGGCAGTGGCAACATGTCTATAATATTTACAAAGATGAATAGTTTACAAATTGTGCACGAATTGAGGACGCATCTCAGCACTTACCCTCTTCGTTGGACTTGGGGAAACGCTGTTTGCCCTTCTTGGGTGGCGGCGGCTGATTCCCATGCATTGTCTGTTTGTGGCGCACCAAATGCGTCTTCCACTTGAAAGTCTGCACAATACAAATATTATAATAATGGTGAGTTCTGAGGCCTTTTTACTGTCCACAAGTTGCAAGATTCTATTTACCTGATCGCAGTGATTGCAGCAATGCGGCCGCTCCTCCGAGTGCGATGGCAAATGGCGTTGCAGTGACTTGGCCGAACCGAATCTCTTGCCACATAGGGTGCACTTGCACTCGGAGACATCGACATGGGCGTTGCTATAGTGCTCCTTGAGTGCGGGATATGTAAAATAGGAGGAGCCGCACATATCGCACACATACGTGCGCTTCACCTCCGTGTGCAGCTGCACATGCCGCTCCAGATTGGCCTTGAGCGTGAATCGATTCTGGCAAATGTGGCACTCAAAGAAATTGTCACGTTTGTGCACCCGTATGATGTGCTGATAGAGGGCATTCTTCGAGGGAAATTCGGCGCCGCAAACCTCGCAGATGGCGCCATCGGCCTTGTGGCCAGTCTCCTCAAAGTGCTGCTGCAGCTTCTTTTGCGACAACTTCAGGCCGCACTCGCCGCACGGAAAGACTGCAAATCCAAATACAAAAATTGGGCATTAGTTGAAAATGCTTTTCAGTTGAGTTCAAAAATGCAACAATAAAATAAAAAGAAAATGCGCTCTCGTCTGCCGGTGGCTTTGGTGAAATTTACATTCGGCTCGACTCACTTTTGAAATCCTTCTTGTGCGACTCTACATGGGCATGGAACTGCTGTCGACGCGAATAGGATTCGCCGCAGGTCTCGCACACAAACGGGAACTCTTTCACATGCATCGTCCGATTGTGTTGAATTATCTCCTGCAATAATTCGAAATATATTAGTTAAGATTTATGGTTTAAAAGTCGCATTTTTCTTACCTCCAGCGTGTTGCCATTGGGCTGTCCACAGTCGTGACAATAGCCGGGATGCATCTTGTAGTGATCCAGCAGCGATTTGCGCTTCCGATACGATTTGGGGCACAGCAGACAATTATAGCTTGGTTTGTCCTTTTTACTGCCGCCGGGCGTATGGCTGCCGCCGAGCTGGGAGGGTGGCGCTTGCAGGGAGGTGCTGCTGCTGCTGCCGCCATCAATGAGCTGCTGCTTGGCCGCATCCAGCTCGTCAATCTCATTATCCAGGTCATCGTCATCCTCATCGCCCGACAACTCATTGTCGTCAAGCTCCAGTGATGAGTTCAGCTGCGATGATCCTCCCATGCCACCCGCTGCACCCAAATGCGTCGGTGGCTGCGACTGCGAATGTGGATGTGACTGGGGATGAGGATGCGGATGGGGATGCGGATGTGGATGCGGATGCAGATGCGACTGGCGATTGTTCATCAGTTGGGCATGCTGATGCTGGGGAAATGGGCTTTGTTGCTGCTGCTGCTGCTGATGCATCTGCATTTGCATCATTTGCTCAATGATGGGCGGCATTGAGAGCGGATTATTGGTTGAATTATAATGGTTCTGGTTCTGATTCTGTGTCTGGTTCTGCGATTCGTTCTGCAGCTGAATCTCAGTGCCAGCCATTAGCTGCGTTGTCGCCGACATCGCAACGCCATCGATGCCATATCCGCTCCTCATTGGTGGCATCGATAATTGTTGCGACTGGGACTGCATCTGCGCCTGATGTTCCCGATCCTGATGCGGGCCGGACTGCTTCGAGGGATGGTCAGCGGTCAGTTGCTGCTGTGGATTGAGCGCGTTATTGCTCTTGTTACAATTAATGTTGTTGCTGTGCATATTGCTTGACGTAAGGCCATTGATCACAAGATTTCCACCACTACTGCTGCTGTTGCTGCTCCTGTTGATTTAAATGTCAAAAATATTTGTATAATTGAATTCTTCAACGTAATCAAATAAACAACGAAGCTAAAGTTCTCTAGTTGGGAGTTCCAGGAAGGATTTCATATAAATAGTTCTAATGAGAAAGTAGATGAAGAAAAGTGAAATCCTTTTCTAATTGTAACCAAAAACAAATCCCCCAATCCACTAGTCTATCTTGAATTCCGAATCGAATAGAATATATACTAATTTTAATTTAGAGTGATTTACTAAATTCTGCAATTCTGAGAAACCTCGACTAGAGAACTCCTTGGTTGCTTAAATGTCAATGTCAATTGTTTATGCTTACAGATGGTGCGAATGAAGCTGCTGCCCATGGCTGGTGTCCATGAGGAGGGAGGCGATGCCGTTGTCGTGAACGGCGCTGCTGTTGCTATTGCTGTTCCCGCTACCGCTGCAGGTGCCCGTTACGCTGCCCAATCCACTGCCGCCGCCGTCACCGACGTCGCCGGCGCTGCCACCGGCACCCGCTAGCATCATCTCATCTATTTCCGGCTCCATTTCGAGCCCATCGATGAGACGACCTGCGCCTACACCATCATCAATGAACTCCTCAAACTTCATAATCTCCTGTGCCGCCGACGATAGCTGCGATTCCGTTTCCGACTCCAGCTCCGAGTCACCAAACGAAATGGATCTCAGCTGATGCTCCGGCTGCAGTTGCAACGGCGACACGGCCACATCCAATTGCTGTTCCAACTGCTGTTGCTGCTGATGCTGGCTGTGCTTTTGCTTTTCCAGCTCCAGCTGCTGCTGTTGCTGCTGCTGCTCCTGCTGCTGTTCCAGCGCTAGCCGTGCAGCAACTGTTGCTGCTGCTGCTGCCGCTTCCTTTGCAGCTGCTGCTGCTGCCGCTTCCTCTGCTGCTGCTGCTGCGGCAGCGGCGGCAACAGTCTTCGCCAAAAGTTGGCGTTCACTTTGCCGTCGCCACTCATCCAGCCGCTGCTCGCGCAGCTCCTTTAGCACCCGTGTCGAGGGCGTGGTGCCCAGCAGCCGGCCGGTGATCACAAAATTCTCATAGAACTGCTTAAGGAACGGCTTGTGATGCTGACTCAGCGCCAAACGCAACAGCAGACGAAACTGTGCCTTGAATGCCCGCTCACTGAACTCGCCGCTGCTGTGATGATAGCGCAACGTGTACTGGCTGTCCTCGTGGAACACATAGCCATCGCCCAGATGTGTGGATCGTGTCGACAGCAGGTGGACAGATGGTGAGATGATATTGCTGCTGCTGCAGCTACTGTTGTTAATGTGATTATTGTTATTGCTGCGCTTTCGTTTCGCCAGCCTTTGTTGCCGCCGCATCGAGAGCAGCTCATCCGCCTCCTGCTCCTGCCCCTCCTCGTCATCGTCATCATCATCAGCGAATGTGGCCGTATAGCGTCGCTTCACCGTGTGTATCAGATCGAGTGGATCATCAGTGGTGTGCAGCAGACCGTGTCCGGCACCTCGTCGTCCGGCAATTGCGGCATTCACATTGTTGTTGCGATGATGGTGATGCAGTCCATGTTTGCCAATGGAAGATGAGTTCTCCTCGGTGTCGACATCCGCATCGGCATCCGCATCACCATCAGCATCGGCCACATCATTATCGAGGAAATCATCCTCCTCGTCGAGGCACATAAACTCCTCCTTGCAGAGAATTTTCTCAAAGTTTTGATTTAAATCGATCGCGGATGCTTCATCCTCGTTCTCTAGCTTGATTTTCACAACCCCGATTCCTGTGCCCGGTTCCGGCTTCTCCTTCTTCAAGGCGGTGGCACCAAGCAGCAGCTGCAACTGCTCGCTCTTCGCTAGCTGCACTCCGTCCTTCTCCTTCTGCTCCTCCTCCATCTCCGCACCGGCGCCATTGTCAGTCGTCGGCTTGTTGTGACTACTGTTAATGTACAGACTCCTGACGACTCTGTCGCAGGCCTCTGGATATTTGCACTTAAGCGTTTGCAGCAGAAACTTAATTGCATCGCACCGCGACGCTGCGTTCAGACTGTCCAGTAGATTCACTGACTGATCCACCTGCAAAGATAGGAAACAAATATTGTGTCAGTGTTAAAGTTGTGAGGCAAGAGCAAGTTTTTTCCATTGGATTTTAAATTTTGTTTTTAAATAAATAAAAATAGGGCTAATTTCAAAAGGCAGTTTTTGTTACTTAAACATAAATAAAAGTTGGGATCACATCAAAATAGAGTAATAATAATAGAGAAATAAAAGAATTATATGTTTGATTAACTTGATTCATTCTAAGCAGCTCTCTTAAATTAGGTATGAGATCAGACTTCCTAGGTTTAGATTATGTATGCTATAGAATTTAAAATACAGCCCCATTTTATTACTGGTTTTTGTGTAACATTTCATCATCTTATTTATTCTATAAATATTTTAAATAATTATTATTTTTTTTTAAATTTTAGTCAATATTAAATTTTACTTATGATTTAATTTAGTTGTTAGTTATTTAGTTGACATTTAATAAATAAGACATCTTAAGAACGCTCTCCAAATTTAATCAAAAATTTCTAGATAATTTACTAGAATTTCTAAATAATCAGATTTATAATCTAACTGTGAATGCGAATTATAATTGGAATTGGGTTGGAATTCCGTTTGAAAGAGATTTCCGTGACACCATCGACTAAACTGGTTTTTTCGTATCGATTTTCTGACTGTCTTTAAGGCGGGAATTAATGTATACAAATATATATGTATATACAAATATATGTCTACAAGATACTTGAACTCAATGTGAATGTTAACCTGTTATTTGAAATGAGTGTTGATAGTTTTTTTCTTTCATTCCTATAGTGACTCGGGCAGATTTCCAGGTGCGGCAGCTTGTTGACCATCTCAATTAAATGTTAATTACAATTTCGCGTTAAAAAAATGACCAACTTCCGCTAGATTGTCCCAATTTGTAACCACAACGAATGTAGATGATAAATAACAGAGCTGCAGAGTTGCCACGTGGTCGAATTAATAAAACGTTCCAATTAAATCAAATAATTATGTACATTAACTTATGTAATGTAATTTAATATATTTGTTTGTTTTTCATTCCAATTAAATTGAACAGAGATAATATACACACACACACATGCATAAACATGTTCTCTCAAAAAACTGTCATCAAATGCAATTACTGAGGATGATTTTCCAAACAATTTAATGCAATTAGAGCGGGAAGAGCGCGCCTCTGCTCAGCTCAGCTTCAGTCAGCGTCAACGTCGACTTCAGTGAAACCCGTCAGCAGACAGCGCGGCGACAGCGAAATCGACTGCGCTGCCAACGCAAACGATTAGCGCACAGCACAACAACATAGCAAAAAGGAAGATGGTAAAGGCAAAAAGTGTATAAAAAATAGCAGGAAAATAAAAACAGACTACATAAACACAGACACTCACACATACACATACATATACAATAATAATAAAAATAAAAAAATAGCTCGCTGCCAGAGCCGATGGCAGCAACGAAAAGGGGGAGCAAAGAAATTAAAACAGCGCACAATTTGTGCTACTTTTTCCCCATTCCACAATGTTGCCATCTCTTCTCTGTGTATATTATGTACACATTGTATATATGTATGTATGTGTGCTTCGTATGTTTATATTTATGTGCGTCTGTGTGTATGCGCATGTGTTTGTGTATATGTATGAGTGAGTTAAAGCTGCGAGTCAACAAATTATTGTAGTTGTAGTTGTAAAAACATGATGGCGCTCTCTAAATTACTCTCCCACAACCCACCCACTGGCTGGCATTTGTTTTGAGAGAGCGAGGGAGAAAGAGAAGGCACATTATATATATATATGTGTACGAAGCTAGAGGGAGAGTAAATGAGCGGCAAACTGAGAAGATGGGGGTATGAACGGGATGGGGACAGCGGCACTGAGCAACACAACTCGGGGTCCCGCCGGCAATGTTTTAATACATATTATTTTGGCAGCAACATTAAATTAATTCGATGTTTATCAAACTGCGAGAACTAATTACGAGCGAGTTCAGAAAAAAAGGAACCGAGTTTAATTTAAAATGAAGGAATCTCAACACTAACTATGTAGATAAGTGTATTTTTGTATGTTTAGCTGTAAAATAACTTATTTATTTCTTCGTAAACTGTTTATTTTTTCCCAAATCCCAGTTGTGTTTATTTAAGCAGCATAAAAAGAACAAATAAAAAATGGATTAGAAAGAAGGAATTGCTTCCGAAATGTATTGATTAGAAATTAATAAAATATTTATCTTGTTGTTTGCATTCTGCACGTAATGGACAGTTGGACAGTGCTGCCAAATTTTAATTTTTCCACGTGCGTTTGGTACGCATTACAGTGTTGCTATATGCCTAACAATATGCCATATGAACAATATGAAAGAGAAACAGAGAAAGACAAAGAAAGCGAGAGACAAGGATTAAGAAAAATATTTAAATATTGCAAAAAAACATTTATATGCAATTCTAACCGGTTCTTCGATTTTAGTTTGACTAATAGCTATTTTTAAATACCTGTTACTGCGTATGGCTAACAATTTAATTACTTAAGCTAGCAAGGGATTCTTTTCTTAGCACACAAAAATAAAATAAATTTGCATGTAAAAAGTTCTTTAAATAACTTTGAATCCAATTGAGCACAGCAACTACAAAAGATATATATATATACACATAAGTAATGAGAGTGCATGAGTATGTGTTTGTGCATGTATACTTAGTATACACATACATACATATATACATTAAAATGTATATTTGAGCATAGGCACAAAGGCTTAAAATCTATATACGACATAACAACAAAAGAAACATATACAGAAATTGTTGTTAGTGTTGTTTTGTCTTACACAAAATTTATGGGCCTTTCGATCTTTGTTTCCTTCTTTTATCGCATTTAAGTAGTAACACGAAGCTCAAAGCACTGGCATTTGCTAAGAAACTAAATTTTAGCTTTTATCGGGTTTGTGTGTGGGGGAAGTGGGAATGGGGTGGGTGTCGGTCATTTATCAAGATACGTTGTAAAGAATGGGATTTACCGTATGTGCATACGTACAACTAACTACACTGAGAGAACGAAACATGAACTACGGTAAACCTTTAAATAAGATAAATAATTCAGATATAGGGTATTCAATAATCGGTTGTTTTTATGTACAGATTTAATTTTTAACATAAATGCATTTGGTCTTGATTTATTGGACTTGGCTAGTGCTGCTGCTTCTTCATTATCTGCTAGCTCATTTTAATATATTGTTATATACCTGTTCAACGTACGCACAAACACACAAACCGTAAAGCAACAGGGGAAGAGAGATACAATAGAAAAAGAGTGAGAGCACGGACACGCATACACACATGCATACACATTTAGAGCTGTATTTGTTTACATACATAGCACATGCTTATTTAGGTTGCCAAACTGTAAACGTTGCAGCTGTAGCTGAAGTGGGGCAAGAATAGCGGCTGCATTTTTGCAAAAACTTATGTTTTACATTTTGCGCTCATGCACAACGTGTACCAACACACACACACAGCCATACATTTAAGCTGACACACATACATATATAAATATTTATATATATATCTAGTTATGTAGTTTTACTAATCAAATAAAAATAGCATTTACGTTGTCCTCCTTTATTAATGAAATTGGCGCAAAGCGAAACAAAACTAGCAACACACGCACACACACGTGCACACATTCGAATGCATACAAGTATATATGTGTATGTACAGTGGACCATAGTTTAAGTGTCCCAAACTATTTATCAGAAATCAACAAAGATAACACAGCGGAAAATAATTGTGATATTTAAGATTAAGACTTTAAGTAATATTTCTATAGATGGAATTTTATATGCATTTTTCTAATAGTTCTCTATCAAGTTGTTCAACTGTAGTTTTAGTGTTAAAAATAGATTAAAGCCGGAAAAAACTGTCCGTCTTTTACGACGAAGTAAACTTAATTAGAAGCGATAAAAGTTTTAATTGGGAAGCTCAATTAACGAAAAAACAACAAGAAACTGCAATGTATTTCTATTACCCGACACTGGTCTCCCATCTAGTTTAATGGGTTTTTGGGAGTCCCCAATTGGCAATTTTATTCTCCTTCTCAGAAAGAGAAACACAAGTTTCTTTTTCAAGTGCATTCCAACAAGAACAGAAACGGAAACTAGAGCCTATAAGCCTGTTATTGTACCACTGTGCACGCTGTTTACAATTTTTTACTTGTGCTTTGCTCGTCCATTCGCTCTCCCCCTTACACAAACACAAACACAAAACAGAAACACAAACACAATCAAATTCATGCTCTCTCTCTCTCCCGCTGCTCTTGTTGTGTTGTTGTTATTTTTATTGTATTTGTAGTCAGAGTGGCGCGCACAAGTTGAATTTCGTAGTATTCGTAGTATTTGTGTACACATATATAGATTCAAACAAACATACACACATACATACATACATATTTAATAGTATGTAAATGTCATTGTTCATATTAAGCATAAGATTGCTTGCTATGTGTGTGCATGTGTATGTTTGTGTGTATGTATTCAAGTAATGTAATGTGGTTATAAACTAATAAAAATAAAAATAAATATTTTCTCAAAACGACGAGGAAAACAAAACAAAAGTGAATAATAGCCAGCGCGACAACAATAATAATAACAACAACAATAATAATGAATAAATGGGTCGAAAGTGGGAGAACTAAAACCTAAAACTGACTGGCTTCTATGGATTAAGGAAGGGGGAAGGCAGAGGAGTGGGGAAACAAAACTACAATTCATTTTAGAACAAAAAACACATAGAGGAGAAGAAGAATGCTATTATGTGTGGCAAGGGTTTGGGCAATGAGGCAATGAGGAAAGGGAGTGCTACGGGTTAGTAGGTGGATGGTTGCAAGAGGAGAGGGGGTGACGTAGAGGGGGGCAAGGGCGCACAACACTGCGGAAGTTCTTCATATACAAACGCAAGCAAAATGTGTCCGTGTGTGAGTGTTGGTGTTGTGCAAGAAGAAGCGATTGAGAGACGAAAGGAATGGGAACAACGAGGAGGTTGAACGTATCTTTTTTTTAAATAATAAGACAATCCAATCTCAAAAGCAGGGCTAACATATAAAATAATAAGTATTTATCTCCGTAAACACGCAAAATATGAATCACGATTCATGTTTTGTTTATATTCACGGTCGCTGATCTCTTACTTTAGAAAGCTGACAATATTTTTACATTTTTACAATCCAATCTAATTTGGCGCAATTTGATAACAAATAGAAAAGGCTACACAATTTTATTTATTGTTATTAATCATAACAATAATTATTTAAATACAATACAGTTTAATATAAGCGGGTAGTGCACACTGTACTTCACTTTATTTATTATCTTTCCCTCTCTCTTTGCTTTCGGCTGGCTGCTCTATGTGCTCCGCTGCCGCTCTCTTCTTTGCCTACGCATTACACGTTGTTTTGCCACTCTCTCATTTGATAGTCGCACGGAATGTAGACTTACATATACAAACAAGCATGTGTCTGTGTGTGTGGATGTACGTATGTATGTCTAAATGTACTTATTTATGTAGTCGGTGCAGGGGGAGGTAGGGGTCAGGGCATTTAATAGGAAACATTATTTAATTACCAGTAATTTAAAATCCAACTGTGTAGTTTTGTTATCCATTTTGTTGTTGGTTTCTGCATTTGGCTGAATTTTATTTATACGTTTCACTTACACACACATACACAGCACACAGACACACATATACACTTGCAGCGCACATACAAGCACAATTTCTACATATATACAGCACACGTACACGTACACGTATCTATGTATGTATGTGTGTATTTTATTATTTCGATTTTTCTTTGCTTGTGTTTCGCGTTTCTTCTACTTGCTCGCTACAGCGCAGCTCTTTTTTTTCCTTTTTTCTTTTGATGTTATTTCATTTTCCTCATTTTCTTTTGGCTTTTTATACGTTGTTAACGTTGACGGCTACTGCGGATGTCGTCGCTGCTGCAGCTGCTTCTACACAACTTTTCACTGTATTGACAACATTGAGATATTGCCATTGGTTTCACATATTCACATATTTCACATGCACATTTTATTATTGCATAAATCTATACAAATATCAAATTATTTACGAATATTTCTTTCTATATATATAAATATGTATGTATATATTTACATTTAACTATTGCTGCTGCTTGCCTGATTGCCACTTTCTGTGGCACACGCACGCACACACACATACATACATATACACACGCACACATACAATCGCACGCACGCACGCACACTGTCTCACACGCGCTCATACAGACGCGCGCTCAATGATGATCTGCTGCGTAGGAAAAATGGCTTTGCGAATGCTTTTACTGGTTTTCCGATGCGTGCAATCTATACGCGTATTATTCCGTCATGGGAAACCGATTATTTACTATTTTTACAATTATATTTAACTTTTTTTGGGAGCGAAAACTGCAAAAAGCGACGGAATTTCCACAAAATGTTTTGTACGGTATTTTTTTTTATTTTTTTGGTGCATACGATAAAAGGGCAATATTTAGTACATTTTTGCGATAAGAGCTGCCAACTCGCTCGAATTGCAAGAGTTGCCACATCGACGCAGTATTATCACGATTGCCTTTTAAATTGCATTTTCTATCCCATAATTTTGAAATTTTATTTCACACACAAAATGAAATCAGTTTGCCATTAGAATTACAAATAAAATATGTACCAAGGATAAGAGAGTAAGGAAGAATGCTTAGGATGATTTCGACTGCTGGGCTTGTTTTTCCTTCTTGGCCGCCTCGGCCTCCGCCTCCAGCTTATTGTATTTCACAATTAGCTTCTCCACATCCGATTTCTCGAGGACATCGTAAACGGTGGCATTGTTGATGCGCTGCAACGTGGCCATTTCCACCTTCTCCGGCGTTAGTTTTGTGGTATCCAATGTCTTGCTCAGCACCTTGACAGCCAAATCCTTGGCCTCCTCCAACTTAATGTTATCCTTATCGGCCAACTCCTGTTTCAGCATGGAAATGGCGGCGCCAAAATTATTGCCAATACAAGTGGCCTTCCAGCCGCCATAGTTGCCGCTGGGATCCGACTGATACAGCTGATAGCCATACTTGCTGTCCCAGCCCATGTAGAGCAGCGAGACGCCAAAGGGACGCTTGCCACCGTACTGGGTGTAAGCCTGCTTGATGTCGCACAGATGCGAGACGAGCTGCTCGCAGGGAATCACCTCGCCATAGCTGAACTGATAGCGTTGGGCAATCAAACGCAGCTCCGACGTCAGTACATTAGCATCCGATGTAATCCCAGCGACAGAGCAGACCATATTCCTTTAAAATGAAATTACCAATAAATATTTCACGTTTCGGAATTGGGATTCAAGTCTTACTCATTCAATTTGTAAATTTTCTCAGATGGAATCGCGTTGTCCAGCAATTTGTTAGTGCTGCGGCATTCGGCGGCAAGCACAATGCCATCTTCGGCGAGGATGCCGAGGCATGTGCCGGCATGCGATATCGCCTCCATGGCGTACTCCACCTGATACAGACGACCTTCCGGCGAGAAGATCGTGGTGCGAGAATCATAGCGACGCGCCTAAACAAGAAAAATTGAAGCACCAAAAAAAAATTGTGGCCGTGATTAAGCAAATTGCACATGCAAATTAATTAGATATAAGTGCGTGTTTGTTTCAATTGAAATGCACTCCTTACATACACTTGTAATTAGTTGTGCACTTAAGTGAACTTACCATTTTGTATTAGATTTGAAATTTACGTATTTTTTGTGGAAATCAAGCAAAATTGCGGCGTCGAATGTTTTCCCTGCAAATTGGACTTGTCATTCCCGATCAGAGTTGTCAGCGTTGCTTAGATTTATGTTTATTAGAGAAGACATCGATGTATTTGCAGTCACTAGACAAAGAAATATACGGCGTCATGTGCAATTAGTGAATTCATCGGTAAATGGATGCGAATAAGTATCGATTACTTTGTATGTGGTGCTTACAGATTTTGTGATTGTAATTGGCGGCTAAAATCTAAACTGTTTGGTAATAGAAAATGCTTTTAATAAATTATTAAGTTATTTATGTGTTTCTGATCGGCTGTTAAATATTTCATGGAGACAATTATAATATAAATAATTAAAATAATAAAAATTAAATAATGAAAAAATAATAATAATAATGTAAAAATTATAGAATAAATAATAATAATTATAATATTATTATTTCGCAATTACATTTTTTTAAATGAGGTTACACAGTGATATTCTGGATGTGGTTTCTTATATAGTGCCAGCACTCGGACGAAGCAATCTGAAATAATAATTAAATATTAAGTTAAAAGATATGTTGTAAATCATTTATAATTAATTGTATATTTTTCTCAACATTAAATCATGGAGTGTTTCTAAAGACAATTCGAAATGCCAGTCAGACTGGGCAGAAGCACAGGATTCACTGGGCCATAAGCACAGCTGAAGCAGACATGATTATTGCTTGGACACTGGAGACCCGCAGCGTACAACATCGAGACGCTTTAATTGTTGGTGGCACGCGACACCGGTTTTTTTTTTGTTAGACTATTGCTCCTTTCGACTGGCAAACGTTTTAAATTCAAATGGAGAATTACAGCAACAAAAAAGAAGCAGTTGCCCAAGTGTCTGTTGTTGGCTGACATTGTGTCTTCTGGTGGCAACCTTCGACTTTCGCATTTAAATTGACGATGGCCGGCACCGAAATTCAGTTACTGTGGCGCCACCCACTGACGATGAAGCCGAACTGAAACGAACGCCAGCCATTGGCTGCCTTGCCTCGGCTTGCAATGCTTACCCTCATCGTATATCCTGCTCTAACTCCTTCTGCAGCCGCCCCGAGTAGGAGTCCCTATATAAAGGGTCCAGGCATTTGCCTCTGGTCTCATTCGTTAAACGCGCCTTTCAATGTTCGGTCTAAACTTTGCTCGGAATAAGTCCAATCCTTGCCTTGGAATATTTTCTTCTTTTAAAGTGGAACCTGTTGCATTTGGAAAATTTACTGCAAAGTGAAAAAGTTTAATTATTGACCACACCTATTAGGGATTACGGATAGTGCTTATCCTCCATTAAAGTAGCAAAAGTTTCGGAAAGATTTTAAAGCAACAACCTTCTGGAATATATTCTGGAATATTTTCTTTATTTAAAGCTGAACCTGTTGCATTTCATTAGAAGGGAATTGGAAAATTTAATGCAAAGTTTAATTATTGACAATACACACAAAGGATTACGTTCCTTGAATACAAACCCCTTCTTTAAAGTGTGAAAAGGTTCGGAAACACTTTAAAGCAACAGCTCGAAAAAATTAGATGCGCATCATTATCTTTGTGTAAGTGTTATTTGAATTAATTTCTCATTAAAGTGAATTAGTCGAATACATACAATTATTGTTTTCTTTTGAATTTAAGCATAATTTTGAATTTCGTTGCTAAGGAGTAAATTCAGTAAGTTTTTAATAATGTTTGATGCTGAAGCACTTTTCAAGAACTGAAATCATTGCAGTAATTATTAAAATCTATAATTTTTAAGCTGAAATATTAATATTAATTGTGTCTATTTTAAAATGGGAAAAGTCTTTAAGATATTCAGACTTGATTCAAGCACAAATCAGCTAAGTGTAAATTTTATTTCGGATATTAAATGTACGCTCTTTAAATCCATAATTTTGAATAGCACGTTGTACAATATGTTGTGGATTAAACAGATTATATATCTGACTACTCTGATGCCCCATGCATTGGGGAGCGATATAGAGTCGTGGGAGGAACAAAGGGAACCAAACATTGATAGCATTATGTATCAGGCTCGATCCAGTAATGACAATGAAAGCATCGATACAAACATCTTTGAGCGCATCCGAGAGTCCAAAAATCAGAAGTCCTCCTTCAATGAAGGGGACATTAGCAAGATGCGTGTCTACAATGTTGGCGTCCTAATGGCCTCCCATTTGGGTAAGTGAACTGTGTTGGTTTTTGGGGGTAACCAATTGGAGACAGCAACTGGAATCTGTTTTCTTGCATTTCAGATTCACCTTTTGATCTGGAACGTTGCGGACCTGCTGTCGATTTGGCCTTGGATCAAATTAACAAAAAATTCCTCGCTCCACATAATATCAGGCTGGTCAAGAAGAAGGCCAGGTGAGTGCTCGATGCCTGCTCCCATCGTTGACTCCACTCCTCATTTTCCCACTTGGCGTGAATTGAAGCTGTGCTCCATCAATGACTCCATTACTTTTGAGCATCTCTCCGCCTCCTAATGCGCTCTACACTCACAAAAAAAATCTGCTCTCGAATTGCAGTAATTACGAAAATAATTCTTTGTTTATTAAATATCATTTTTTTAACTTACGTTACGAATTTCTTTAATTTTTCTTGAAATATATTAAAAAATGTTTATGGAAATGATGTATTTTATTTATATTTTGTTGAAATTCATTTAACAAAACTTTTTATTTGCTGAAAAGCAGGGATTTTCTACAATCTTGAGGCTTATTTATTTTATTTATTTTTTATTTGTTTTTTTTTTTCGGCGTGCACTCCAAGCTACAAACACTCTCAGCTTGTTGCGTGCGGCACGAGTCGAGTTAATTACTCGAATTTCATGGGCGCACTCTGCTCCTAATCCCCATTCCCATCCCTATTCCCATCCCCATCCCCATGCTCATTGCCAACCCCCAGCTGTTTGCAATGCATGTTTTCCACACAAAATGGTTTGTATCTTTTCCCACGCGCGCTTTGCTAACCAGTCTTAAACGATTACCTTTTTGCCTTTGCCTACCGTCTCCTCGCCTCGTCACTCCACTCCACTCCGTGATAGTTACCCATCGTGCTCGGGTGCCAAGGCGCCAGGACTGGCAGCGGATATGCATTTCAAGGACGATGTCATCGCGTTCATTGGACCAGCGTGCGCATTTGCTCTGGAGCCGGTTGCCCGCCTGGCCGCCTATTGGAATACGCCCATTATAACGGGAATGGGTGATCAGGTGAGTATCTGGATCGGTGTGTGTGTGTTTGTGTGATTCAATCCTGCATGCGGTTTGTCATGCCAGCACGTATTCCTTGAGCACACCGCACAGCAAGTGGCTTTCAATTATATGCTCCGCTCGGGAACAAATCCATCGACCCTCCTCCAGCCACATTGATTGCGACACTTAACAATTAAACAGGACTTTAAGCAGCTTTGGCAGTCTCCACAAAAAGTGCTCATTTACCGTTGAATCATTGCATAAACATATCTCAATCTTTTCTTTTCCCACGAAGCCACCTTCATCCGAGGGCGAACTTACTGTCACCTCGGGAATGCTGGGCAGAATTCATAATAAGTGGAAGAACGAGAGCACGGTAGGTCAACTAACACACAACAATATTAATTACATAGTTAATTACTTAATTAATTATTTGATTAATCCCGACTAGAAGTTAATTTAATGGCTTTTAATTTGGTTGGACTTTGGATCAATTTGTTAATTTAATGTTTAGAATTTTTGTTTTTCCTCATCACTCATTTCCAAAGCTACACTTAGAAAAAAAATTACATATGTTTGGACTTATTATTTATGCCCAGTTTTTCTGAGTATAGTGATATGGATGTCATGCCTATGGTCATCTCTAGCTAATACTTTGCCTTATCGATAATGGAATTGTAGGGCATGTTCAAGGATAAATCCAAGTATCCGACACTGACGCGAATGTCCTACTGTCAGTGTCGCCTGAAGCTGGTCTTCGCCAGCGTTTTCCGTCAGTTCAAGTGGAAGCATGTGGCGCTGCTCGTCGATCGCTCCGAACTGTACTCCCTGACCGTGGGCAAGAACCTGGAATACGGTCTACTGCAGGAGGGACTCCTGAGTTTTGTGCGCGAGCTGAACGGCAACGAGGAGGAGATATATGAGAACTATCTCAGGGATGCCAGCATGTATGCGCGTGGTAACTATTCAGATAGATATATACATATATATATATACATAGTATAGATTCAATATATACTACGTATTTAATTGCAGTGGTCATCTTGTCGGTGCGAGGTGTTCTCGTGCGCAAATTTATGCTCGCCGCACACAGTTTGGGTATGACGAACGGGGAATGGGTGTTCCTCGATGTGGAGATCTTTCAGAGCGCCTACTGGGGCGACAAGGATTGGGAGTTGGGCGATGAGAATGATATGCGTGCCCGAAAGGCCTATGAGGCACTGTTGCGCGTCTCCCTGCTGCAGCCAACTAGTCCCACCTATCAGGACTTTGCCGATAAAGTCCGCTTCATTGCCCTCTCCGAGTATAATTACACGTTTGTCGAGGGTGAGGAGGTCAACTTCTTTATTGGTGCCTTCTACGATGGCGTCTTTCTGCTCGGCATGGCGCTGAATGAGACTCTAACCGAGGGCGGTGACATACGCGATGGGCTGACCATCACTAGACGGATGTGGAATCGCACATTCGAAGGGATAACAGGACAAGTTCGCATCGATAACAATGGGGATCGGGATGCAGATTACTCGATTCTCGATCTGGATCCCATCAATGGCAAATTCTCAGTGGTTGCACATTACTACGGTCTTCACAAGTGTGTTGCTTTTAGTGATTTCATTAAATACCTTTCGTTCATTATTTGATTGGACTTGCAGGAAATATGCTGCTGCGCATGGCAAGAAGATTCATTGGCCGGGTGGCTGGGAGGGACCGCCACCAGATGTGCCACCGTGTGGTTTTTTGGGCAATGCTCCAGGCTGTCATGGTAATGGTAAGCTACGTTAATTATTCATTGTTATCGAATTATTAACGAGTGTCCTGCTGCAGGGACCACAATTATGTATTCGGTTTTTGGACTAGCTTTGTTTCTGGGTCTGGTGCTCCTCGTCATTTGTCTGCTGCAGAAGTGAGTAGAAAGAGCTCAAATGATGAATGAAGCTAAGCAAGAATCATTGTTCATCTTTTTTTTTGTCCAAGGCAAATGAAACTCAGCAAGGAGCTGCACAATATGTCGTGGAGAGTGCGACCCGAAGATGTACTGATCGAAATGGGTGGCATGTTTGGCTCGAAGGGTGGATTACAGCGCCTGGATGTGGAGAATATATCGCTGCAACAATTTGGCATACATTCGGGCAGAGCGTCGATTGCGAGCTTTGCTTCGCTGCCGCCCCAAGTCTACACAACGATTGGACAATTCAAGGGCGAACGGGTGGCCATCAAGAAGGTGAATGTCAAGAAGGTGGAGGTGACCTCAACGCTGCTCTGGGAGATCAAGCAGGCGCGCGATGTTAGCCACGAGAATACGGTCCGATTTGTGGGTGCCTGCATCGATTTGCCGCGACCCACTGTCCTCATCCTAACCGAATACTGCTCGAGGGGTAGCCTGAAGGATGTGCTCGAGAACGAGGCCATTGAGCTGGATTGGAACTTTCGGATGTCGCTGATACACGACATTGTCAAAGGCATGAGTTATTTGCACAACAGCGATGTCGTCGCCCATGGAAAACTCCGTTCCTGCAATTGTCTCATCGACGGACGATTCGTCCTGAAGATCTCTGACTTTGGATTGAACACGCTAACCACTCCTTCGGATTTTGTGCGTGATCAGAACTATTACACCAGTAAGATAATAGCCACTACACTCTTGAGGATTCCCTTAACCTTTATAATGATGTTAATATTTCAGAGCTGCTGTGGATAGCCCCAGAGCTGCTGCCGATGACCTCGATTCCCGGCTGTCCGGCGACTCAGCGGGGCGACGTTTACTCCTTTGGCATTATTTTGGAGGAGATTGTTAATCGAGGTGGACCCTATCAGGAGGCACGACAGCAGGGCATGGATGTGCACACAATTCTGCATAAGGTGCGCCAGTGCGAATATCCCCCATTTCGACCACTCATACGGGAAAGGGAATGCCCACCGGATCTGCTTGTACTTATGGAGAAGTGCTGGGCTGACAACCAGGAGGAGCGTCCAGCATTCTCCATAATAAGAAGCAACATACGCACGATTATGAAGTAGGTGAATCTCTGAATATTAATTGATATATATACTATATATATGTAATTAGGATTGATTAATTTTTTATTGAACTCTGCTCTGCTCTGTCTTTCAGAGGATTCTGTGAGAATCTAATGGACGATCTGTTGAATCGCATGGAACACTATGCCAACAACTTGGAGACGCTCGTCGAGGAGAAGACCCGTCAGCTCAGTTTGGAGAAGCAGCGCACCGAGGAGTTGTTATATCAGATTCTGCCACGTCCCGTCGCTCAACAGCTTATGGCCGGAGATCTGGTGGAGCCCGAGGAGTTCAGCAGCGTGACCATCTATTTTAGCGACATTGTGGGCTTCACCGAGCTCTGTGCTCGCAGTACTCCCATGGATGTGGTCAATTTTCTGAATGATCTCTATAGCACCTTCGATCGCATTATTGGCTTCTACGATGTGTACAAGGTGGATTGAGATTGGACTTGGATTGGATTTGAAGAGACAAGACTGCTAATTAATATTTATATTCTTGGTTAGGTGGAAACCATTGGAGATGCCTATCTGGTGGTCTCTGGTCTACCGGAACCCAATGGTGATAAGCATGCCCGGGAAATCGCTTTGATGGCTCTGGACATCCTACAGGCTGTGTGCTCCTTTAATCTGAGACACAAGCCCGATTATAAAATACAGATACGTATTGGAATGCATTCCGGCTCTGTCTGTGCCGGCGTTGTTGGCAAGAAGATGCCCCATTATTGTCTCTTTGGGGATACAGTTAACACAGCTTCACGCTTGGAGACAACAGGAATGCGTATGTCACCAATTTATTAATCTATATATTTGTGCATAATTTCACAATATTGTTTCCATAGCTGGCAAGATTCATGTTTCATCGGCCACCAAGGCGATCTTGGATAAGTTTGGCACATTTCAATTGGAGCACAGAGGTGATGTGGAGCTCAAGGGCAAGGGTACGGTGACCACCTACTGGCTAAATAGCACCACCGAGGCGGAGGCACGTGCTCCAACTCCGCCGCAATTAACCAACGATGAGGTGCCATTTCCGCTGCTTTTTGCCGGCATGGGGAAGTGAGGGGAAATTGCCGCCGAATATCCTTTAAGTGCCAACCAAAGTATGCCAAGTACAAAACTAGCTTGATCTCTGTCTATTAAAGATTAATGGCTCTCGAATTTAATGTACCCAAATAGTTGCTCAAATTGTTTTTTGATTTTCTATTTGATCAACTTTTGAAAATAGTTAATGTTACCTGAAAAAGATCAAAGTATTTTAAATAGTCAACAATTAAAGGCGCTGTGAAAAAACTAAATGTTAAAAATAGCAACAACAAAAAATGCATCCTTTTCTGTAAGCCTTCCACACACATATTTAATAATCACAACAATCTGAAAGATCTGGGCGCTATAGTTTAAGAGATCTTCGAAAAGTTGATCCTTACACTTTGATGTTTTTTGATGTATTCAAATATGTATTTATATTATGTGTATAAGTGTTGCTGTGGATATTTTGTAATGTATATAAATATGCATTACATTTGTATGCTTATAAAGGGTATTTTTTAATATTTTTTAATATTATGTATTTTTTAAATAATTAATAACTTTATATTTCGTTTGGCAAAGATGAAAATAAAATATTTATGTTTTAAGTCCAGCGATTTAATAAAGGTCTTAACTGAAGAGTACTTGAACTAAATTGACTTGATATATAAACAACAGCTATATATTACAAATTTTCGAGTGTATTTTTAGTTTTTATAAGCTATGTATGTTATTTTGAGCATATTAAAATTTGTTTGAAGTACTCTTATATTTTGTTTAATACTGGGAAAGAAAGTACAAAAATCAGCGATAAAAGTTTTAAAGGGCAAAATTATAAAAACATGGAAATTATATTTAAAATTGTAAAATATCGATTAAATCGCTCAAATTGCAAATGGATGTTTAAGGGATACAAAAGTTAAGGGTATGTTTTGCGAAAGCTCGCTTCGAAAGCTGAGGCAAGGATATGTTTAACGGAATTTTAGCTCGGCAACAAACCGGTCTAATTGGCCAACCCCTGCAGAGAATCAGCTGTTTTTTGCGTCTTATAAAAGCTTTGCTGACATTAGGAAAATATCTCTGCAAAGCTGAAAGCGAAAAGGGAAACTGAACAAAAACAAAAGTGAGAAAATATTAAATGAAATGTGTTTGCAATTGAAAATATACATTCAAGTGAATACGAGGGAACTCCTTTACTGTCGATAGGCTACATGGCCAACGCGAAAGTGGCGACATAGAGCCAAAAGATACTAGAATCTAGCTAGAATAAAGCTACAAGTGCAACCTGTTTAGTGCAATCATCGCCAGCATCCAACGACAGGTTCCCAAAGGACACATCCAGCAATAAGATGAAAATATTCCGATTGCGTCTGGTTAAATTGCTGCTTTTCGGTTTTATTATTGTCAATCTGATCCTGTTGTATTACACATGGAACTCGCTGCTCTGGCGACGCATCACCCGAGCACTTGGTGGCAGTGCGGCCAGCGAGACGAAGCCAAAAGCGGATGCGTTGCACGGTGCAAAGCTTTCGCCAAAGGATAAGGCAAGGAATGCCAACAAACACATACGCAAGTCCATAACAATTGTGTTCTTTGGCCACTACAACTTTGAGCAGGATCTGCGACCCAGCATCGAAAGGTAATAATTTCGAATATACGTATATCGATGAATTTTGGCAAATATATTGTATATTCATTTTATTATTAGCATACTGGATGTGGTGCCCAATATGCCCATTCTGGTGCTGCAAGAGGGCACCTCCGAATACGCCTATCCACCAATAACCTTCGAGCGAAATCTGACCACGGGCGAGGAACAGACGGTGCACTTTATGAGTCTCGCCTTCG
Source organism: Drosophila kokeensis (assembly GCA_035042145.1). Lineage (NCBI taxonomy): Eukaryota > Metazoa > Arthropoda > Insecta > Diptera > Drosophilidae > Drosophila > Drosophila kokeensis. The sequence goes on along the minus strand of JAWNLT010000337.1, from coordinate 1,485,770 downwards.
ATGTGCGCCGGACACGCGATCAATTGAATCCCTTGGCCGCCATACACACAAAGTATGCCCTGCTAATGCCGGACAGTGTCCGCTTGAGCAGCAAGAATCTGCTGCAGAAAATACTGCGTGAGATGAACACCAAATCGGGAACACAGCAGCAGCGAGTGACTGTCGCCATGGAGGAGACAGTGCGTCGTTTGTTAATCATTCCATTTGCCAGCAATCAGAAAGCATTTAGCAGCTGCGCCAAACTCAATCTGGATTTACCCAACTGGACGATGAAGCTGGATGCTCGCAATGATACCACCCATTGTGACTTGGTAGGTAGATGTAGATGACGTACATACATATACATACATATGTACATATATCATAAGTATGACAAGTTAATAATAATGATCTTGTGCCTCTCCCTCGATAGTTTCTGCAGAAGCATGCGATTCTAATAGACGTTGCTGCACTTGGAACGATGCCAGAACCCTTCGCACTGCCCTTTCCGGAGATGCTCTACGTGCAGGCCAAGATTGCTGATCTAACGGTAAGCCAACCATCTCTTCAGTGATTATTATTCAACTAATTTTCTCGCATTGTAGACGAGTGTGTTTCCGCACTCCTTTCTGGAGGGACGCCGTCTGTTTGCCTCGTTCCACACAAAGCAGAGGAGAATGGAGCTGCGTCGTCGCCAGTTTCGTGAGATGTACAAGAAGCTACAGATCAAGCGATTGGTGAGAAGAACCCACAAGATTGGTGGCAAGGCGACAGGACGACAGGAGGGCAATTGGCAGCCGCATAGTCCTGTGCTAGACTTCCAATTCTCCTCGTCAAATTTCTCGCTGCCCCTCGTCACGGATATCGATCTGTTTGGCTGTGAGAGAACAACCAAATCGTGTATAGGACAAGTCTACAACAATCGTCCTTTCTACTATTATCTGGGTAAGCATACGCCGCCGTGCTGCCTGGACAAATTGAAGACCACCTTTAACCATGTGCTCGAGGAATTTGAGAATGTGGGCATTCGCTACTGGCTGGATAACTATGCCCTCAAAAGTGCCATCGAGACGAATCAACTGTCGCTGGCTGCCTACGATATCGATATCAGTTTCAATGTCCAGGATCTGGAGCGATCGAATGCAATGAAGAAATCGCAGAGTAAACCGCATGTGGATGGTGAGGGCTTCTACTGGATAAAGGCCACCGATGGTCACTACTTTCGCGTGCAGTTCTCCAAGGTCAATCAAGTTGGGGTCAATCTGCTGCCCTACGAGATAAATGGCAATGAAGTTCGGGCAAGTGGATTTTTTGGCTGGAAAGCATCGACCTTCTCGTCGGACTACTTACATCCAATGTCAACGGTGCTGTTTCTGGGCAAGAGCGTCATGTGTCCCAATAATGTGCTGGAGTATCTGGATGCCAAAAATATTCGTGTGCAATCCAACGATGTACCCATTGAGGAGGAGTAGTTGATATACCTTTTAGAATATACTTTCCACTTAGTATAAATTGTGTTGACTTGAATTTTAAGGATATTAGAAGTAGTTATACATTTTTTTAAAAGTGTTTTTTTACCTTATACATTCTGTGTGTACTATATGGTTGTTATTTTTAAGATATATATATGTATGTATTTTTAAATTGAGGTTATGTGTTCCTTCTTTTCTTGTGTGTGTTTCCACGATTATGTTGTTTAGCCAGCTCGCTTAGGCAGATACAGATACATTTAAGTTAGTGAGTACAATTTCTTAAGCCAAAGTTCTCGGAACTAACTACAACCGAATACATGTCTGTGTAATATATACTTAGCCGTACAATAAACATCGATGTACCAAACTCGTACTTCTAATATACATATGCTAAATTATTAAATATAATACATAAGTGAGGATTTCACAACATGAACTGCCCCCTCTCCTCTAGGATCGCACAGTGGTGGCAGCATCTGGAATTACGGGACCCTCTGGTAGCTCACGCACCAGGGACAATAGCTTCTCCAGCTTTGCGTTCTGCAGAGTCACCTGATCGAGATAGAGCTGCTTCTTTGGCGGCTTGACCATGACACGAAGATTTGGTGATAGTTTCAAGGAGGTGGTTACTCCCCTGGACATAAAAAAGAACGAGAGTTATTCAACAGGTTCTACTTCTGTTTCGAACTGGGAATTATGGGAGTTTCACTGCATACTCACTTCTCGTCGCCCACCACAATGAACGGCAGCTTCTCATTGAATGCGAGGCGTGTGAGTTTATTCTTGCGCTTGGGCACCACAGCCTGGACACAGATGGCCTTATATTTATTCACATTGAGATCGAATACATGCACCTTGCCCTCGTTGGTGACGGCAGCGAATACGGTGCTTGAGTAGGGCGCCCATTTAACATCGCCGACAGCGGAGCCGAGATCGAATATGAATAGTGGATCCGCACGCATGTCCTCCCAGACCTTGACGCGCCAATCGCCGCTGCACGATACAAATATATTCGAGTCGAAGCGATTGAAATCGATGCGATACACGGACATATAGTGTGCATTGTAGGTCATCAGATACTTGGAGCTGAAGGCCGTGCTGCATTTGTAGATCAAGCCACATTCGGTGCCAACGAGGAATATGGTTCGATTCGTCGGATGGAATTGTACACAGGAGCCGCCGCTCTTGAGAACCACTTTAGTGCCATCCGGTCCATCAGCAATGCCGTTCTCTAAATAAAGCGTAATTATGGTCGTTACCCAAAGTTTATTTTGCATCAGTATCCAATTGAAGACGCATCCATCAGAGGATACCGAGAAGAAGTTGATTTCGCCATCCGCCATGTCCGGTCCCCATTTGATTTGCCAGACGCATTCGCCGTGCTTGCATTTAACTCCCCTCGAGACGTACATGGCTTCCTTGCAGCCATCCCGTAGATCATAGACAGCCACATTGCCATCGTACAATCCAATGACCACAAGGAACGGATAGTGCGGATGGATATCACAGCACATGACACCACAATCGGCTTGAACTACAACCGAAAGTATTATGAGAAAATGCCGGAAGAGAAAAAAACAACAAAATGCAACTCACTGATGTAATCCGGATAGGAGGGATTCTTGACGGTGAACAGGCACAGATAACCTTCGTTAGGCTGCTTAAGAAAATCATCTGCCAGGAATAAAATCAAAATAAGTCTGGATTTCCAATTGGATTACACAGTGGGAACTCACGTGAACCGAAGCACACGGCAAATAGATCGTAGTAGGATGGATTGAATGTGATCTCGGTGACATTCATTTTCTTGGTCTTCTCGTATTGGAACTTCCAGAGGGGCAATAGGTTGCCCTCGCCGTCGCGAAACTCATCAGCCGGATCCTCCCAGTAGCGATAATCGTTGCCAATCTCATCGAATATATTCTGATTAATCATGCGCTCCAGGATCTGCCAGCAACGCATATATTTGCGATTTAGCTGCTCGGCCAGAGCGGTTTTCTTTTTGTAGCTCTTCTTGCTGGAACGAGCTTTGTTATCGCCGTGCGGATTGGTCGCCTTCTGTGTCGCCTCGTAATCCTCCTGATACGTATCATAGATGACCCATTGCAGCACATTGCCCCCAAACGATGAACGTGGTGGTGGAATCGTTTGGGTGTCCACGCTCTAGAAGCACACGGAACACAGAACGTAGAGCGGAGATTGGGAGAGGAGCAGAGAGTTACTACTTACACGCTTGGCATTGTTGTAGGTGAGAGTGGCGCGTTCGCAGTAGTTGAATTGGTTGATGAGTTTTCGCTTCTTGCCAGGAGCAGTGGTTGCCGTCTGTGTTTCTCCTGTACGGTCCTCATCGTCGCCCCCCGCTTCGGTGGTCTGTTCGCCTTCCGCTGCCTTGCCCTCTTCATCCTCTTCTTCCTCGCCTTCTTCTTCTTCGCCAGCTTCGCCGGTGCTAGTTTGTTTGCCGTCCATGTCAGTCTTCTCATCCTCTTCGCCCTCGCCCTCCTCCTCGCCCTCAGCGATGGTTTCACGTTGCTCCACCACTGCATAGTTGGGCATGGGCAGCGGATAGCCGATTTCATCGGATTCCTCAACCTGACGTCGCGCCTCCTCCGAGTCAATGTGCAGCGAATTGCCCGGGAAGCTAATCAGGGTCACCGTATTGCCCGGCAGCGGTGCAGGCACATATTCGCCTTCCTTGAAGCTGTACACAACCAAATTGCGCTGCACATTTGTATTGGTCGGTGTCAGCATCTTGCTGACCTCCTCGCCCAGCTCGGCCTCCGTTAGATCCAGTTGGTCATCCGGCTTGACCAGTTGGCGCGACTTCATCCATGCATCAAAGTCATCCGCATCGCCACCGCCGCCACCTTCTCCCTTGGTCTTCGACCCTCTATTCTGTTATTTATAATATACATAATTAATATAACCATTTAATGATCTGATCAATTGGAAACGGGAGTAGGTCGAGTGTAAAGTGTGTCTATGCAGTATTGTTAAGAGTGCGAGCGAATCTTTAATTAACTGATAGGAGCAGGACACAAGGCGAACTGGTCAGTGACTTACCTTCAGTGCTAGGATACTTTACAGGAATCGAATCATACATCAATTGTTTGGGAATAAAAGGTGCTTTCGATTTTGGAGTACATTTGTGATTGTGTGGATTTCATTCATCTGGTACAATAGAATCAGAGCCATGCAGCATGCAAATCTTTTAAATGTATGATCTAACTATATTACTATAGCATATATATTATCATATACTCTTTCCAAAATGATTGAAAGATGATTGCTTTTATAATAAGGTAAATTATATGATATAAATTAAAATTGTTTTTTTTTTTAATTTAAGGAATTTAATATAATATATATTTACAATATTTTTTATTGTTATAAGATCTTAATAAATAATGAAATTTACATAAGATCAGTTGGACCTTAGTCTTTTCCATATTCTTTTTTTTACTACGGAGAAGATCTAAAATACCCTGAAATACCATAGTACAGTTGGTGTGAAGCAAATATGTATATGATATTAAAAACGAAGTCAGCAATGGGGTTTATGACGTATCGCTCATAAGTCGAAAGTAATTTATTTGAATGAAAACATTTGGAAAGGGCATATGTATTCGGTGTACCGAAATAAAAGCACTCCTCTGCTCGTTTCTCTGCGCGTTGACAGCTTAGAGTTACCTCGTCCAATTGCAGTTCTTCCATGACAGCCTCTTCTTCTGCACTACCGGCACAAGGACGAGCCTCGTCCACCGGTAATTCCGCCAGATCAGCGGCTGACATTTTTTGATTCTTATTTTTTACAACAACTGTACAAAAACTAAACTGTACTGTGGTAAAACACTAATTGATCGAGTGCGAAACAGACAGCTGGAAGACGTGGTTAAGCTACTTATGGATTGAATAAAATAGATATGTTCATATATATACAGTATGCAGTATCAGCTGTCGATCAGCTGACTGAATGAGTAGATCTACAAATTACTGAAATTCAAAATTGGTTTCATATTTACAGATTGCAGGCAGAGTTGGAGCAATGATTCAGAGTCTGGCTTGTATTTACATGTTCTTTGGCTACTTTCATACCTATACACAAGTACACACACCACACCACACACAGACAAACACGCACACACACACACATACACTTAAGTTGCACTACTTTTTGCGATAAAAGCAATTTTGCGTTCTAAACTGCTCAGAGATGCAGATACAGATACAGATACAGATGCGTTTAGAGATCGCTACAATTGAATACTCATGCATATACCGCCATGGCTTTGTTAGCTAGCTTCCACATCTTGACCAATAATCTGTTAGGGGAGAGGAGCACGCTAAGAAACACGAGACGTGCCTGAAGGCGATGTGGATGACAACTCGTTGTGCAAAAGCGCAACACGACTGAGACCTGGTCGAGAACAGTCTCGAGTGAACACTGCCAACAGCCCAGCTCAACACGGCTCAGGTCCTTTGAAACGAACCTGATTGACGTTCGCGAAAAACTTGCGACTCGCAATCAACAAAAAACTAAAAAAAAAAAAAAACAAAAGGAAACGGAAAGCATTCCTCGCTGACGTCTCTGCAGCACGTCATAGGTGAGGATGCGCTTGGAGTAGCGGGGTGTTGACATTTCCGGTTTTTTGGGGCCAGAAGCTAGGAGCTGGGCGCGTAAATAAACAAATTGCACACAACTTGATTAAAAGCTCGCAACAACGGCGGAGACATGGAGTAGAAAAGTCAACTTGGGGCAATAGAAACCATCTAAACTATTACCAAAGTCAATTACAATACCAACACTCAGAGAACAAACAGAATCGAAGTGCTGACGTTTTGTTATTAATATTTCTCAAAACTCAAATTTATATTTAAGAACTTTGATACTTCAAATAAGAGCTTCATCTTAACCTCAAAGTAATTATGATCTTTAAGCATTTTTTAAAATCGTACATAATCTATGCCTGAACATTTAGGCGTGTTTCAATTCAATTCTTCAATTTCAATTATAGATTTCAATATTATTATTAAACTATATGTATTTTTTTCTGAGTGCATCAGGCGTCGGTTTAAGTAACATATTTATTTATTTATGGGCCCACAATAAAGGTGCGCTCAGAGTCATATATCCATAAACTGATTTATTGACTTTTTTATTGCGTTGGATCAGAAGTGCAGACGAAGGCGACATTGATTGCTATCGACACTCAATTGGCCCTGGCTAGTTGAGGTATCCATAAAAAAATTTGGATATTCTTAGATAAAGTTGATTTTACCAATTTGATCTACTGTGTGCCTAAATTTCTGACAGTTCCATCTCTCTGTCTCTTTCTGTTTATTCCTTTTGCCAGCACGCACATGCCAAAAAGCCACTCGTCCCCTTACCCCAACCGCTCCACCGTTTTGGCCAACTTGAGCAAATTGCAAATTATGTTTCGTGACAAAGTCCCATCAGAGGGCCAATAACTTTTGCTACGCTACGTTTCAGCGAACTTATTAAAAAGTAATCGCAAATTTTTAAATACGAAAATAGAAACATGTAACGAAGGCCGCCAAAGGACGACAGAGCCTTTTTGACATATACAATGTATGCATATCCTTGGCAAAATCACAATGCTGTCAGACCTCAAAGTGTTCAGATGTGCGGAGCACAGGACTCCACACTCAATTGTGCAATTGTGCAGTGTGTGCTATATATATATATATATATATATGTATATATATTTATCTGTGTCACAATAATTGCTGTTATAATTGATTTACCTTCTTGTGTTTGCCCTCCTTGACTTTGGTTTCCGGCATAATGCAGCTGTTTCTTTAATTGTTACTGGATTGCTCGTGTATAATTTCTTGTAGTGGTATTTAATAACACTTATCAAAGGCCCTTTGTATGGCTACTAACAATTTTTTGCTTTTTATTTTCGCTTTTCACAGTCTAAACTTTACGTAATTGTGAATTAGAACAATAGAATGCGCCGCCTGCTTTTCGTTTCGATATGAGAATTGATTTGTTTATTTGAGTTACTATAGAAATTGGCTTATGCGACTAGCCAGTTTCACGCACTAGTTGCAAAATTTGCATATCGATTTGGCAACACAAAAACTTTGGTAGTGTCAACAAACCTGGCTCAGAGCTGTGCATTTGTTACAACTTTTAGTCTCTTGAGGCTGATCGAAGGAATTTGTAGCTATTGCTGTATATTCAAATAGATAAAATAAAAAATAAAAATAAAAAATCAACAGCAATTAATATTTATTGATATTTCTATCAATTTAGTTACCCATCGCTTTTAAATGGTTTTGTATTACTTAATGATGTCATATGTATCTATAGATCAAAAATACTATTTGCAGGCCGTCAACTGGCCGACTAAAGTTCAATGCTCGCTCTCAAGTTGAAGTCTTGAGCAAAATCAAAAATGTGGTCCATAGAAGGTCAGACATGGGTTCAAACAAGGCGTCGCTCCCAGACAAGTAAGCCTCTCACTAGATCGCTGAAATCATAGCCTTGACGTGACGAGAATAAATTGAGTACGACTTTTGAATATTCCACATCAATGCTTTTATTGTAACGTAGAGCTTGATGTTATATTGATTATACGAGTACATCAGTATAAATATCAGTATTTTCAATGTATATATATGTATATATATAGTCTATGTGTGTCTGTATAAACAATTAAGTAGGGTGTAAAAAGGCCTATGTTTGCTGTCTCAAGCTCTTCACATATCGCACTGGCACTTCGGGTAGATAAACGGAGACAAAGAACATCAAGGGTCCAAATAGTATCATGCAGATCAGCCAGTAAATCAGCTCAAAAACGGTTATCGCGTCCATAAATATAAATATATAGTGTTTGTGCTTTAGGGATGAATGCCAGTCTCGATCAGACAAATAATCAATGTGGTTTGTATAATCACAAGTTACGAAGTTACAAAATTAAATAACTAATATCACTAAACACCGGGTATTGGAGATTGTGTAATAGTCCAAGATACACCTATTACAGCACCGATGTTTCTAATTAGATAGTTCACTTAAAAACTTAATATCTAAATGGTATGCCAGATTTTCGGTGTTTTAACTTCAAGCCCGCCACCTGTAAAGAAGATAGAATGAGAGCATTAGTTTGATTTACATAGGGTAAATATTTAATTAAAGATTTAATTTAATTCGTCAATAACCAAATCTGATCGGATCTTCAAACTTACGCTGCAAGTAATCTTTCCCTGCCCGTTGGTAAACTGTTACTGTTGCAGCTGCTGTGCTGAATCATGCACTTTATACATCAGCGGCCAGCCCAGATTTATATATTTTTGGATATACGCCCAGCCAGTTCACAGTTATAATCGGGGGTTTACCAAAAAAACACATCTGACGCTCGTGCCAGCTAATTCCAAAATGAGATCGAGAGAACGTCGTAATCCCCCAAAAGCTGGTTTTCTCTATCTCACTCTCTCTCTCTCTCTCTCTCTCTTGCTCTGTCTCGTTACAAACGTTCTATATGCTAATATTAGCCACTCATTTGCTCAGCATACACTCAGAAAAATTTAGCTTTAGACCTAAAATTTAATTTTTACTGAAAACAAGTCAAATCTTGGTTGTTTTATATATAAGATTATTTTTTGTTTATATTTTTAACAAATTTTCCCGACGGTTTTTAGTTTTTGGGGATAAATATTTGGAATTTCTTATAATCTGAGAGATTTATTTATTTTTATATGGAAATGTTTATTAAAATGCTGTTCGTAGTTTATCACGATTCTAGTTTATAGTAAGACAAGTTTTAAAACATTTTTTAAACTTAATGGTACATTTTTTTCGCGTGTACGTTAAAAGCTTTTGTCTGTGAATTGGAAATCGTTGGAGCCTAAAGTGGGTTTTATATAAAATACTGGTATTTTTCAAGGCAATAACAATAGCAACGCCAACGACCGGATAGAAAAAAAAACTGGTTTACCAAAGCTAGCAGAGAACATTTAAAAGCTTTAATTACCTACCTATACTAAGATGTTAATAATGCTTGTTGTCGCCGCAGTTCATTTGGAAATGGGTCGTTATCAATTGAACAACGAAAACGCAAAGTAATCATGGAAAATATGATAAGAGATATCTCTGAACATTTTTATATTTTGTTGACTAGAATCGTACATTTTTGGCAATACCTATAGATTAAACTTGCAGATATTCCAATCTTTGCCACTTACATGATGTAAAAGTAATTATCTTTGTCCTTGGGCTTGACATCGCCACGGTTAACATCCCGCATTGAGGCGTTCACCGAACCCGGATCCGATGCCGATTGCATGTTCCTATTCCAGGTGGCCCAACGACCACTTACGCCATTTTGCTGATTTCCAAGATTGTTTTCTTTGTTTGTATTGGCAAAAAACGACCGAACGCTGTCCATGACTTATTTTTATTTTCTTGAGTGCGCAAATATCAGAAATATGTCGAGCCTCCGAATTGTCAACAAATTAAAAAAGCTAAAAATATAACAGAAATGATTTGTTTTGTTTGAATTTGGGTTTTTAGTGGCCTCGTTGCCAAGTCATAAATATATATATATAATCTAGTGTGTATATAGAAATATATGAATATATTCAAGAGGTTTGTTGATTGTTTCCGAGTGTGTTTCTTTCCACTTTTGAAGTTTTTAATATCATTTTGATGCAAATGGAAGATTATTCAATGATAAACTTTGCTGGTGGCATTTGACGGCCATATTTGCCATATAAATATTTTGCTTGTTTTGCAGAAAGAAAGTATATGATAAGAAGAATCAAAATGGTTGCTTTGAAAAATGCGTCTTAGATTTACTGCGGGCAATTTCTCAAGATTAGCGTATATATATACTGGCTGATTCGTTGTACATTATCAATTAGTGAACTCACACAACCAGTTCAAAACAGATCACTTCGCACCATTGATAACAGGCCGACAGCCAAAAACCAGCAAAGCCTTGAGCACGCGCCACAATTAAACACAATTTATTTGATAAGGGAGAGCGAATTTGAACAACGTGGCGCGTCCTTCAAATAGCTGTTGAGCACCACTATGGGGTTAATAATCTTACATGTGGTTTTATGTGCATATGTTCAGCAATATGCCAGATCGGACCTACCTCAAGGTTCGTTCACACAGGCAGTTGTTTGCTTTTGCTGTAATGGAATCAAATGATTGATGTTATTCTTCGCCTCTGTTGACGCCCTTTTCCGCACGCTTCGAAAATTGGCTTGACACAGTTATACGTTCCAGCGACAGATTCCGATTCCAATTCCAATTCCAATATACCGCCAATGCGCACAGCCCAGAGCCAATGAACAATGCGACGAACCGTTTTGCACAATGTCTGCGATCGCACTGAACACCGAACAGTGAACACTGAGCAGCCGTGGCGACAACGAGACCCGTTGTTAAATGCTCGATGCTTGATGCCGGTGGCTTCGTACCGTTTAATCAATTGCGAAGGCGTCACAAACACAACATTGAATGTATTTATATATGTATTTATTAAGTATGTATATGTATGGTGTGTGTGTGTATGTAGATACCCAAGCAGATTATATTATGTTTTCAAATGCATATGGGTTTCTTCGAGTCTGTCGACATCAGGCACTGTTTTTTTTTTTGGTGTTGTCGACTTATGTTTTTCGGCCTGGTTGGAGCAGTTTTTCTTGTTTGTTGTGATCGTTGTTTCTCAGTGTACATACATATATAAGTACTCGAATGTCACTCACAGACAACATATACAGGGTGTGTTTCGTTGCAGCTGTAATATTTAATATCAATTAAATTACACACAACAGTTTATTCTTGGATATCGTTAGCATCTTATTTTCCCCACTTATTTACCAGGCTTGGCAGTTACAAATTAATTTATATATCAATGCCACGAACTTAATTAGCTTTTGAGACAGTTCTAAAAGATATTTGCATGCCGTGCTTGTATGCGCACGTCGTATAACATCGTATAATTTATATACAAATTAATATATGCTAACTGGACTAGTCTCTCACCCAGTATAAATATACATATATAATTATACATATACATTTTAAACGCATTTGTCTCTTTTATTTGACTGTACCGTAAGAATACTGTAAATAAGTTGATATATAAATATATGTATTTGTAGCTATATATTTAAACGTATACCTGTCGCACTGCCACACTTACGCCAATCGAGTACTTTCTTAACCCATTTGTTGTCATTGATAAGATGAATACAATTTTACGACTGAGTAAACTTATAGGGTATATAAATGTATGTATATATAGAGAAACGTTCGCCCGCTCACTGCACTGTTGGACTTTGCACTTTACACTTTTACACTCTCAAGCACACGTAGTACGCAGCATGCACTACAGATACTACGTCAGCGTAAGCGTACACAATGACAAGTATAATGAATTATATATGCATACAAATTATGTATGCAAATGTGAGTTGTGTTTGAGTTTGAAATGAACGCCGTACAACAAATTGACAGAAATGTGATGTTTAAGCTGTACCTCACTAATAACCATATAAAATCGACTCGAAAATACTCTTTAACTCATCGCAGTCTTGCTGTTCCTTGCTGCCATACTATCTTAGATGTAGGAGCAGCTCAGCCTATTTATACTTTTTCACTTTGGTCTGGATTTCTCTCCATGGACTTGTGCTTTAGACGTCGCTCCACCCGCAGATGCAGCTTTTGGTTTTGTTTGTTTGTTAGATGCTAAAATGAGAATGAAGTATTTATACATATATACATATATATATATACATGTATATAGTTGTGATCTGATAAGCTAGACGCCCTTTAGTGTTGCTAACTCTCAAAATATCTGTGGCACATTTAGATTTAATACAGGTGCAATATTTGAAAGCATACTTTTGGGCTGAAATAAAAAGTTTAATTGCACAATCGCAATCCATCTGTTGACTAATCAAGTATTTAATTTTTGCTTATTTATTAAATTTGTGCGTATTTATTCATTTACAATGTACGCATTTCTTTTTTACATATACTGCAGACAATTTTACAGGTTGCAGGACCGCCAACGCCGACTCTGTGATAGACAGTTGCGGCTTCCTCGGGTAACATAAGCCTGCTCCTGCCGAGTCCTGTGTTCCGGCTATTTTGCTGTCGCTTCTCCGTTTCGACACAGCAGCAGAGCAGAAAGCTGAGCGGGACCGCCTCCCCCTCCTCCAGGCTCTGAGGCAGATTCTTGCCACGCGTCTCGGGCAGAAAGAGACTGGCAAAGCCGCCCACGATTAACAGGGCTCCCATCACAATCAGGGGCAACACCAGCATCTGTTGGCCCTGCACGTTTATCCAAGTAATTGATTAATCTATAATATCTATAATATTTCACATCTTATGACCTACTCACCATATGATTGATAATGGGTATAATGATGGGCCCCGTCATGGCCACCACAGAGCTGAAGCTCATGCCCAATCCACGCACCACAGTCGGGTACAGCTCGGAGGCAAGTAGAGGCAAGACAACAAATGCCGATGAGATGCCCATTTTGCCAATGCAGTAGAGGAGTAGCATCACATCCGCCTGCTCCTGATAGAGCACCGTGGTCACACAGGCCACACCGCCGACAAGCATCGATATGAAGAGTATCCAGCGTCGTCCAAAATAACTAAGACCCGGCCAGAGTAGTAAGTAAGTTGGTAGCTCCACTGCTCCAGCCAGGAAAAAGTTCCAGATCTCATCGCCACCAAGGGCAGGTGCATAGTAACTGAGTCCCACATAGACGCTAGTGTTGGCGAACCAGATCAGGGTCACAATTAGCGTCTTGCGTCGCATGTTAGGGCCACGAAATAGATCCATAATACCATAGTGCGTCGCCTCCGCCGGCTGTGTTGAATGCAACCGCTGATGCAGTCGCTCCACAAACTCCCTGCTCACATGGACCCCATTGACACGAGCCATCACCTTTAGGATGCGAACGGCCCGCTTTGGCTGTCCAACGGCAAGCAGCCAGCGTGGCGATTCGGGCAGCACAAAGAAGCAGGAGAAGAGCATCAGCAGTGGCAGGGATACGGCCAACGTTAGGTATCGCCAGTCGCGCACCAAGTAGACAACACCCTAGAAAATATCATTTAAGTTTCAAGCTTCTCGTCCGAACTAATCCCCAATCCCAAAAACGAGACTCACCGCAAGTAAGACCAGACCCAAGGAGTAGGCAATGTTGGAAACGATTGTGCAGAAGACCCGACGCTCCGGGCCGACAAGCTCAATTGCCAGGACATAGGGACTGGCTAAAATAGCCGGCACTGTGAGGCCGACAACGAAGCGAAGTCCCAGCCAGGAGTAGTAGTTCCAGGCAAAGGCGCTCGCCGCACACGCCACAACTTCAAGCAGCAGGTAGGCGTAAAAGGAAGGACGCCGTCCCCAAAGATCGACCATATAGCCAAACACATAGTTGCCAATTAGGCCGCCCAGGCCAAAAATGACTAGTGCCAGGGTGACGTAAAAGCTTCTGTCACAGACCAGGTTCCACTGCAAAGAGCCAGCAGAATATTAACAAAACCCAATGTATCCTAGTTTAGTTAGACTCACCTCCTGAACCACGGTGCTGGGATACATAGATCTATCGTAGTGCCAGCCATGCTGGCAAGGAACTACTGCATTTTGGTCAATCCTTAACAGCTTGGACGCCTGTTCCTTTTGCAGCTCATATGGCGTACGATACTCCAAGTAACGCACCTATGCAACACAAGACAGACGTGATTATATCTTAAACTATCAAATCCATCGAAATCTATTTTTATTTCAAATCACTTAATATTTCCACAGTTTTAGATGCATTATGCGCGTGAACTGCTTGCCAACTGCTTAATTGCACTGCTTGCTTTTCTAACAACCTCAATTATATGGCATATTTGTCTGGCAAGTAAATATGTTGGCAGAAATTCAAAAATATTCATCAATAAAATCGGTCTAAATAACGATATTGTCTATTATACCTCAGATTTATATTTCGAACTTCCGATTATAATAATAAAAGCATCTAAGTTTTCAAAACAAAATATTTTAGTGCTTTTATCTGTCTAGTAACGGAGTATAAACTCAAGACACCTGCGTGGAACCCACTCGGATTTGAATATATACCATAAAATTGATAATATATATAATATATACATATATGTTCATCAGGGTAATAAAATTCACGCACTATCTCACTGTAGTTGCGAACGAACATGGTGCACTCCTCAAAGGAGCCGTGTTTGTCGCGTGGTATGCTCAGATTCTGAACGAGCTGTATGTAATCCTGTGTCCATGGCTCCAGTTCCGGAATGCGGCACCAATGCTTTGGCGTCGCTGCAATAAACAACTGACTGCAAAAGTCTGTGTTAGACGATCCAAGAGAGTGGGACTGTGAGCAGATAGTGGATCAAATGATCCGACCCACCTATAGGCGTGAAAGGCGCAGGGTAATGCGGCCGGCAGCAGCACCGAGCAAATGATAATCTTTTGATATAGACCGAAAGCTCCCACCTCCTTAAGTACTTCATCGAAATCCATTGTAGAATCCGCGTCAGCACCCGATTCCAAATCGCGCACAACTGATCGCGAAGGGGGCCTTGCGCATTTCCAGGCCCCACAATAATCCCGGTACTGGGTTCCGCCACGCGGCTAAATCTCAATTGGACATAATTACATTACGGCCTTTCGTATGCTTTTAATTAATTGGACACCGCTGCGTGAGACAGGGTCGCGACCAAATCACAAATCTCTGGCAGATCGCTCAGCGGTCAAAAAACAATAGAATACCAGAATACCCATCGAATTTGATATACTCTTGATATAGATATAGATAACTGATATTGATAACTGATAACTGAAACAACCAGAAATAAATATGATTTATGGAAATGCTCCAGAACTTTCTTAAGGCTCTCGCCATATATAATGCCAGTAATAGAAATTATTCACTAGAGAGACTATTTTGCAAAGAGACTGCCATATATATATATATATTATATATATATCGGTGATATCTCACAACGATTCTATAATGCCCTCTCTCTTTTGGGAAAGGGTATTGAAACGTACAATGTAGATCGAGGCAGACTTGTCAGCTGCAACTGTATTTCTTGAACAATTCCAATACGTAATCTCTGTAAGGTTATATAATAATAAATAGTTTTAGATAGACGACCACATTCAGTCTCCAGTCCAGTCCTCACTTAGCTGCGGGCCAGCCCAATGATGGTTAGTATGTACATAAAGATGTTGACTATGTCCAAATACAGATTGAGTGCGGCAAAGATGTACTCCTCGGGACTGATCGCGTACTTGTGATTGCCACCGAGCATCAACTGTGTATCGTACACCAGATACACCGAGAAGATCAGGGCACCCAGCGAGGCGTAGACCAGTCCAATGATTTTACCAGGTATAAAGATGGCAATGATGCCAAAGATGATGAAAACGACCAGGCAGGCAACCAGAACACCGCCGCACATGGTGAAGTCATATTTGGTTTGTAGCGCGAACAGGGTTAGGCCCAGGCTGACAGCTGCTGTGATCCCAACAGCCATGAGGACCTCATCCGCCTCATATGTGCCTGCAATGACGCCCAGCAGAAAGGACTCGGCCAGCGTGAACAGGAACAGAAAGATGAAATTTATTGGCGTTTTCCTGCGCACACTCTCGCAGCAGGCCATGCAGATCATGGTCACAATTAGCACGGCCTAAAACCAAGTAATTACATCAATTAAATGCAACTGTTGTGAAAATCCAGATGAAGCCACAGAACTTACCAGTGCCACCCAGACGAGCCAGTAATTAGTCTGTGCCCACTTCTGTGTCGCCTCTGAAAAGGTGAAGACGCTCACAAAGCCAAAGGTGATCGTCAGTTGCACCTATTTGCGGATAATCAAATCGATAAATAAGTAATTATCTTACATACACTCAGCGAAAAACGTTGCCAATAATAGGTATAAATCATTATTGACTCCAATGTGATATAAATAGGAACATGAATCATCCACAAATTACTCATTTTTGTCGGTTTAAACTGAGGAGATTAAATTCTAGAGGCAAACAGATTAAGAATTATTTGGAATACTTGAATTAAGAAATATAAATCTTACTTCAAGTAAGTTCTGGATTTTAACAACAACAAGCAAAACAAGTCAAAGTTTTGCTGGTTTTGCTGAGTGTATGAACTAATCAGCCACTTACCATGAGTATGAGGTAAACCTTGCGTATGAATCCTTTGCGAATAGTCTGATCATCGAATGCGAAACTCTTGTCCGCCTCCGCATCCGAGTAGACGCCATTGCCATCGCCTGTTATGGGTGGAAATGGAAAATGGAAGTGTTTAAGTGAAGAGCAACAAGAGTTGATTTGATCAGCCCAACCAACCATATTGAAAGTGTGTATCTCCCATGACTATAGTTAGTTCTGATTGTGACCGGGATAAAGCCTGAATGCGTCTGAGCTGTTCGTTCGGGTACTGAATATTGACGCAGACCTTTTCAGCTTGCCCATATTTGCTCCGATAGCTCTGCAGATTAGCTCCTCGCTATCAGACGCACACCAATGCACACCAGTTGATAAGAAGTGGAGAGGGTGGCCAGGAGTTGTAACACTTCTGCACCTGCTGATAAGCACAATGGTGTGTGTGTGTGTGTGTAAGTGCTACTGATAACCAGTGTGCCACCACACCTGGCATTCATGTTAAATACAACAAACTGATTGAAAAATTATGTAAACCACTCTCTCTCTCTCTCTCTCGCTCTCTCTCGGTGTGAATCATCCACAGATATAATCCTTGTCTTATCAAAGTGTTTTTGATTTGGCAAAGAAGTGCTGAGATACGCACAGAAAATGTTTAACTGATTTTAATTATGAAAGGTAAGTTGTGCAGAGGGAGTCAAGAGATCGAGACACAATCACATTCAGCTGGTATTACCACTGACCACAGTCAAGCTGCTGTAACCCGAACTTTGGCAAGTCGAATTTTCTGTAATTCCAACTAAATTAGATATAAATTCACGAAATTTCACAACTCTATGATTAATTTTTGACTTGAACTTTTGTTTCTGTGTCGGCAAGCTGACTTTCGCGTACCAATCGGGGATTTTGTCGGGAAACAATAAAGGTCTGTCAACTCAAAGAATAGATAAGTACAATTTTATTTTGAGATTATGAAAGTTGGACTGTATTTGTCACACTGGATACACAAATTGCCAGGCAATTATCTTATCTCCAATCCATTCTCACATTATGATTCAGTTACTTCAGATACTTGCCTTGCTGGTACTGATACATTTGTTGGCTGTAAGAAATCGAAGATATTTATTATGTTTCCGTTGCTCCCGACCGTAACTACCGTATAAAACTGACAAACTTTTTGTATTTCACTTGCGTGGGTAGCGCAAATATTCCAAATAATTTTGGTGTTCTCACACACTTATCGCTAGATAAGAAAGTAGCCCAACTACGATAAGTTTTTATATGCGGTGTTGCGACTGTTTTGGTTTTGCCTGTTGACTAATCCAATGCTGGCCAGTAACTGCTGCCAGTTAACTGTTGCATTTACTTCATGCAGCAGCGTTGCTGTGGCTGCCAACGCCCCACATTGGGGGAAGACCCACAAGTCTCGCCCCTTTGAGATTTGCCTTTCAGTCGCATTCCAGTCGTCGGCTATAGTTGATTATTCGTTTTGTGTTTCTTCAAATAAATAAATAGATTCGCTTTATTGTTGACTTTTGAGCAGTGTCGTTGCACAGTATATAAGTGGAATATTCTTTGGGGGGAGTGGGGGGAGTTTTCTGTTATTCCTTACAAGTCTGCATTTAATAAACATTGTTTTTTCTGTATATGATTAACAACGGCAAGCGAACCGACGCGCAACGCTGCATAAATATATATGTAGAGGTATGTGTATAATTATTGTATTATGTGAATACGTATACGACTATTTATTGTATGTGGTAATTATTTGGTTTGGAATCATCCATCAATCGATCATCAATATCAGGTATGCAGAGCTTTATCAAAAATTTTGAAGTACATATTACTATATCATATGAAAACAAAACAAAAAAAATAATGTGCATATCTCTTTTGCATGTATGCATAACAACTTAAGAATTTTTTCCATTCATTTCGCCTTAACATTAATACAATCTATATAAGGAAAATTACAACATAAAGCACTGAAAACGCATACTTAATGTGTACTGCAACCAAATAGAATAATACAATAATATCTGAACGCTTTCAAAATGAGATTACTTGATTATCGGTAACTAGTAATACGGAGCAAACACATTAATTAGCATCCGATTCAAATCAAAATAAATTCTAACCAAAACGTTGTTGATTGTGCGCCTGATCTTAGTCCCGCGAGGCGCCAATTATGGTTAGAATGTAGATGAAAATGTTGATGATATCCAAGTAAAGATTCAGTGCAGCAAATATATACTCCTCGGGACTAATCGAGTACTTGTGTTCACCGCCCATCATCAGCTGAGTGTCATATATCAGATACACCGAGAAGAGTAGCGCACCAATCGATGCATATACAAGCGTTATAACTTTGCCCTTTACAAATATGGCCACAATTCCAAAGATTATAAAGACGACCATGCATGCGAGTAAGATGCCGCGCAACATGGTGAAGTCCCACTTGGTTTGCATGGCAAAGATCGTTAATGCGAGACAAACTGCAGCCGTTAAGCCCACAGCCATTAGAACCTGCCAGATGAATCAGATGTATATATATATATTTAGAAATGACAGTTATTAATTGCTGATAAGAAGCGTACGCACCTCTTGTTGACCAAAACGACTGGCGGACACGCCCAAGAGGAACGATTGCGCCGCTGTAAAAATGCCGAGGAATATAAAGTTCATTGGTGTCTGGCGTCGAACGCTCTCGCAGCAGACCATGCACAACATTGTCACAATCACAATCGCCAGAGCCACAAAAATTAGGTATCCATTCCTGTTTGCAAATCGCTTGGTTCCCTCGTGAAAGGTAAACAGTGCAACAGCTCCAAACGTCACCAAGAGTTGACCCTGCAAATCCAAATGCAAAACGAAATTAGAAACATCCTCGAAAAGTGAATCATTTTCAGTACATACCATTAGAATAATGTAAACTTTGCGTATGAAGCCGCGACGGATGCTCTGATCGTCAAAAGAGAAGTTCTTGGGCTGACCCTCGGGATCATCGTAGGCGCCGTAGCCAGTCGATGGCGGTGGTTGAATGAAGCCAGGTTGGGGTGCATATCCACCGGGTGGTGGGCCCTGACCATAAGGATCCTGGCCGTATGGTCCCTGCGGATACGCCTGACCGCCACCCTGACCGTAAGGCGGATAACCGCCCCCCTGTGGCGGTCCTTGCGGATAACCCCCGCCATAGCCACCCTGTGGCGGATAACCGCCCTGCGGTGGATAACCACCGCCGTAGTTGTACTGCTGATTGGGATCTGTATGGGAAAGACGAACTTCATTTACATCAGACAAAACAAAATGGGTTTGCTCTTACATTCCGAGCGCCATACACATAATATGTTTATTAAGTAAATTCCATGAGTATATTCGCAAGACATTTATAAAAAAATAAAATAAAAAAAAATACATCTACCACATATAAGATAAATCCTAAAGAAAAACTATTTTAATTATGATCCTAGTGAACAACTGAAGAAATCGTACATAAGGAACAACATAATTAATAATATATATACTTTAATAATATATATACAATTCGTCATTGTGAAGGTATTGTTACGAAATCAAGTCTTATCAATAAACTTTAAGTTGTTTACATTATGTTATTGTATTTCGATACCAAAACGTAAAGTACAATTTGTAAATAATGTGGGCATTTCTGCGATAAAGATGAGAAATAATATTTTATTTGCAAATTTGCGTCATGTTTCCATGACTGAACGAATTTATGACGTTGATATAGTACCAATACACAACCCATGGCTCCTCAATTACTAATAAGGTTGAATGATATTATGACTGTTGCAAAAACAAACCATTCGAAATGCTAACAAATGCTTAAGGGTCTGAATGGTGATATATTAACTCAAGATAATTGCATTATACGCACACAAAGAAGCAGCAACTTGAACCCTTGCAGTTAAATATGAATTTGATTACATTTATAGATATGTTTTAATGACAAATATGTACGATTACTGAAATGAACCCACAGATGAGACGTGACGACCATCAATTTACCGAAATGGGCTTTAAGACTTAATTAATTAATGGCAACAAAAGCATGCGTAAAGGGATCGAAACAAGACAGCAATTTAATTGATATGCACAAAAGTAACCAACAAATGAAAAGTCAATAAAAAGTAAACCTTGGTATTGAGGATATTGGGGGACACTTTGCCACGACATTTTTTGCTTTTCTGAACTGAACGCTCTGCTCCTACAGATTAGCTACAAGGGAGGATCAACCAACCGCTGTGAAGTAAATAAAGACCCAAAGAAACTGTCAGTTAGTTGAGTATGTTCATCAGGACTCACCGTGCATTTTTTTTTTGTTGTCGCTTATCGATATAGCTCGATTTCGATTACCTGCAATATGAGAAAGAGAATATCATGATAAGTGATGGAGAGAGATGAATATGTCACCAATTTTAAATAAAATTCACTTTTAATAACCGGTCGGGTCGCTTTAGATCTAAATTAATTTCATGTCATGAAATGCGTGGTTTGTTGTGGCACGACAAAAACAAATGGTAAACATGACGTGACACACATACACAGGCGTACGCAGGAGGGGCCTTGGACTAAAATCTATGCAAAAATTAGCCAACTTCGACGCACACCCACACAAATATACACTGTGTCGCTCCTTTGTACATGAGTGTGTATATAATTATATGTGCTCGAGTGACGACGTCAGTATATTATAAATGTCCGTATTTCTTGCACAGTTCTTATCCAACATAAATTAGTTCCCCGGGGGTTAAGCAAAAGATTCGTCGATTGGTGACTCACGCGTCGCTTCAGCCACTTAGCTAATTAGTTGAGGAAGAACGGAGAGAACGAAAACATCTGTTTCGTATTTGTTTTGCAACCACTGTTCGTGTTCTAAATATAGAGAAACCACCGAAATTTACCTTCCTTATTGCGCACAATTAAAATATAAACAAGAGAATGAATTCACACAACTGTATTTTTGTTGTGTGGTTTCTAGAAAATTGTGTTTCCTAGTGATGCAAGATAAGCACATCGATACACAGCATCCCCCTCAGAAAACATCGATACATTCTTAAATAAAGTTGGGTATGCAGCTCATAGTTATCGCTGTCAAAAATATCACTGGCAGAAACTTTAGATGTGTTAATAAGTATAGTACATTAATATAAATATATGAATATTAATATTCTTTGTCACCTGTTGCTCGGTATAAGCTATCAACATGCATGTATAAGCAACGCCTTCAAGTGTAAGGAAATGCTCTAAAATGTCACCTATATCGATACCAACTATCGATAATGGTATATTAAAACAGCCTAAATAATACCGAGTTGCATTGCGGCCGAGCATGCTGCAATAGTTGCCGACACTCGTGAAATTCGTTCGATTTGTGTATTAAAAGGGACAAGAATTGGTAAGCCGAATTGCAAGTGCCAACACAAAATCAATATGTAAACGGTGAATGCTGAAATTTGTCAACTAAATGTGTTGCGTTTAGGTTATGTGTGTGTGCCGCAGTAGACAAAGAAACGGAGGCGACTCCCCTTTCTCTCCCTGTCTATCCATATGTAACGAGGTTGATTGAACTGCAGCAAAGAGAAAACCGGCAGCAAAACCGTTTTCATTTCTAAATGTGCAATATGCTAAATTAGTGCTGCTATTAATATGCCCAAGCATGTGTATGTGTATATATGTGACGCAATAGTTGAGTAGCGGATGCGTGCTCCCCTCTCCTCCCCTTACCTATGACACACGCTCGCCTGTTGCTTATCAAGTTGTGGTTTATACGAATAATAAAAAATATATTGTTATTTTACAGCATTCCAGAATGGTCGAGGAAAAGGAGAACATAGCCAATGCGGGGCAGGAGCAGGTGTCCAAGAAAGGCGCCAAGAAGCAAGCAAAGGCCGCCAAGGTGAGCTACGTGGCTGAATTTATAAAACTGATAAACGTCATCTAAAGTACTTATCTCTCTCTCTCTCTCGCTCTGCAGAAAGCTGAGCAGAAGGCAGAGCATGCTGCTGCCGTTGCCGTTGATGCTGCTGGTGATAATGCCACCGATCATGCTGCCGATCGTTATGGTCTCTCCGAGATGATTCAATCCAAGGAGAAGCGTAGCGAACGTCAATTTGTCTCTGTGTCGGAGCTGGGCAAGCATGTGGATGGCAAGGACCTGCTGTGGGTGCGTGGACGGGTGCATACATCACGTGCCAAGGGCAAACAATGCTTCCTCATTCTGCGCCAGCAGAGCAGCACCGTCCAATGCATTCTCGCTGTGGACGATGTCATCTCCAAGCAAATGGTCAAGTTTGCCGGAAAGTAAGCATAACAATTAAACAACTTTCCCAATTAAATGATAAAATATTGTTACTTATCCAAGCATACCTAAGGAGAGCATCATTGATATCCAGGCCAAAGCGGTGGCTGTGCCCAATCGCATCGAGTCGTGTACGGAACAGTTGTTGGAGCTGTTCATCGAGCAGATTTTTGTCATTTCGCAAGCGAAGGCACAGTTGCCGCTACAAATTGAGGATGCATCCAGGCCGGAGAATGCAGATGATGCCGATGGACTTAATATACGCGTCAATCAGGATACTAGATTGGATAATCGCGTGCTCGATCTGAGGACACCAGCCAATCAGGCCATTTTTCGCCTGGAGGCCGGCGTTTGTCGTTTGTTCCGCGATATATTGACTGATCAGGGTTTCACCGAAATCCACACGCCCAAGATCATTTCCGCTGCCAGTGAGGGTGGCGCTAACGTCTTTACCGTCAGCTACTTTAAGGGTAAGTTCTGCGATTTATAGCGATAGTAATATAATGATCTATTTGCATTTGCTAAACAAATATTTGTACATCATTTGAAAAAGTTATTCAAGTTAACAAATAATGAAGGAATTATAGAATCAAAAGTTGATCGCATTTCGCCAAACTATTTAAAAAAAGCCTTAATTGAATGTTAATCACATTTCCATTGTAAGATGAAAACTGCTTTCAACAGTTGGACTTTTTCCTCTATTGTTTTCTGTTTTGAATCTAATTTATGCCGCTTCCCTTGCAGACTCGGCATATCTGGCACAGTCGCCGCAGCTGTACAAGCAGATGGCAATCGCAGCTGACTTCGACAAGGTTTACACAGTTGGAGCTGTGTTCCGCGCCGAAGATTCAAACACGCACAGGCACCTGACGGAGTTTGTTGGTCTCGATTTGGAGATGGCCTTCAAATACCACTACCACGAAGTGCTGCACACAATTGGCAACACATTTACGGCCATCTTTAAGGGACTGCGCGACAAGTACAGTCGCGAAATTGAGGCCGTTGGACAGCAGTACAAAGTGGAGGCATTCAAGTTCTTGGAGCCGCCGCTCATCCTGCAGTTTGCCGAGGGTGTGGCAATGTTGCGTGAGGCTGGCATCGAAACCGGTGATGAGGAGGATTTGTCCACACCAAACGAAAAGTTGCTGGGCCGTCTGGTGAAGGCCAAATACGATACGGACTTTTACATACTCGACAAGTTTCCGCTGTCGATACGTCCGTTCTACACAATGCCCGATCCCAGCAATCCGATCTATTCCAATTCGTATGACATGTTCATGCGTGGCGAGGAGATCCTCTCGGGTGCGCAACGTATCCACGATCCAGAGTACTTAATTGAACGTGCCAAGCATCACAATATTGGTAAGTCTCGACATGCTTGAAGGATAAGCCGCCTCATCAATCTAATCATCATCAATCTTGCTTGCAGACACCACAAAAATTGCGGCTTATATTGAGTCCTTCCGCTATGGTTGTCCACCGCACGCTGGCGGCGGCATTGGCATGGAGCGAGTCGTTATGTTGTATCTGGGCTTGGATAACATTAGGAAGACGTCAATGTTCCCACGTGATCCCAAGCGGTTAACACCTTAAATGTGGCCAGCACATCATCAATAACATAATAACAATAACGCCTACACTATCTTAATGAATTAAATTCGCAGCACATTTGTACGATTTTCTCCAACTTTCCATAACTGTGAGCCCAACACTCAATATCTTAATTTTTATAGACTCCCGAACCCAGAACCCATCCCAGTTATTGTTGGTACGCTCTCTTTCTTAAGACTTGCATGCTGCAAAGTTGTTTGACAACGAGAACTGTAAAGACTGCTTAGAGTCACAATTGTTT
This sequence comes from Drosophila kokeensis, assembly GCA_035042145.1. Lineage (NCBI taxonomy): Eukaryota > Metazoa > Arthropoda > Insecta > Diptera > Drosophilidae > Drosophila > Drosophila kokeensis. The sequence continues at coordinate 1,460,948 of JAWNLT010000337.1, read as the reverse complement.
ACCACGTATGAAATAAATCTTTGCCAGTGTGTTTAGTAATTAATTTGTGCTTAATACATTGGTGAACCGCAGGTGGGTCAACATGGTTGAGGATGGACAGACAAGAGTCGATATTAATCTGTCAATGGTTTTCACTGTGAAGACAATAAATATGGAATTGAGTTCAAATTGGCATTAAAGTCTACAATTTGCGAATAACTATTGTACTTTTATCAACATATATCTTATGCTCTTTCATAATTTTTTAAGAACATCAAAATTAAAATCATTTTTGAAAATTTAAATAAAATTAAAAATCCTCTTTAGAAGTGCCTCGTTACGATTTCAAACTCCAAACCAAAATTTGGACTCAATTAAAAATCTCGATATCAATTTGGTCACGATTTCTTCACTAGACATTTTCTACATATATAATGTAAGCACATAACTTTTATACTCTACTCTTGACATGCCAAATTTGCAACTCCCGAGAAAGGCGCTTTTAAGATTTCTAACAAGTGAAAACTGGTCCGATTTGAGGACGTTATTTATCAAGCTGGGAAGTTGTATCTTCAACAGTTGGCTACACATTTCTGCTGGACACTTACGCAAAATGTATCAATATTTGGTAGCCCGGTTTTGGAATACGGAATACGGAGAAACACGTCAGATACTCACTAGAAATATTCGAAAATATTTCAATGATTATTATTATATAGAATGAGCCTCACTCACTCCACCGGAGACAAAAGATGGTTTTAAACCAGGGAATATCATTACTATCTACTGCTCTGCAAATCTTGGCCTTATAATATCAAATACTTGCTTAAGCAACACGCAAAAGTTATCTTATAGTTTACCTTGTGAAATTAAGGTGGCAAATTTATCGCAGTCTTGTTTACTCAACATTTATTTCCGTTTTTTGAAATGCATTTTAATTGATTTAATGAAGTCTCCATTCTTAATACTCTTCGCAGTTTATAGTGCCAGCCACTGACGAAGAGTTCATTATAAAGCAATCAAGCTAATGCACTGTCCTCATGACGAAGATTTCTCTCTGAATCTTGACATACATGCAGATGTCCACACAAGCGTATATATTGAACTTATCGGACAAGTGTTCGCTGTTCTTGTCAGCTACAACAACGGCAAAAGCAACAACAATAGCCACACAATAAATTGTATTCGGTCTCAATCAGATTATTATCAATAAACAAGTGTGTACTTCTCGCATACGTCACGTTGTGTCCAAGAGGAACACTGTTGACACAGTTGGCAAATACTTTTCAGGCCAAACACAAAAGGACGAATACGAATACGAGAATTCCTTTCAATCTGTGTGTGTTGTTTGTTGCACAGCAACTAACTCTGTGCGTTGATGTTGATTCCACAGCTATCGGCAAGCGAACTTTAAAATCAGACAATAAACAGAAGCACAAACAGAACACAACAGAACAGAAAGAGAGAGGCGAACACAGCAAGCGGAGGCGCAGCCAGGAGCAAATATTTGCTGCTGTGCGAGTCTGTCTACTTCAAGACACAATTGAGACGCACTCCATTTTATTTTCACACCGCGGCATCGTTAGTTCAGACACCGTAACAACAACAACAACAATAACTACAAGAGCGACGACAGCAACAATAACAAACCACTGCACAGCTGCACGTAAGAGGCACACACACTAATGCGCGTTCAAAGTGGGCGTCGCTGAGTGCTCGCACATCGTGTGTACAGTGCTTGTCTCGCTCTAACCCACATATGCTATGTCCGCGGCAAGGGAGATGGCATGCGTTTGAAATGCCATTTTGTTTGCGCTTCTGCTGCGACGCTGTTGCTGTCGCGACTGCATCCATCGAACAGCAAGCAAGCAGGCAGCCAGTCAGCCAGCCAGCAGTTTGTTTTCTCCCTTCCAATCGAGCGGCAGTTTGGCGGTTACGCATTACGCCACACGCTCCGCGAACTCTTCTCTCTGAGCGTCCACAGTCCGAAGTGAGCGATCGCAGCAAGTGCAGCGTAGTAGTTCCATTTTCTGAGTGCATGCGCTGGCAATTAAAAGATTTATTCGATTTATTTGCCATGCACATTCATTTTAAGCTCAAGTGATGCTGCATACGTAACGTAACTAATGTGAATTGTGAACAACGTATACGTTTACGTTCTACGTTCTCGCACGTTTCCGTCGCCGCCTTCGGTCGCCGTCGCCGTTTGCGCTGCGCTGCCAACTCGCAAAGAATTTATGGAATTTGGCATTTGTGGATTTAGCGAAAATATTTTCATTGAGTGCGCGAGCAAATGTTTTTGTGTACGCTTCGCTTTTCACATCTTTCGCTGCGCTGAGGGACTGCTGGCCCTGCATACCCCCACCCTCCCTTCCTCATTGTCTGGCCACAGTCGCCCCCGTTGCAGTCGTAAAGGCAACGCTAAAATCTTAAATATTCACGTGAAAATTTCGGTGCTTATCAAATTTAATTACTATTTAAATTAACTGCAAAGCATTTCGTGCAAAAAAAAAAAAAAATATCAAAGAAAATACAAATAGAAAAAGCAAATAGAAAAAGCGTGCTTTTTCGACGGCGGTGAAAGAAAACCGTCTCTGTCAGTGAAAATCTAAACCACATAAATGTGATTCACAACAAGAAAAGTGTTTTCTCAATCTATGATCTAAAATACCGAATATAAGTTCTCTGCTCATTATTAAAGTGCACAAATCATAAAACACTTTTTGGAACTATTGGATTATAAAACGAAAGACTTTAAGTGGTAAGTAGCTGGAATTAACCTACTATTAAAGTACTGCTGAGTGGAAAGGGTTTTAGTTTAAAGATTCAAACAATTGTGTATGCATCGGTCAATAATTTATAGTTTATATAACAATAAACTGGTTATAATATATTTCTGACTTACATCTTCTATTCAGGCACGCTTATACGATTCACATTAACATCTATTATAGATATTCTAGTTATAGCAAATAAGTGCACATTTGACTGGATTATGCATTCATCTTATTTAGAGTACTTCGCGATTATTTAAATTAAAATGTTAATATCTAAAGCGGCAACTTAAAATGAATAACTGGGAAGATACAGGTTAGATTACATAATCGCAGTCTTATGTTTTCGAAACAAGGCTTAAGACGTTAAGATCTTCATAAACTTATCGGAAAATATGGGTTAAATAAACCAAATTATTTTTGCTTACAAAAAGAAATAAAATATGCCGCCGGCCACTTTGAGCTTTCAAAAGTATCATCAAATTGATAAAGAAAACTAAATGAAAATAATAGAAAAAATAGCTATATATATGAATCAATAACTGATTTTTATATATATTATTATATAAGTACACATATGAGCTGTGGATTCCATTATAAATTAATCAAATTGACACCGGTAAACGAAATTACAGAAGTAACTAAATCTATCACGTAGAAGTTTTAAATGATTATATTAATATATTTAGCCAGTTTAGTTTTCAAACTATGCTCTCTTTCCAGTTGATAAATACGAATAGAAATATATAAATAGTCTGAATACAATACTTAATTCAAGTGCGTCACTTTGGCAACAATTTAAGAGAGCAAATATAATATCATTGTCATGAATTTATTTCGCAAAATGTGTTTTTAAACGATTGATGACTAATAAAAATTTTAAGCACATTCCGACAAAGTCAATAATAATAGATCTATATTAAATATACAGTTAAAATGAATGGCCAACGATTAAGATTAATGTGGCAAATAGAACATTGTTTGCAATAAATTAGGAAAGTGGCCCATTTATATTATATATATATTGATATATAGTAGAGGTATTTATATGCGGGTGAAATAATGCATTTATTTCATATTAAAAATAATGTATGCACAATTAGAATCATTATTAAGAGTGGGGCATTTCACATTACATCTAACGATTACAAAATATGTGTTGAATTTTCTATTTTTGACGCAAGCAACAATTTTAATACCTTTCATTGCCTTGTCTTATTTCCACAGTTTGCAATTTTTCAACGGAAACACGGACAAGGGAACGGCCCGGCCCCATCATGGTTGCCCGGAAAGCACCAGCAGCAGCAGCAGTAGTAGCAACAACAACAACAATATTAACAATAACAATAGCAACTACTAGCAACAGCAACAATAACAACAACAACAACAACAACAAGAATAATAAAAATAACAACATCTAACAGCAGTCAACAATGTGGAAATGATAATTGCAATTGCCTGCGCATAACAAAAGCAAAGCAAAGCAAAGCGGGTGAAGAAAGTTGAAGTTGAAGTTGAAAAAAAGATAGAAAAATACAACAACAAGAAAAATCAAGGAAAATTCATAGAAAAAGAAGTTTGCTGCACACAAAAGAAAAAGAAAAACGCAACAATCGGCAGAGCCAGCGAAACAAATCAAAGAAAAGCAACAAAGACACAAACAACAGCAACATAAAAGCAGAAAAACCAAACAAATGAAAAGTAATTAAAGCTCTTGAAACAAACGCGATGGTGTTTTACAATATGTAAATATAATTAGCCGAGCGGAGTTTTCATTCCTGGAATTCGCCATTGCCAATCGAGTTGGCGGCACAAAAAAACAAAGTTAAAAAAAGTAAAAAACACGCCACTGCAACTGCGACTCTAAGCCGGTTTTATAATTACTCTTCACATCACTCGACTGGCCGGCGGTTAAGTTTTTCAATAGTAATATAACAATTTTTTTTTTTTGTATATTTGCTGTTGTTGTCGGTGTTGCAGGCCGAGGCTTTGAGGCCCAGGCGCAGGCGCAGGCGCGGCCATTGCAACTGCTACTGCAACGGCTGAAAGCGACTCCAAAAACAGCCAACAGAAAACTGCAAAAAAAGAGCAGAAAAAACACACAAAGACAACCAACGGCAAATTGTGGAATAGTTGAAAAAAAAGAGAGAAAAAAAAACTGTGATTACTGTGATTATTGTGTGTGCGTGTGTGTGTAATAATTAGAAACGATAGATTGGGTGTTTTGAGTGCTGCAACTGCCACTGCAAACTGCAACTGCGACGATGGCAGTGTCCTGCCCAGAAGTAATGTACGGTGCCTATTATCCATATCTGTACGGGCGCGCAGGACCAAGTCGTTCATTTTATCAATATGAGAGGGTAAGTTCGAGCCATGTCTATAATTCCCCTCCTCATAAATCCCTCCATCTCTCAGCTATTGAGTGGATCGCTCCTGCTAAGGACATTAAGCAAATTTCTCATTTAGATATTAACTTCTTATCTAGTCTTGCAACTATAAATCCTTTGCCAAAGCAGCTGATACACTTCCACTCATTTTCTACATTCAAATAATTGAATTCAAAAAGTTGTTAATTGAACTGAAATAGAACTTGCCAAATTCAACTTTTCTGCGTTTCTCATATGGGTTTCCATAGGAGAATTCCAGTCGCCATCCTTGATTTGATATATGATATGTCTAGCATATAGGCATAGACACCCTCGACCCAACAAAGATCCTGGCATTCGTGCAGGAGCTTGGAGTTAATGGAACATCTGTAGGCTCAGAAAGGGGGCACAATCGACCTTATAGGTCGCCGTGCTGGTTTGCCCCAATTATAATAATAATAATAAAAGTCATCAATCATATTATCATTACTATATTTCGTCAAAATCTAGATTCTTAATATTGTTAATGTAATCTATAACTGGGAAAGATAAATAGCAATAAATTATATGCAAATTGTTTTCATGTTAAAACATCGTTTTCAAAGGGATATACATCTCTATATATATATATATATTTATATATCTATCTATACTTGTTCTATCCTAAAAATAGTTTCTAGCTAAGGTGTTCAAATGTCATGTTCGGTTTTTCAGTTTTAAGGTGCATTAATTAATCTGACCTTGAGCCAGCAATAATATATTTGAATCATTAAATGAGGTCATCAAACAAATCAGAAAATAATACATATAAACATTATAAACATTAAAACTAGACCCAAGTAAAAATATGCCTAAATATCTTATCTTATTTGCTTTCGCATTGCAATCATTGTTCGCATTATAATTTGTTTAATTGTGGCTTTTAGTTAACTATGCTTAATTAAATGTGCATATTAATATATGTTAACAACCCCCAGCAAATGGTGGGCACGCACAAAATTTCGAGGGCCAGCAGCTCCTCCTTCAGCTGGCAATTTGTTTACGTTGAAGACTGGGGCAAATGTATAATTAAATGCACTGAAACAAATCATAAGAATTCACGCAAAACGCAAATCGTTTTTCAATGTGAATACGCGTTTCGCAAAGATTTCAAGGAATTCCGCCAAGCAAATGTCGCTTTTGTTTGCCGTTTGTCTTTCTTGATATTTTTGTTTTTTGGGTTTTGTGTTTTTTTTTTTGTTTTTGGTAGTTTTTTGCTAAACATTGATTTCGAAGATATCTGGTGATTTTTTTGTGACAAGTACAGAAAAGTTCTCACGATGGCCGCAGCTCGAGCTTCACAGTTTTTGGCCCCAAAGGGACACACAACGTAAAGCCTCAAGCTCAAGCTGAATCTGAATCTGAAACTGGGTTTGTGTTTGTGTTTGTGTTTGGGTTTCGGGACTCCATTGGACACCACTGTCTGCATGTCGCTGTGGCACAAAGAAATTCTTGTGTCGCAAGTTCCAATTATACAAGGCCGCGGCACCCAAATCGAAATTGGCCTTTTATGTAAGTAACCGATACGAACACGATTCTGATTCTATGCTTTTGCATGACCATAAACAGGACGCAGAAAGAGAGATAAACTCCCAAGATCACCGCACAACGCAACGCTCCGGGGCCAAGTCAAGCCAAAGCCATAAGGGTAAAGGGTTCGGTTTCGCTTTCGGGTTTGCCTTTGGGTTTGGGTTTTGGGGTTCGAGCCAATCGCAGATTGAGTCAGCAGCACAGAGACCAGTCTGTGCTCTTGGCTCTTCTTGGCTAACCAGACCAGGTGACCGCTGACCGGTGAGCGGCTCTAAGAGGTGACCGGTTTATTTGCCCAAAGCCTGGCTCCCTGGCAGTTTTGTCGTCCCGTCGACACTTTGCTTTTTTCGCTTTTGTTGTTGTTTTTGGTTTTTTGTGTTCCCTTTCTCTTAATTTATTGCGTGTATCGCCATTAGTTCTTGCCGAGCACATCAAAAACGATCAGATAAACCAACAAAATAAAAAACATCTATCGTAGGCATGCCGAAGCTGAGATACCCTTGCTGAACACCTGCTGAGAGCTATATTATCTATATTATGATAGTCAAATGTTAGTAGAAGTAAGACTAAGACTCGTAACTAGTTAGTTTCATCTTAGCCGTATTATTAACCACCAGGGGAGTTTCATATATCAGCCGACTTCGATATGAGTATTCAAGGCGCATAGAGACAAAGAGGCAAGGTCAACACAGCGATTGCTGCACGAAGACATGAACTTAATTTCATTGCAAACACCATAAGAAAGTAATACGATCCTTCTGCAAGGGTATACAAAGCGAAGCGAAACGAACCGAGTGAGGAGGACTCTGGGCAGGGATGTCACAGGTTCCTCGTCCAAGTTGGTGATTTATGCCGTGTGAGCAGCCGAGTTGATCGCTCAGCATAATCGAAATATCGCTGCAGCTAATAACAGTGACTATATGCAGCAGCAGTTGCAGCAGAGACGACTTGGCCAGGCCAGACCATGCCGGCCAGATACTTTCTGTATCTGCGCATTGTTCGCACATCGTTGGCTACTGCACTTTGGCCCAGATCGTGTCGCCTGATAAGGCAAGCAGCAAAAGCAGCGGCAAACATATTGATTATGTGCTTAAAACGATTGACAGATAAAGATACAGATACACATATATGTATATATTGAGATACTTATTTCGAGTGCAGCATGCTGCATGCAACACGCTGCTATGCTTTACGTATCCTCCTACGATTCTGCCTGCTCACGCCCGCAATGAGTTGGCGCTTTTCGATTAGCCTAATTAGGGCGCCCCTTAGCACTTTGGGGGCAAACAAATTAAGACTTTGTAAACAAGCCGCAAGCATAAAAGTCCAAGTGTCAGCTGCTGCTGTGGAATGTATCTACAAGATACTCAACACACTTAAAAAAAAAAAATTGAGAGTACTATGCTTGAAATCCGAACAAAAGAGAATCAAGAATTTAATTTTTTTATTTTTTAAATGTATTTAAATATTTATTAAGCCAAAAATATTTCATATTCATTGGTAGCAAAATGATTGTTTACTTTAGGTAGCTGAGTTCCTTAAATAGTACAAATATCATTTAAAATCAAACTTTGTCAGCTTAAATCAAATATTAAAATTCTGCAATTTTGAAGTCGAATAAATTTGCTAAATGCTAAAAATCAATTTCTTGTCTTTAATTGAATTTTATTCCCAGTTAGGCAAAAATACAGGTAATTTTTTTAGGAACTTGAACTTAGTCTTGCTATCTATGTTTAACGGTATATTTACTATTTTTCCGAATTTTAAATTTTTAATTTGGCTAACTCCTAAAATTTGGAATGAAAGTATTTCAAATTGAAAGTCACTGTCATTATAAATAACATATATTTGACTGTCAAGCGACTTACACAAATATTGCATCATTTTGTTTTCCAAGTGTAAGTATCTACGAGATACTTCAGACGACACCTACGCCGCCAGCCGGCGCATTGTTTGCTCCACATAAATCATACCCAATGGATCGAGCTGTCGATGCTCGCTGCACTTTTCAAATGGATCGTGCTGGTTAACCCATTATTAACCCCGAGGCCAGCATCATAATTGCTGTGCGACCCCCTCCCGCCCCTCCCAATATCGTAGGTGTGTGGGGGGAGCGTGTTTAAATTTAGAAGCGTTTTCGAGGCGCTCGCAAATGTGGCGAAACGGCAGCGTGCCCCTCGTCGTCGGGTTATCGGCCACTTATAGAACGCTCGCCCTAATGGGCTCATTAAAGACGCCGTGCAATACACTCGCAAAAATAGGGCCTGATATTTGAAGAAGTTTTTGAAAAATTTGGATTTACCTAAAATGAGAATCGAGCTCAAATGGAAATCGCACTGAAAACCAGAAAAATATTTCTTATTTCCAGCAATAATTTCAAGATATTTAAATATAAATTTCTCCAAATTGAGAAGCAAAAAATATATTTGTATAAAATAGAAATGTAACTTTTAATTTCAAAAAATCAGAAAGAAATAAAGTTAGTAAAATATAGTCCAAAAAGAGCTCGACTAGAATGTAGGAAGCTATTGAATACATATTTGGCATCCAGAATTTAGTTTCTTCATTATTAAATCTACATTTCTTATGAAATAGTTAGCCAATAATATGTCTGGCTATAATACACATATATCAGTTGAAGGATATATCTATCAAAACTGGATCTATGGCATACGAGCATTCCAAATTAGAGCTCTCTAGCTGGCAGAGTGTAGCCAATGAGCTCTAGAAATTTGGTCTTTTTGCTGCTAGGTTTCAGTGTTTTCTCTGCGTGTAGTTGCAACGCTGGCAACAGGCAATGGGAGGGGGGAAGGGATAGGTAGGTGTAGGTGTAGGTGCCGCACTGTGCTCGTAAATTGTCTCGAGCGCCGCATTATGTTTGACACGTCGCCAAGCTGGAAGATTGCGGCGTGATTATCGCTGCCCTGTGAACGGCTTTAGACTGTGACCCCCCTTCCCCGCCCTCAACGCTCCCCCCCGGCCGCCCTAATTTCCTGCGTGACAATATGCGAACGCTCGTAAATTTAATGGCCTCACTCACAACACTTTTTCAGGTTTTCCCAACGGCATAAATTTACTTATTGTGTCATTTTCAATTTGCACCAAAGCGCCTCATAATTCATTTTTCACTTTTCCATTTTCATTTCAATTTCAATTTTCAGTTTTCAATTTGTGCCCTCCATTAATGCTCTCTGTGTCTTTTACAGTTCAACCAGGATCTGTACTCGTCCTCGGGCGTACAGCTGGCCGCCTCGTCGAGCGCCTCCGGCAGCTCTCACTCCCCCTGCAGCCCCATATTGCCGCCGTCGGTGAGCGCCAATGCGGCAGCAGCAGCTGTTGCCGCCGCCGCTCACAATTCAGCTGCAGCAGCCGTTGCAGCGGTTCAAGCGAATCAAGCCTCCTCGTCCGGCCTGCAACTGGGTGCAGTGGGCGGCGGAGTCGGTGGGGGTGTCGTTGGCAGCGGCCCAGCAAGCGGATTACTCGGCTCAAATCTGGCTCCGAGCGCCGGTCTGGGCATGAGTCCGGTGCTCAGTGGCGCCGGCGCCGGCAGTGTTGGACACGGCATCCACAGCCACAGCCGGACACATCAAACCAAAGAAGAGGATCTCATTGTGCCGCGCAGCGAAGCTGAAGGTAAGTCTTAGCTTTAATATGAGACCATCCAATCAATCAGATACATATGTATATATTCGAAAGCTGAAAAGTTTCTGGAAATAGTTGAATATATTTAGAGTTTACTGAATAGAAAATTTAATAGATTTGAACACAATTCGTTGACTGACAGTAGAAAACAATGATCAGAGTAATTCTATATGTATTTATTGGATTTATTTGTTTATAATATAAATATTTATAGCTTCAAAATTTTATTACCTAAAAAAGGAGTCAAACATTGATTTGATAAGTTATATAAAAAATCGCTAAAGAAGTTCCAGTTTTATAGTTTATTGCAAGGCAAAAAAAAACACATTCAGCTTTAGTGCTCTCTAAAGTATTATTAACTTAAATAATCGCAAATATTATTATTAAATATATAAATATTAAATATTTAATCATTTAATTGATAACTGGTATAAAAATGAATATCCAAAAAAATCTTCTCTAAAATTTGGCACCAAAGCTAAACTAAATGCAAAATTGAAATCCAAAATAAATCTTCTCTAAAATTCGGCACCAGTTCTAAACTAAATGCAAAATATATAAAATTTATATAAAAATTAAGATCCAAAATAAATCTTCTCAACAATTTTGCAGAGAATGATTAATGCGAAATTAGGCGCCTCGCCTGAGTTGTTGTTATTCAAATGTGTTTTTACTATTGTTTTTAGTTGGAGTTGAAGACGTAGTTAGATATAGTAAAACCCTCATTAATCAGCAGTTATGTTTATTTGTGGAATTTATTCGTTAACATTTACTTTAGTTAAAGATAAGCCCATTAAAAGATAAATATGTGTTCACATTTCTGCTGTCAGCATCGAAGATCGATTGTTTGCCAAGGCTGTGGAATGTGCTGCCGTTTTAATACAGTCAGAAAGAGAGAGAGAGAGAGCGAGGAAGAAAGAGAGACATGTATATACATACATATATATATAGAGAGAGAGATAGAACGACAGGCTAATTAATTTGCACATTTTTGAGATTGTTCGCCGGCATTCCGACGGGTTAACATTTAATAATTTATATCATATTTTATTATGGATATGCAACTCGAATAACTTGCAACTGAACCAATGAACTACGCAGCTCTCTCTCTCTCTCTCTCTCTCTCTCTCTCTTCCTCTCTTATGGCATATCTCTCTGTCTGTCGCTCTCTGTCGCATTGTGTTGCCAATAATGAAATGCATTTTCAATTGCAGCGCGCCTGGTGGGCTCCCAACAACAGCATCATCATCATAATGAATCATCCTGCTCCTCTGGCCCCGACTCGCCCCGACATCCGCACTCCAATCATCCGCATTCGCTGCACGCCGGTGCGGGGGGTGGGTCCGCGGGGGGCGTCTCGGCTGGCACGGGCGCCATGTCCAAGGAGCTGCCACTGGACGCGAGCAGCAGTGGAGGTGGAGGAGGAGGAGGAGGAGGAGGAAATCAAGGACGCGCTCAGTATCTGTCGGCCACCTGCGTTGTATTCACAAACTACTCCGGCGACACGGCCAGCGTTGTGGATGAGCACTTCTCCCGGGCGCTCAACTACAGCAACAAGGATGCTAAAGGTAGCTACTACTCCAATCATATATACTTATCCACACACATATAAATGATCCATGTCATGTGTTACTCCCCAATCCCACATTTTACATGTGGATCAAAAGACCCGCTCATGTCATGTACTTGTCCCAGCTGTCAGTTTGCGTGTTGGCGTTCACAATTACCCAGAACCAGAGCCAGAACCACCACCAGAATCAGTTTCACAGCGCCGGAGCCAGAATGCTGGTGCCAGGCCAGGCCAGGCCAGGCCGGGCCGAAAAAAATCTCATAATTAGCCAAGAATCAGAGCGGAGTTATTAAAATGTCGCGTGCAATTGCTCATGAAAGTGCAAATGGGAATGGCAAGGGGGGGGATGTGGGTTGAGGAATGGAAATAAGAAAAATGTAACCCTCTAAATAGCAGCTCCAAGTTTCTAGGAAACCATATATGCAATTTACAATTATTGTTTACAATAATGTAAAAACGATTTGAAAGGAATATAAATACATCATCAGAATATAAATTCCTCTTGATTTCGATTAAGAATTCGATATTTATCAGTCCAAGGTGATATGCTTTTCTTTAAGTGTAGCTCTACTCTCCTTTGGAATAGTTTTCATTAAATAGTTAAGCATAGCACTTGAATAAAATTAATAATATTTATTTACATATATTTATATATGATTAATAAAAAAAAACTTTCAAATATAAATAATTAATATTTAATTGCTAAAAAACGGTAGACTATTTGTGGCCTAATCCTAGATAACTATTCAAAAGTACCTCGCATATTTAGCTACGTATTCCTTCCGAAGACCCCGTTGCCACCAAAGCAATCCCCTTGCCCTTCCTTCCACTTCTTTGTATCGTTGTTTTGCTGGATGCCAGTGCGTCGCACAATAAACCAAATAAATCAAGTTGCCACTTGCCACTCGGTTGTTCTTTCGATTTCAAAATTAATTACCTCCTTTAATGAAGATAAACGTTTCGTTTGTTCATGCCTGTCGCAAACTCTCCCCCACACCCCCCGTCTGTCTGTCTGTCCAACTTGTTGTATCTTCTGGCTGCTGTTCTTTTTAATATTCCGTTTTATTTATAAAGTGTATGCATTTCTTTGCCGCTTTGCATCTGTTTGGAAACAACAACCGAAGAGTATCACTTCAATTTTGAATCACTCGCAAAAATATTTCATTTTTATTTAAACTGGAAGCCTCACAAATAGTCTTAATTATGATTAATTTCTTCCCTTTTGCTTTTGATTAGAATTTACCTGCAATTTTCGTTAGTAACTAATTAAAATTCCACTCGAAATGCATTGCTCATTGCTCAATCAATCAATTATCGCTTTTATTGCAAACACGAAACACATTTGCATGCTAAGCAGAAACCACCGCCGCCAGGTGACGCTAATGTTTCGTACGTGTCCTTGTATTGGGTGCTCTCAGCATCTCCAACTCCAGCCACAAAATTTAGCCAATCAACGAGCACCCAAACAATTTGTGGTGTATTTTCTTTTCACCACTAATCGCATTCGCACTCGCATTCGCAATCGCAATCGCATTTATTGCTCCAGCTGCGTTTTATTGAGTTTCTGCTTCTGTGTGTGGCTGCCAGAAACTGCTGCGGGGGTGGGTAGGTAAACAAGGGGGGAGGGGGGCGTTGATGTGTGTCGGTTTGTCTACCTGCCACGCTGATTGTGCAATTTCAGCTTAGTACGCTTTTGATTTGATGCGCGTTAATTGGAAAATTTACGCTTATAGTTTGGCCAACAAATGCTCCCCGATTAATTCAATCAAATTCGATTCGATTCGCTTTTCCATTCGATGTGATTTTCCCAGAATTTCGTAGAGTTGGGTTTTTATGAAGCCAAAATTGCTTTTATCGTCGCGTCTATTGCAGCTAGCCATTTTTGTATGGTTTTGACGTGACGTGGTTTGAATGCATCGATAAAATCGGAATTATGAATGTGGAAATTTGTATCACACCTCTTTCTATTCTGAAAATGCAATTGAAATTTGTTGCTTATCTATTTTAAACTATTTTTTAAATTCATAAATCTGTTGTAAACAAGATTAAAACAATTTTCTGAACATTATGTGTAATTAATATGTGAAGCTAATATCGATCAAATTAATTGAGCTATGCATAAGTTTTACTCAAAATGTTTCCGCTTATATAAAATTGTGGTTGTTAATGTGATAGTTGTTGTTGTAGCCACCAGCCAAACCACTCAACCACTCACCCACTAAGCACATTGTGAAACTTGCGCAATTCAAATAACAAAAATGAAAACAAGAAAAAATATAAATAAAAAAAAAAGCAGCAAAAGTTTGTTCACGTTTTTTTGTGGTATGACGCTACTTAATGGTATTTAAAGTTCATTTTGGCCATTTGACTATTTGAGTGGTTAGCACACTCACACTCACACACACACACACACACACACGTGTTTACATTGTAAAAAGTATTCAGCATTTATATAGATTTTTCTCTCTCTATCTTGATGTGCAGTTTTTTTTTGTTTTTTTTTTGAATGTGCACATACATAATGCTGTTGTTGTTGTTGTTGTTGTGTGAGTGTGTGTGTGTGTGTATATATCTAGTTGGAATGTGCTATAAAATGTCGCCGGAATGCGATGTGGTCGATGTTGTTGTTGTTGTTGTTGTTCGTTGTGTGGTTCGTCTGGCGGTGCCAATGCCGAATGCCGCATAGATTCCTCATTACGGTTTTAAAATGCATTTCAATTAACTGCTCACTCGAGATACACTCACATTGCAGAGCATCGCATCGCATTGCACACAGATACACAGATACTGCTACAGATGCATACAGTTACAGTTACAGATACATTCTCAGTGGCACGCTTGCACTTTCAGTTGTTGTGGCTTCTGTTCGATTCGGTTTGTTTCGGTTCTGTTCTCCTAAAATATATCGCCGTCATCAGTGCGACCAAACACCCCGAAGATCCACACACATGCATACACAGTGAGAAATGAAAGCAGTGATGTTGTTCTTGACTCTTGGTTTAGGTATTGCACTGCTCTCAATTCAAAAATAACTTTTCTTGGCTATGAATAAAATTTTAACCGAGTTTTTCATTTTTTAAGTACGCCAGCAGTCTCTTGCACCAGCTGTTTTCTCGCTGTGTAAGCATGTGCCCTCAGAGAGAAAGAGAGAGAGACAGATAGAGAGAGAGATGTCCTCAGCTGCAGCCTTCAGTTTGTGTGTTTACACTGGGCCTCGTTTGCGGTGTTTGTGGCACTTTCATATGATATTCGAATGCTACGCGTATTTAATTAGATGCCCCGAAGAATTCGATTTAAAATTCCTTGGCACCCGCCGCTGGTGCAGATGCAACAGCGCACAACCCGTACCGCATACCCCGCACCCCGCACCGTGAAACCTACCTAAGAGGAGCAACATATTCAGAGTAGATTTGAGATTGTCGCTCGCTCTTTGGCTATTTCCATTTGGGTTGAGTTCTGTCTTCTCTATAGGGATACGCACACACACACACATATATAGTTAAAAGGACACACGCCTTTTTTGTTGTGTGTGTGTGTGTGTGTGGTCCTTATCAGCATTGCAGTCAATTTCGATTCAGGTGCAACTTCATTAGTGACCGGCAGCGATCAGGTGAAAGGTGAACAGGTAGCAGTTGCAGCTCTTTGCGTCTTTTGAGCCTTGCATGCCGCATTGAATTGAAAGTGAAAACAAGCGGCGACAGCAGCAAGGAAGCGCTCACAAATCTTTGTTGCAACTTGCTCGTTTGCACTTTAATGGGAATTCCTGGCCGTCAGTTGGGCGAGTGAGTGAGTGAATGACTATGACGCTGAAGATGGCGACGATGACGACTTTTTTGCCAGTCGCTTGTTTTTTTTTTTATTTTGTATTGTGCGCCGCCGAATGGGGCACGCGGCATCGCTAACCAACCAACCAAGTCAGCCAGCCAGCCAGCCAGCCAGCCAGCCAGCCAGCCAGTCAGCCAGCCAACCAACCAGTCAGCCACATCATCAGCATTCAAGGCACACTCACAACGTGCCACAGCGAGTCGCGAGCTCTCAGTTGCAGCTCGCGACTGCTGCAAACAGTTCAAGGCATATCCTCGAAGCTACACTTGAAAAAAACATGGCCCAGCTAGACTTGGACAAATTCCATCCAGCAGCTCTTACAGCTACTTACTCCCAGGAAGAAAAAAGTACAAATAACAAAACTTTTCGTATTTTGAATCGAGGCAAGGTCAAATCTTTTTTGCTGAGTGTAGAGCTGCCCAGAGTAACTGCCTCCTTTGTGCCCCATAAGCCGCATGTCTCTATTTCCATTGCCCCTCCCAGAAGAACAGCAGCAGCAGCAGCAGTGCAACAGCAGTTGTTGTATATTTTTCTCTTGAATTGAGTTTGGAATGTTGTCAACGCAAATGCGCCTATGTCCCAAGTACCCAGAGGCAGTTGCAGTTGCCAGTGCCAGTGGCAGTGGCAGTGGTAGAGGCAGTGTGCCCAGTCCACTCAGTCCCAAGTTGCAGTCCTTGGCACATGTGCATGCCACAGACGCCAGGCAGGCAGTCAACCAACCAAAAGTTGTTGCTATTTTCGGCAACAATTTTCAAGCAGCAGCAGCAGCAGCTCTCCATTACACTCGACTCCAAGAGTGCTGCGGCTGCTTGCCACAATAATGGAGATGTCTTCGTGTTCGTCTTTTGCGATTTCATAAACGCGTAGATTTACAACCATTTAATACAAGTGATGATCCTGAACACGGCACCGACAACGCCAACAGCAACAACAACAACGACGACAATGACAACAAACATTCCGCTCAGTTATTTGCAACAAGCCATGGCGCCGACAAGAACTAAGTACGTGGCTAAGGCTCCGACTCCGACTACGACTCTGACTCTGACTGTGCCCCACAGCTTCAATTCGCGAATGCAACAACAACACCAGCAACAGCAGCAGCAGCAGCAACAGAAGCAGATGCACAGTTTATCATTATGCACTTGAATTGTTGCTGTTGCTGCTGTTGCTGTTGACACTCCCAAAGTAGGCCCCATTACACAAAGTATATATAATTATTATGGAATTAAGAGCAAACTGAATAGAATTTGAAGCGTTTAATTCATAAAAATAAATAATGCTTGATTTCGGTGACTGGAACAAATATCAACTCACAAATAGTTACTCAAACAAAAAACAAAACACAATTTTTGATTTGCTTAAAAAGAACTAAAATAACTACAAGCAGTGAATCAAATTAGAACTAATACCACCATTTTGGGATTTACTAATTCTACTTTTAAATGATTTACAATTTTTCTAAAATAAAAAAAAAATATGCCTAAAATAAGATTAAAAAAATGTCGCAACTTTTCGTACCTTTTCGAATAAATGTTTTATAACTCTAAATATAAATATTAAATAAAAGAAAAAGGTCTCGAACATCATTTATTTTCTTAGGAAACTCCATCATTTTTTGGCTGAGTGCATTGTCAGCTATTTCAAGCGTAAAACGTAACACTGACTAAACAATACTCTTTTTGGCTTGCAACTATTTTGCAGATAGCAGCAATCCGATGTCCAGTCGCAATTTCCCACCATCGTTCTGGAACAGCAATTACGTGCATCCCATTCCCGCCCCCACACATCCACAGGTAAGTGTGTGTGTGTCTGCATCGGCTAGAAAAACCGATTAAGCTGCAATACGTGCCGCAATTACGAGTTGCAACAAGCACGCACTCTGAATAAGTTGTAATTCGGGCCAATATCTGCACTGCTCAATCTCTCTGCTTGTATATCCAAATGCAGGTTAGCGACTTGTATGGGACGGCGACAGACACTGGCTACGCCACCGATCCCTGGGTGCCACATGCGGCAGCCGCGCACTATGGTTCCTACGCGCACGCCGCACATGCGCATGTGGCCCACGCGCACGCCTACCACCACAACATGGCCCAGTACGGCAGCCTGCTGCGCCTGCCCCAACAATACAGCCACGGCACAAGGTGAGCCCACAATTCCCCGCCCGCCTTCCCCCTCCTTCCAAGCTGCAACTTGCGCTGCCTTAAAAGTCGCTCAGAAAATTTAGAAATACTCTTTAGCAATTTTAATTGAGTGATCAAATAACTATTATTTTCATTTAGAGACAAAAAGAAACTAGGAAAACTTTAAATCGGAGTATATATATACATATATATCGATAGCATTGCAAAAACTAACATAATCTGAAGTCGGGAGATTATTTATGCCTATTAAATGTAGATGACCAAAATAAGTCCAAAAAGGCATTGCTTTTAGAAATCGGTTCAGTTTTCCCAAAGTTATTATAGAGTAATGAATTCCAAGCGAAAATAGTGTTTCTAGATCTTAATGCAGCATTAATCTAGTGGACAAACTATGATTAATAATATATAGCTTTTGAAAATCGTTAGAGTTTTGACAAATGTACGACAAATATTTGTAAAGTTTGAAACCGTTTCGAAGTCGGGTTTTAGAGCAGCAAAAGTTAATGATTTTTTCAAAATTGTTAACGGTATTTAGTTCCGTTATAGACTTATAATATATCGCTATCAGTAACGGATGCTTAAAATAATTTCAAACGGAACAGATTTGCATAAGAAAAGCAGATTAAGAATGCTACTTGAGTATTATTGAAAAGGTCAAGCCAAAGGTCAAACAAATATATGCATATATACATATGTATTTATATATAGTAGCTTACTTAATGTTTTAGTGACCCGTGTCTCGTGCCTCATTGCAGACTACATCATGACCAGCAGACGGCCCATGCCCTGGAGAGTGCGGCAGCCTACTCGAGCTACCCGACAATGGCAGGTGCGTACTCGACTCCTCGACTCCTCGTCCTTAAGCACTTTTGTGGCATATTTGTGCATTTGGCCATTTGGCGATTTGTCCATTTGTCCATTTGTGTGCCATTGTCATGACAATGGGATGACTTACAACGTTTGACCTGTGCTTTAATGAAATATGTTTTGTTTGTCTCTTTGTTGTTTGTCTGCTGTCCACACACGCACACACACACACACGCACGCACACACAACAAAAAAAAGGTCTGGAAGCTCAAGTGCAGGAATCGTCAAAGGATCTGTATTGGTTCTAGGAACGGTCTCCAGTGTTATCCCACGCAGCCAGCTGGTGTGAGGGGAATTTCTCGTTGATGCTTGGTGGCAAAAGGAAGGCGACTCTCAACAGACAAAAAATAATCATAAATTACAACCGCAGCACAGCCCAACAAATAAACAATAATAATTAAGTAAAGGATCTACAATTTATGCAAAACTTATGTTAAACAAAAACCAACAAAAACAAAACAAAACAAAATGATTTTAAGCTGAGTTTTGTTTTAAATAATATTATTTGTTGAACGAATTGCTGATAATTATTGGGCTGAATTTATTAATAATAATAATATTAATAATAATAATAATAAATAATGCAATTTGTTTGTAATTTATAAAGTTTGTGAGTCTGTTTGAGGTTTAAATTTTTTTTATTATTTCTACTCTTATATTTGTAAACAATTCGCGTATTAAAAATTGTGTAATTTTTGTATTCTACACCCCATAAGTTTAGCATCCCATATCAGCAAGTTAGACAAGCGTACATATAAATAATAAATATATATATATATAAATCTAAATCTATATATATATATGCATATATATATATTCTTATGCATAATCCGCGTTAGAGTTTTTTGGTAACAATTTACTACAGCGATAATAAAACACTAACGATAATAATCAACATTTCTTGTATAGTTAACGACTTGGACATAAAATTTGAAAGCTAGAATTTATTTTGTTTAATATCTTCAATTTTGGAATTTCACAAATTAGGTTATACAAATTGAATGCAACAACAACAAAAAAACATATATATATATATTAAAAAAAAAAAACAAAAACAAAAACTAAAGATGAGATAAAATAAAACAAAAAAGAAAAACCAATTTGAATACAATCAAAATCTGCTGTTTTTTTTGTCATTGATGATGCTAGAAAAATTGACAATATTTTTGCTGTGATGTAAAAATATGGAGATTTAAGTACAATTTATGGATAATGCATAATTTGGCAACATAAACATAAAAATCAACACGGAACTGTTAATCCAAATTAGCCCTAACAAAAATTGAATTTCTTTTTCATAGCCTGCTTTTTATATACCAAAAGTAGTCCTTTAGTCTGGAGTCCTTCTAGATTTACTAGATATGGAGTCCAAAAACTTGCTGTCTTCACACATTTGCTGCTTCTGAGCCAGTTGTCAAACTTGTAGACTAGTTAAAGATATGCAGGACTTGGCTAAAAACCAACTCATTAACACACAATGCGACAATAAACTTGGATACCGCCAAAGCTGTTGCACTTCTCCATTTTCACTCGGCACTCAAAACACGGAAGAAGGAAGTACCGCCAAAAAAAAAAAGAGGAATAAGAAACGGAACCATCTGTCGCGCTGCCGTGTTGAGTGACAACGTCCAAGAACAAAAGCCGGACAAGAGAGGAGAACAGGAAAAAAGAAATGAATTTAAACAGTTGCCGTGGCAGTTATTAAAAAGCGATAAACCCAAAGCAAACGCATTGGCCAATTGTTGAACACCTTGTGCCTTGGCCAACAGGGGCGGCCCAGTTAGCCCAGTTAGTGAAAAACGTTCAAGTCATCGTCGTCGTACCGAATTATGGAATTCTTATGCTAAAATAATGTGACCACGTCTGCCACAAACTGCGACAGCGATCGGTAATAAATTTGTTGAGCTGCCTGCTGCCCACAGACCACAGCCGGACAGTGACTCGAGAGTTGGTCTCTCGACTGAAACCAGTCAGCCAGTTGCCCAGTTGCCCAGTTAGCCAGTTAGCCAGTCAGCCAGTGTGGCAAAAAGTCTTGATGTAAATACGCACACGGGAGCTTGTCGCACGTTTGTCCATTTCTTTAATTCATGAGCAGAGAGCAGAGCTGCAGAGGATGGGTTCCCTTGGTGAGAACGGCTGCCAGCTTGAACGGCCCCCGTTTGCCCTCCCCCTCCATCCCCTGCTTGTTTAGCTTCGGTTGACCAACTGTGCGATAAGTCATTGAAAGTCAATAATATGTTACGCGCCCTCCAAGCCGTATTGTATAATAGCAATAACAATAATATGAACGTCGCCAAACAACTCAGGAAGTGCCAGGCCCTTGTAGCTGTAGCTGTATCTGTAGCTGTAGCTGTATCTGTATCTATATCTGTATGAATATACCAGTATTTATGTATCTTTGAGTATCAATGGCCCAATGCTCTCCCAGTAGCTGGCAACGTTTGGTTCCCGTCACGGCCGCAAATATTGTGTCTTATTTATGACGGAGCGACTATCTGAGATTTGTTTTTCATTAATTATGCATCTTCTGTGGCTTTCGGGTGTCTCGGGGTACGCAGTCCGCCAACGCCGATGATAAATAGCCCGAGATTAATAAGGCGCCTGGCTAAATGGCGTGGAAAACATGCACATGTGAAGTTAACGATTATTAAATTTGTTTCTTGATTCATATCTCTCCCTCTCGCTCTGCCTCCCTCTCTCCCTCTCTCTCTCTCTGCAAGTTAACCTCCTCTCAGTCTCCGAATGAAATCATTAGGCATAAATTATGAATGCTTTCATTTAAGCGAGCTAAACAACGTTTTTGGTTATGTTATGCAATGTAGATTCATATCGGGCTGAATGACCAAGAAGGTAAGATGAAAGGATCCTCAACCAAAATTTACATATTAGTTATTTATCATCAAATTTCGTTAGTCTCCAGACTTTTGCGCTGGACATCTGATCCAGCTTTTTGTATTTTATGAAATTCAAATTCCTTTATTAACTTTAGCTATGAGTAAAATAATATGGAAGTGCAAGGTTTGCAAGGTTTCAATATATTTTTTAATATTGCATATTTACATTTTACATTTAATTTTGATAGGTTTTGATCAAAAAAAGCAATATATTGAATATGATAAAAGATATGGGAATGGAACTTTTAACTTCTATAAAAAACGCTTAAAACGCGATTGTTCACTCATAAAACTAATTTTACATACTTGTAGAGGTTATTATCTATTATCATATTATTGTCAGTGAAGCAACTTCTCCCAACTTGTACAGTATATATATATTCATTATCCATTATAAGAGGAATATCCTCAGTAGATTACACTTTGAATATACCTTAAAGTTTAGTTAGGACAAAAGTTATGGATTGTATTATAAGACATGTAAAATTTATGATGGAGCATTCTTACTAGTTACTTATTACTATATGGGTATAATATTTATTTATTGCTTTTATTTATATATATACTCAACTTATAATGAAAAGACTTTGTCTCTTGAGTATCTGTCCCTTTGCTTTCTTCCCAACAATTCTATTTATATCGCCAAACTATATTGAAGAACAAATTCACTTCAAGCTGAATGGAAATTAATTTTGGTGCAGATAAACAAAAAAAGAACCAAAGAATGTCAACGCAAACAAATCGGTCGATCTGTTAAATAATGCCAAAAACGGAGGAGAACTAAAACCAAAAGTTGATAATAAATAAGATGGAAAAGCAATAATAATAAAAACACTGAAACAACAAAAAGGTATATTTTTGGGGGCGAGTTTGAGTGTCGAGTGTCGAACTATTGGAATTTTGACACTTTATGGGCAACGAGTGCGTTATGGTTTCCCATGGATCTCTATATGCGTGCCTCGTGCCGCATGCCACACGCCGCACGCCCCATTACCGTTCTACTGGCCACAAACATAAATAAACAACGACTTTTCCAGCGAGAGTTGCGAGTGTTTTTCTTTGGGGCATTGCACGGGGCATCCAAAGTGTGTCCCGGGTACGGTTCACGATACACTTTTCACTTTTCACGGTTTTCATCGCTGCCCTAGCCGTGCCCGTGAATTAATCGCTGCGGCTCTTAAATGCTTAATGGCCAATCGTAAAATCGATCAAATTCTATATTGTCTGCTAATTGAGATGGAGACGGAGAATGGTTGTTGACTTTTAGCGGGAGCTGCAGCTGTAGCTGTAGCTGTAGCTGTAGCTGTGGTTCGAGTTTCAGTTTAAGGTGCACTGGTGCATTGCTCATGTCCTTTTCTGGCAGACCGAAATCAATTTATAATTAACGTGGAATTAACATATTTCGACCACATGTTTCATGCTGCTGCTGATGCTGATGCTCATGCTGCCCGTTTATTGATCCCACATGCAGCGCTGATTACGTCCAAAAGACACAACCCAAATCCCCACAGCCAGCTACCAGTTTCTTCATATTACTGTCGCAGCCACAGCCGCAGTCACAGCCGCAGCCGCATCCGCATATATCCATGTGGCATTTGTTCCCGGCTCCCGGTTCCCGGTTCCCGGTTCTCCAGCGATTGCGTTTGCGCAGACTATCAGCAGCGTTAAAAAAGCAATACATCATTTTTCCTTGCGGGTCTCTCTCCCTCTCCCTCTCCCTCTCCCTCTCACTCCTTCTCACTCTCTCTCTCTCTGTCTCCCTCTCATTTTGGGTTCATTTGTGCTGCAACTCCATATGTGCATGTGTGTGTGTTTGTGTTTGTTTGTGCGGTTTTTGTAGGTTGGCCGGTCACGTCAGTAGCTGGCGTTATTGTGATTTATTTGTCTGATCTCTGGGCATCCTCAGCAAAACCATTCCCAGCTTCTGAATCGGCTTCTGATGCTGTTTAAGGTGGCGCAATTGACGTTTCCTGTGCAACAAGCATCTACATATTGGAAAAGAGGCATGCTTCATTGATATTCTAATTAATGTATCTTAAAGCACACATGCTTACATGTGTACTACACTTGGAGAAAGACACTGTACGAAACTTCAGTGAGACTCGTATTGAATTTCTTGTGTTATGCTCGCTCTATGAACTTCAATTCTTAGTTTAATCCGATTTAAATTAATTTTAAGATGTTATCAGTTTGGATTTGAGATCCTGAATCCTTAGGCAATGGTTGACGAACATTTTCGAAGAACGCATCTGCTTTAAAGTTTATCACATATCAGATTAAGATTAAATGATAAAGTGACAACTAAGAACTTTCTTAGAATAAGCATTTACCACTCCACATTTTTTTTTGGCAAGTGTATATACATAATTATCAAGATATTCGTTGTGCTTGCGTACTGTGACCCAAGGAATGACATTGTCAGTTATTCAGTAATTTACACGTTACACAAATAAGGGAAAATTATGGAAAATTCGCATAAAAACAGACGCTTCAAAGCAGGAATTTCAAGTGTCTCGCTTGCTCCAACATCATCCCATACACACACACACACACACACACGCACACCTATACACACAGAGTGAAACAAACACCCATTCCCACAAACAGACTCTCTCACATTGAGCACCTTGGCAAACTTTTGAAATTCAGACCGCGTTAAAATACTTTTCCCCCTTTGTTCTTTACAATTTGCCTCACAAAGGCCAACCGGCAAAGCGGGAGAACTTTTCACCGTTTCGACATGACAAGAAGACAACCCGACAGGACGATGGGACGACAGGACGACAGCACAGGGCAGGACGAGAGACAAATGGTACAACAGAACGTAGTCGAAGAACAGCTCTTCCCTTAAAGCACCTTCTGCCACTGCTTGGGCTGGAGTCCTTTCCATATTCCAAAGCCCCAAGGCGATTCGGATTGGGTTGAACTGAGTTTCTGTGTTTCCTGGCGTTTTACTTTCGCTTGGGTGGAAACTCCTTTGGCGCCCCGTTGCCAAGACGCTCCACAATAAACCTAATCTGTTCATAATGGGAAAATAATTTACAAAAATTCAGCTCCACTTCGAGTTGCTGCATTTGCACTTTGGTAAATTTGTTTTAACGGGGGTTGAAGAAGGGAGAGCGGAAAGAAATGGGACCCTCCTCGCTTTAAACAGCAATTAGAGCAGAGCGCGCACTCCTCCAACTAAAGACAAAGAGAGTCCATGCGGATGTGGGCAACATTTAACCGAATGAATATAGCCGAGTTTATTAGTTTTTGGCCTGGCCTAAGTCCCAAGCCCATCTCGTGCTATCTGACTTCGTCCTTCCTTCCTTCTGGACTTCCTTCTACACTTCTTTTTCGATTATAAACTCAATGGGGAAAATATTGCGGCGCGTTTTCTTAATAAAAGCAAACAACTTTCGCATCCCTTGATACAGTCAGCAGCCATCGAAAATGGACTTGTGTAATAAAGGCGAATTAGTTTTCCAGGGATAAAGCAAGTTATAAGGACCTACTCTTATTAGATGCTCAAAGATGGTATTTATGTAAAAACAGTTTGTACTTTTAAATTGTGACTATATCTTCTATATCTTATACACGGCTTAAGCCAACAATTTCAATATTTAATATATTATTTTCCAAACAATCATGCATATTGGTTGAGTAGAGGAATAAGTGAAACACAAGCCATTTATATAGTAATAGTCATCGAATTGTTTTATAGTGATTGCTCGACTATTTAGCACAGTATAAAGTTCAAAGATATCGCAAGGAAATCATCTTCAAGTTAGTATTGCAGTACAGAAAATAGTTAAATTGTTTTTACTAACACTGGTATGCCAGTAATTACAACTCGTAGCATCGACTATAGTAGATATTTACATTTATTATTTAGTAATAAATATAGCCCAATATTTTATATTTAATTAAACACAATTTCCTTTTAATTTAAGCTCTTTAAGCATGATTGCTCAATATAAAAGACACTAAGCCTAAGCAAATGAGTTATATATTATTTTATATCGCTTTATTTAAAGTAGAATACTTTTTTATTAAAATGGAAAACGAATGTAAGCAATCCAGGAACACCAACGGTACACATCAAAGGGGACACTCAGGGGTTTTTTTGCAAGTAGATTCCGCATATTTTAAGGGGTGTAGCTTTTCGCTGTTCAATTTCCAATTTTTAGAGTTCAATGTGCTTTTCATTAAACTAAATCGAAAGAAATCAATTTTTGAACTGAGTTCGAATTGAACTAGGAGAAATCGCACTAGAATTCCTAGATGTTTACATATGCAATTGCGATGTTAATCTATAAAATCCATTATAATAATACTAATCTTTATGATTACAGCCCTCAAGGCATTTCAGTAGTTATTTCCGCTCCAGTTAGCTTATATTAATTATCGAATTTGAATACATGTGGCTTTTAAGCATAGTTGATGAGCCAGAAAAAATGAATGGAGTTAATTAAAACATGTATTACATAGTTTATGGTTTTACATGCATGGCTTCAATGTTTTCACGTTTATTTTGTGCAAAAAAAGAACAAAATAAAATAAAATGGAAAACGCTTCCACTGATTAACGCAGATGGAAGAGAGTGTAAATAAAACAGATATGAAATATGTGCAGATCAGCGAAAAAAATTGTAAATTGCATGAAATTGAGTTAATTAAAAGGGAATCTGCTGCAACCCCACACACACACACACACACACCAAAGTGCCCCAAATAGAAAAACACGGAGAGAGAGAGCCGCCGAATGCCATTAAAAAGACCGCAATCCGACCAAATAACGCAGAGACAGACTCAGAGATGAATATAAAATATTTGGTTAATAATGCAAACGTAAACATACAGAGTGTGAAAGAGAGAGAGACAGAGAGAGAGAGAGAGGGAAATACTCGCATATATGCAGTTCATAACGCCAAATGCCTCGTGTATGCGAACAGAAATTGTTCAAATTGCTGAAATTCGGTAAAAACAGAAAACAGGCAAACAACAATAACAACAACAATATGAAAGAAGGAAATAACAAAAAAAAATATGCGCTTGAGCTGCTTCAAAATGCATTCAAGTGCAAGTGCCGCAAATGCAGTTCACTTCGTTGGATCGATTTTAATATTGAAACAAATGCGAGCAAAATGAAAAAAAAAAATAACCAGCAAACACACCTTTCACAGCAACAACAACAACAACAGTAGCAGTAGCAGCAGTAGCAGTTGCAACATTTGCCCAAAAGCAACACATTTTGGTTATGGCTTCAGCTTTAGCTTCAGCTTCAGCTACAACTACAACTAAAGCTCCCGTTTCAGTATTCAGTGCAGCTCAATGGCATGGCGCTTTGCGTGCGTGCGAGCGGGACGACCATAGTGGTGTGCGTAGCTGGCGTGATGTATTCGCCTGGCAAGCAAACAATTCATTTCGTGCAACATATCAGCAACAACAAGAGCTTGCGGAGAGGGGGGCGGGGGACAGGCTTCGGGTTTCGGCTTATTTGCCATCAGATAAGAGCAAGTAAAAAGGCAACAACAACAACAACAGTAGCAGCAGCAGCAGTAGTAGAAAAGTCTCCGCCCCATGCAAGTGTTCAGCGTGAACCCCTTAACTATATGTGTGTGTGTGTGTGTGTGTGTGAGTGTGCAAACCGGTTTGCTGTCATTGCGAGCGCGGCTGTGAGTGTGTGTGTGTGAGCAGCAAGCAGCGCAAGCAGACATCTTTTCCCAAGGGTTGGACTTGGCCAGCAGCAGCAAAAGCAACAACAGTTAGCTCACTGTGTTGGGGATTATACACACAATAATGGCGAAAGGACACCGACAGAGACACACACACACACAAACACACACACACAGAGAGACAGGGACACTGGCGTATTTTGATAAACTCCATGCACACAGCAAACCACTCAAACTGCTGACCTTATGGTGAAAATTGGCACATTGCAGGGCTGCCAAAATACTGTGACAGGGTGGTTACACAGCTCTATGTGTGTGTGTGTGTGTGTGTGTGTGTGTGGAGACATGCATGCAAAAGCGAAACGAATGAGCAACACTGCTAATTGCTGCACACGAAAATACTTTGGTAACTATGCAACGTTGTCATAATTCCTCAGCTGCCTGCCTGACCAAAATATGAAATATGCACCAGTGTTATTGCTAATACGCATTCCGCACGCTGCAGCTTAGCAGACCGCCCAGCTGGGTTGGAGCTGGAGGCAATGCTGCTGGCTCTGCTGGCTCACAGTGGAAATGCCGGCATGTCAAAGTGAATAACTCAATAGCCATATTGGGTGTCCACCTGTCTGTCTGCGTTCAACCAACAGCAGTAACAGCAGCAGCAGCAGCAGCAGCCGCAGGATGATAGCCGCTTGCAATTCCACGTAAATCCGCCAACGAAGTTGCGACTTGCGAGTTACGACTCAACATGATTTTGTTGAGGTTTCTTTTGTCTCTGTTGTTGTTGTTGTTATTGTTGTTAGTTGTTGACTGCGCACACAAATGGCCGTTAAAATTCCTAGACCCGATATGGAAATGATAATTTCGCACATTGAGCTGCAATTTACACTTCTCCGGAATATAAAAAATACAAAACAGTCAATTGCCATTTTGGAGCAGAAACCACAACGTATGCTTCTAATGTCTAACCAGTTTGGATTCAGGTTTGGA
The DNA here is from genome assembly GCA_035042145.1 of Drosophila kokeensis. Lineage (NCBI taxonomy): Eukaryota > Metazoa > Arthropoda > Insecta > Diptera > Drosophilidae > Drosophila > Drosophila kokeensis. The sequence continues at coordinate 1,432,666 of JAWNLT010000337.1, read as the reverse complement.
AGCCCGTTGTCGAAGCATCCCACCCAGCAGCAGCAACAACAAGAAGTAGCAGCAGCAGCAGCAGTGAGCAGCTGATCAAAGCAGAGGATCTGTGGAATGTTGGGGACACGCGCTAGGCATAATCTCCAATTAGCGGAGCCCCTAAAAAAAGGCTGCCACAAATATGCAAAATATGACGCACAGCCAGAGGACGCACCCTCTTCTCAAGAGGGCCTCTCTCTCTCTCTGATTCTCCATATGTCTGTCTCTCTCTATATGTCTCTGTTGACGGTCACATTTGGCATTTCGTATGCAGGCACTCGAAAAACGCATTTAAAATAACTTGGCCAACAGCATGACAAGAGGAACGACAAGCGAACGACGACTTCTGCCGTCCTCGAACGTTGTGCAGGTCAGTAGCAATTAAGATAAGACGCTTACAAGTGTGCCGATAATGTCCTGTCAATGTGTCGTCGATAGCAGGACGCACCCGGTGGCCAGCTAAATCAGCGCCCCCAAAACGCAAAGCGAACGTTGCATGGGAAACCAGATTGCACTTGGAGAAATTATTGAATGCCAGCGAATTTGGAAAGAAGTGAACTTAAATAAAATTTAATTTTTATATTTGAATTAACTGTCTTTTACCAAATTTAAATTTAAATTTTTATAAAATCAAATTTTATGCTTAAATAATTAAATAACATTATGTTTTTTTTCCTGTTGCGTAAAGTGTGGTAACAGGTATGGGAATGAGAATGGGAGCAGGAACGGTAACGGGAACGGGAACGAGAATGTGGAGAGGCCTGGCACTCGAGTGTCTGGTGGTGGTGCTCCTACTGCTGCTGCTGCTGGCCCAGCCAGTAGCTGTGTTCAAATGCCGCTGATAAGGAACGACGGATGCGTCTAAGTGACCACCACAAGCAGGAGCGACGGAAATGCCTTCAACATTTTGATATGGAGAGCGATGCACCCGGATCGAGTGTGTTTGCATAATGCATTAATTTGACAGGCGTTGCATGCATAAGCGAGAACCGTTGCTGCCACATCATTGTCATCTGGCTTTCGGCTTTCTAATGCCGCCAACGAGCCTTTCATTTCACGAGCCCCGCTTTTGCGTCCCCCATTTCAATAGCCATTCCGTATACCCATTCCGCGCTAGCACTATTAATTAGAATGTATTTCAGAAAGAGAGAGAGTCGACTTCTGGCATTTCACAGTTAACGGCACGCGACATTTTAAATATGCTCTCGCCAGTTTGGGTTTCAGTTTGGGGTTTCCTTCGGCATTTCGTGGCATTCCACAAATATTATTGCTCAAATATTTGAAACTTGATTTGCATTTTTAAGGCAGTAGTCGCAACAACAACTGCCGACACTCATTATGCCTTATTTGGATATATATGCACACACGACTGAATACACTCACATATTATGAATGCTTGCTATGCACGTATGTCGTCTATATATATATATATATCTTATGTGTGCAGCTGTTGAAAATTTCATTTTAAATTTCATTTTTCATCAAATGGTCCTTGACACACTGAGATAGTGCTAAGCAAGTTGGAATGTTGTATGTGTGGGGAGAACCACCCCTAAAATTGCAGTTCCCATTCATATCAAATTATATTCTCGGCACAGACTGATTGCAAAATATATATATATACATTTGTAAATATCATATTGCATTACATTTTTTATTATATTATATTTTAAACTAAATAACGAAATTTAATAATTTTATCTTAATCACACTTCATTGTGAATAAAATCTTTTGCAATTATATTAATAGCAGATTTTTAAAAGCTTATCTTTAATCATTAACATTTAAGACATCTAAAACTTAAATTTATTTATTTATTTTATTGTCCATTGCTTACTAAAAACCTCTGCCATGATAATCTTTCAAAATTAACTTTTATTGCTATTCTCTTATCAGCATGCATATCTCAATAAAAATTTAACAAAATACTCAATTTGATCTGTATTTATTTTTATTGATTTATTTGTTCTGGTAGAAAATCTTACTGTAATTTTATATTTAGTTCCAAACTCTTTTATTATATTTAAACTTGGCCTAAATCTGTTCTGCACTGTTAAATTTTCTATTTAATTGATTGAGTATTGCAAAGGTGCTTACGGTTTTAATGCTTATGCCAAATTGTCCAATTCTTGTTCGGATCATTTATGTTGTCCTCAGTTTACCCACTGCGCTTACAAGGTCACCACCTCCACATCCTGCCTCACAGCTGGTGAGAAAGTACTTCCGCTTAGCTTCGAATAGCTTCCAATGCAACACAAATTAAATAAAAATCAAGAAATAAGGCAAAATAAAGAAAAGGAGAAAAAACCTATTTGATGAACTACCAACTAGGATTGCCATAGAAGCCGGACTCATTACACACCGCTGGGATGCCGCGTGCGCACGTTGCTGCCACACCCACAATCTTGCGCCCGGTTATGAATAGAGATGGAGTAGGATGGATTATGCCGAGGAGTAATCAGGCAACCAACCAGCGAATCAACGAACCAAAGAAGCAACCAGCACGCAGCCGGATTCAAGATGACGACGACAAATTGACGTAATGAAAATGTTTTCGAGTTGAATTTACTTTGAGGTAATCGCGAATGACTTGGCCGAAAAGCACTACGAGTGTGTGTGCGAGTGTGCGTGTGTGTGTGTGTGCGAGGGTGTGAAAGGGCTCTCAGAAGTATGCTATGAAAAAGAGGCAGAATTAGTCAAATTGCATATCCCAAAAAGTTATGAAACAACAATGAGAATCTGCCGCTGCAAGAGAGCACCTTCTGGTCCAGATCGCATCTTTCTATCGCAATGCGAAATGTTTCAATATGTTTTTTATGTTTTCCAACAGCATGTTGAATGCTTCCAAATCGCTGATAAACGCTGCAAAAATAAAGCAACAACTTGTAAAGTGACGGCGCAGAGGGACAACAGAGGGACAACAGACTACGATTCCGATTCCGATTCCGATTCCTACTGCGACTTTTGCGACTTGGAGTCCAACTTGGCAGCAGCAGCAGCAGCAGCAGCAAAACAACAAACAAAACAATACAAAACGACAGACAAACCCAAGCAACGAACGAACGGACGAACGAACTGACGACGACGACGACGACGACGAATTTCGGTGTCTTTGAACAGCGCCTCCGTCCATGGAGTCATGGGAACCAACTTTTCACATTCCGCGCGTGCTTCTGTTTTGCAGTCTTCGCTTTGACTTCGATATTCGGTGTGCGTTTTTGCTTTGCTATCCTCGTCCCCCTCTTCAGACCATTTGGTCTCTCGCTCTCTCTCTCTCTCTTCTCTTCACTTCTCTGCGGCGGCACTGGGCAAAAGACAAAAGCCCAAACACAGGCAGCACCAGCAACAGCAGCAACAGCAGCAGCAGCATCAAAAGCAACCAAGCCACGATGGGCAATCGCAGCAGGACGAAATTCTAAGCGCAGTTTTTCGATATCGAACACGATCGCTTTTGTGCTCGTCAGTCGCAGTCGCAGTCGCAGTCGCTGGCTCTGATAAGGCATGCGCTTGGCAATACCTGGAAATGGAACGACTACTCGGACTTGGACTCGGATAATCAAATTGTTGCTTTTCTAGTTTTTCCCAATTGGTCGCCTCTGCTCGTTTCACCAGCAATCGCAAATTTCTTATCTGCGTCGGCAAATGGCCAAAACAAACAAAACGGCCGACGCTCGTCAGCAGGCATTAAATTGCCCATCGCAGCTCCAACACTCCCCTGCCTCTCCACCATCCACTTTCCACACGGCCATCGATGGAGAGCACACTCAGACCCAAAGATGATGAAGTCCACGGCGGCTCAACTGCAAAATGCTTTCAAGTTGTTTTTGTTTTTGTTTTGCTCGTTGGCAACGTTGGCAACGTTGCGTTTTGCAGCTTCGAGGTTGGCGAATGCAGTTGTTAGCAGCAGCCGTTGTGACTCCGCCTCCCCTCGCACACACACACCAACACACCGCAGCACACCCCCTCCCTTGCCGTAACAATGATCATCGATCGAGCAGCTCGAAACAAGCAGCCAACGAACGAGTAGCAACCAAATTTGTTTCATGATGACGGCAACTACACAAAACCCACAAATACATTTACTATGCATTTATAAAAAATACATACACTGAGAGAAAAACCAAAAAGCTTATACAACATGTGTAGTTATGCCAAGTGCAAAAGTTAAGTCTAAATTCATTTGTCAAAATACAAAAATCCAATGAAAAATAATAGAAAATCTTCTACTCAAATCATGTAAATGGTGTCGAGCTTAGTTGATTTTTCTCCAAGTGTATATATATATATAAATGTATTTGTATACAGTCGCACACATGACGCACGATCCCAATCCCAGGCTTGAGAAACTTTTAAGTCATTGTTGTTGCCAGCAGTTGCAGTTGCAGAGCAGTTGGTAATGGCAGGGACGCTGTTGCATGCCTCCCGTGTACGCGCGGGCATGCAACACGATTGTTGTTATTGTTGCTTTTGTGCCATGCCCCGATTGACGTTTAAGACGTCGATGTTGATGTCGATGACGATGACCGTGTGACAGGGGCAACCAATACAAATGACCCACAGCTCAATGGTTGTCCACGTGGGCGCATGACTCAGTGAAAGTCAGTTGCAAGAGCATCGAAAATGTACAAATAAAATATGCCAAAATGCAATTTGTAATTTCCCAACAATCCTCAATATATATGTAAATATGTGTCTTTATTTTAGAAATGTTTATTAACATATTTAGAGATGTTTGAAATAACTAAATACACAATTTAAAAAATTACAAATTTGTAAGCAACATGGGTCGAGGCTCAAATATCCCTGCTACTAGCGGTAGCCTATAAGTCACAGAACAAATAATAATTACTATTTTAATAATTATCTTTATACTTAGCAGAAAGTGCACACATAATTAATATTTTTTTATTAAAATTCTCTTTAAATTGAACTAAAAACAATTTTAGAAGACTAAAGCAAAATTTCTAAAAGACAGGGCTTAAACTTTGCAGCATTTACTTAGATATTTAAGTTAAATAAAATTAAATTAAGCAAAGCTCAAAGTAATTAAATAAATGAATTTTGAAATATAATCTTTGATTAAACTATAATAATTATGATTAAAGTTGAAATTACAATTATTATTATTATATTTGGGGAAGCTGCACTGCGACCTATAAGGTCTATTGTGTCCCCTCATGAGCCTACAGCTCCTCCATCAACCCCAGCTCCTGCACGAATGCTAGAATTTTTGTTGGGTTGTTGGTTATGTCCTTGGACTGCACGACATGCTTTCCTAGGATGCTGCATCTTTTCCTAGTTAAGGCGACACATTCTGCTAGGATGTGCATTGAGGATTCCTCCGCGCTTCCAGTTAAACAACAATAATCATTTAATTCTATAGATTAATCACAAATTTCACGCTAATTTAATATAATATTAAAATTATTATAATAAAGATTTGAACCACAATTATTATGAATTTAAATAGCAGATCAAATCAATCTCATAATCCGCTCAAGGGACTAGCAGTATGAGAGTTGTGATACCAGCCATTGATTAGTTCACCTTGAATCATCATCCATTTTGCCAGCAGGCACCAACACCAATGCAAAGTTGCAGTCAGTTTTATTTATCGATTGATCGCTGTCAGCTTGCCCCCAGTTTGTCGCCCTCTCCTGTTGCTCTTGCCTTATGATGATGATGATTTGCTGTCATCTGCGGTTGCGAACAGGGCACAACAACGTCAATGAGTAGATCAATCAAAAACGCCGTCAGCGTGGAGGCAGCAGCATTAAATGCCTGGCAATAATGACCAATCGGAAGAATCTTAAATGCATCATCACGTTTAGCACTGTATCCGGTCGTTGGACTTGGACTTGGGGACTTGGACTCGAGCTCGGCGTCTTTTTCCCAATGTGGCCGGCCACAGCGGCCACAGCGCGATAAGAAAAACAGAAATTAATTTCGAAAAATTTCATGTTCGGCATTTGCTTGGGTCTCTTTCCTTTTTCCTTTTTCTTTTTTCTCTTATTTTTTAGCCATTTTTTTTCCTCTATGCAAGCTCCTTACTTGTCTGCCTTCGCAGCAGCCAAAAGCCAAAAGCCCGAAGACAGTCGAAGCTGCAATTGCAGTTGCAGTTTTCACTGCACTCAGAAAAATATTTGGAAAATCAACAAAAAATTTAACTCATTTTAAGGCAAGACGGAATTCAAAATATATTTTTGGCAACTTGTTGAATTGTTTATGTAATTTTATTTCTTATGAATAATTTGAAGAATTATCCAAATTAAAAATAAAATAATGCAAATAAGAAAATAAATACAGCTATAAATATATATTGCTTAGCTTCAAAAATAAATTGTTTTATTTTTTATTAAAAAATTTTAGTTCTGAAATTCATTTTGCAACAGATTCCATAATATTTTGCTCTTCAAATATTTATCTTTTTCAGACAATTCAAATATATATTTTCGGACAAACTTTACGGAAATTTAATTGAAGTTTCTCATTGCCATTTTTCACTTAGTGACTATCAAATGATCTCGTTTTTTTCCAGTGTAACCAGGCTGTAAGTGTAACCAGGCCTCCAAAGCCGACCAGCATTCGAATTCAATTGGCTTGTGCCTGGCTCATTGAGCCGTTTGCGGTTGATATGCGTTATTAGCCAACAAGTATGGGCCATCCGCATTGCAGCACAGCATTTGCCGCAACGATGCAACGTTGCAACGTTGCAACGATGCAGCTGATCCCCTTCTCCCCCTTTTCATAGCCCAACCTTTGCAGCTAAGCCGAAAAATGTGTATTTTGGTTAAATTTAATTAAAATTTCATTTAGCCATGAGCTCACTTGCCGCTAATGGCTAGCCACGTCACACACACACACACACTCACAAATACCCACAACCAAAGCACAGTCGCACACCCTCCGCCCCCCCCCCCACCCACCCCTTGCAGCTCCACACCCTGCTTGCCATGACGATTAGATTTTATTAAAAAGCCAAATATGCACAATTATTATGCTACGCCAACCACTTGACAGTCCATGAGTCCATGAGCCTTAATATATACAGGATATGTTATTGCTGTTGTTGTGCCGCACCCTGCCCAGCTGGCCGCCACAACCGAATCCACCACCCGACCATTAACATTAACAATGCCCTTCCTTTCCCGCTTATCCCGCTGCTGTTGCTGTTGCTGTCTGCGGTGTCCTGGACTGCGCACAATTCGCTTATTTGCTTTTTAATAAAACAGGTGCTCGACCTTCAACGTTGACGGCGCGTAAATGAAGGGCGGCCCATCATCATCAGCCCGGTGGGTGGGTAGGGGAGGGGAGGGTGGGGTTGAGTCTACTCCCTTCCTCTATGCCAGAACATACGCTCTGCGTGTGTCCTTGCTATCTTTTATCATTTAATTTCGCATTCAAACGTTTCGCACCCTAGCAGCATCAAAAGGATGCAAAAGGGATCTCACAAACACACACGCACATTTCTCTCCCCCCTTACCACTCTATACCCTCAGTGCGTGCGGTCTTCGCTCGACCCTGGGCAATGTTGTCATTTTTCATTTTGCACAGCGCCCCCGAAAATTTGTATATGTCAAAAAGTCCAACATTCCAAGCAGGACCAGAGCACCATCATCATTGTCATTCTCATTCTCATTCTCATCATCATCACCATCATCAGCATCATCAGCATCATAATCATCAGCATTGTCAGCACAAGCATCTTGATGCTGCTGATCTGGCAATTAGGCCAAGCGGAAAGCGTGCGCAACTATTGAAAGAGGGCGCCTTGGCCCAGGACTAAGCACGAGGACATTTAGTGGGTGGTTGTGGGTGGGGTCGGTTGCTTGCTTGCTTGCTGGCTTGCTTGCTCCTTGTTTGGTTGCTTTCGGCTGTGCGTGTGCTACAAATCGTTTTGTGATTGCTGAAAGCTGTCGTTGGACTTTATTGGTTTCTTGCCACGAGATTTCATCTACACACAGAGAAAAATCTGAAGCAATCAATGCAAACAGCACTCAATAAGAAATATTTCATTTATGGAAATTTGCTTAATAATACAGAATAAAGTCTATTAAAAGCATTATAATCTACAAAAATACAGAATATAGTTTGTTAAAAGTCTTTAACTTTTTAATCTATACCTTGGAGTACTGCTTATCGGGTGTATTCATATTGTTATGGCTCTTATAAGCTAGGATTTTGTTTTGCGCTGTTATTGTTAGAGTATTAAATTGATTTAATTAAATTAAAATTATAATTACTTATTTTTTCAACAGTAATTTCCATAAAGTTTAATGAACTGCTCATTTGATATGTATATTTTTCAATATTACATTTTAATTAATAACTTTTAAGCTTTCAGCTTCAACATTTCGATGCTGGAGCATTTTACATAACTTCTAGGTGATTTTGTGCAGTGCATCATCGAAATTGGTGCTAGTATTTTTTTTTTGTTTTTTTTTTTTTTTGACTATCATTTCTATTATCAAAAGTCATTGACACCCTTTTATTTGTTTTTACATTTATTGTTTTTCTGCTTCATACATTTATCTGGGCGATAATCGCTTACATGCCACTTGTGCGTCGCAGAAGAGGGGGATGCTGCTACGTTGGGTAGGGGGGCGGGGTGGGGAAATGAGAACAATGCCGTGAAATAAGGATTAATGGTGTACACGATTATTTGTGCCTTGGCGACAGACAGACAGTCAGACGGGGCAGAGAGACAGAGAGACAGACAGACAAACATATTAAAAAATACAATACGAAAACTGTCGCGAGGGCGGAATGGGCACGGGAATCAGGATGAGGATGAGGATGTGGATGTGGATGTGGATGTGAATGAGGATGAGGACATAAGGACAGGCAGTGCTCGCATATTCATGGCATGGCGTAGGTCGAATTTAATAAAAGTCCCTGCGCGGCAACATCTCGAGTGCGAGACTGCCCTGAACGGGATGGGGGCGGATGGGCGAGCACAGATGTGTGTGTGTGTGTGTGTGGGTGGGTGGGTGAAAACGTGGTTGGGGGTGGGTTGGCTTTACTGGTTTTGTTTTGTTTGTTGTTGTCGGCGATTTCGCCACGCTTCTGGTTGGCTGTTTTTTTGCTTTCTGTTTGCGCACAATTGTTTCAGCTGCTTGGGGTTTCCTTTATTTGGATGATGAAGAATTTATTTGAAAATTAAGAAGACAAATTATTTAATTTCGACTTTATGAGCTTTTTGCAGCTGCAAGGGGCTGCAAGGGGCTGCTTCCCTCCCTTATGCCGAGTGCTTGAAAAATCCTTTTTATTAGAGTGCGAGAGATGGGGGGATAAAATCAGCTTGGACCCAGTTCTTGGACAGTTTTGGACTGTCTGGGCTGGCCTGGTAAAGGGTTGGCAACTTCAAGTTGGGGGCGGCAGCGTTGGCGGCCATTTTGTGCCATTTATGTTGGGTGGACGCGCGTTTTTGCATTTTATGCCCGTTGTGGTAATAAACACGCAGTAAACGCGAAACGCAAGCAAAGATTAGGGAGGCGGGGTGCGGATTGGTGGCCTCTTGGAAAACGAGCACGTCAGAAACTTAATTTCATTTAGTTTTATGTACATTTCATTAAGCAAAAAATTTCTAGCGACGCGACACAACTCGGGCTGGCTGGCAACACAATGTATGCCACATTGAAGTGCCCCACGACGTTGCAAGGACTTGGACTTGAGCGAAGGGACAATCAAGATAAATAGCAAGCGGAATTTTTATTGCCGAAAGGATACGAATGAAAATAAACAACAACAACAAAAACTAAACAAAAGGCACACACACAAAACAAAAGGCAACAACAGCTTATAGTTAGAAAAAGAGTTGAAAGTGTTGACGTGACTGCGAGTTCGTCCTTACAGGACACAGAGAGTCCCTTACACACACACACTCACACACACACAGAACTATTGAATAGTAGTGGTAGTAGCAGTAGTGCCCCACACTCGCCGCACACCTTTTATGTGGAAAATTTTGTCAGCATGTTTTGTATTTTCCAAATTTATTGCCACTTGCAACATTTTGTAGACGGGTCCCATAGCCCATAGATTATCTCGTCGTTTAGAGCCTAATATGCAGCCCAGAAGGCAGCAACGATATGATTTATAACCCAACCAAACCGATATACGATCGCACTGTGTATGTTTGTTTACGGTTGCGGCAAACTTTACAGACAATGTCCCTGCCCCTGCCACTGGCGTTAAAACTGTTTCTAGCTGCCACTCCAGCTGCGATGCGCACATTTTTAATTACACTTTTTACAAGAAAATTAAATGACAACATGTCATCGCTAATTAAATTGTTCTCCTTTCGGTTGCTTATTTGTTTTGTGTTCCGTGTGTTTGTGTGTGTGTGTGTGTGGCATGCTTGTGGGCAGCGGGGCAAGGGTTGTGCGAGATGCCACCGATGATAGGGTTAAGGTAAACACATTTATCAACATGTTGTATATAGATATTCATTAGGTTGACATTTGTGAGTGCAACAGCAAACAGTCGTCAAATAAACATAATTATTGAATAATTATAAGCATAATTATTCTCAATTACAATTATATACATAAATAGTTCCGTTTAACTTAACTTAACATAATTTGAGTATAATTTTAGTTTACACCGTAAAAGCTGCTGCTCGGATATTTAAAATGCGCGCAAATTACAGCCATTAACTAGAAAAGCAACTCTGCCGAAAACTGTAAAACAACTCTGTGTTTACGTATTTTAAGTATTTTTGTATTTTGCCTACCTGTGTGGCCGAACCATATAATTCAAAATTGGCGCTCCTAGTGCCTTCGAGAACAAAGTAATAAAAACTACCGATGAAACTGTCTTATAAGAAATACAAACGCTCTTAATCGCATTTATAATATTATCAGAGTAAAATTCAAATAAATACACTTGCACAAAGACAAAACATAATAATCCTCCCTTTAAATTGAACACCAGTTAGCATTATTATAATTTTGGCGCCTCTCAGTTGCAAGTGTTCAAATCGGAGGCATTGTACATATGATTAGCAAAGGATCAATCTCCCATTACCTATAGCAATAAAATCCCAAAATTTATAATATAACGATTTCTAGCTGTGTAGCAATAAGATTTTTAACAATTTTTAAATATTTGTATTGTAATAAACATAGTAATTTTCGCCTCTTTTATTTCGAAAACAATTTCAATATCAAATAAAATACATAATTATTCTTTATAAGTATATAAAGGATGGTATCTGTTATCGAGGTTTAACTGTCTAATTCACAATCTTTAACAGCAGCTACTTAATGACATCAATTACTATCATTATGGCTTCTGAAAAGAGAGAAACAAACGTGTAAGACTATTGTGTATAAATTCAATTTGTTTTTATTTAAAAAATGATATAATAAATAGGCTTTATAGTAAACACTTGACATGCTGCATGCGTTCGAGTATTTCAGGTCGTATTACTGAGCTAACATCACATTTGGGATTTCGTTTGGTAGATTCACTTTCTGGCTTATTAATAACACCACAGGCAGCCCATTCCCGCGTCTCGTTCTCGAATTCCAGACTAAATTGGGCAAAAGGACTCGCGACACGCATGAACATGGCGAGGACACGCAAACGTAAATCTACTGTCGCATCCTTTTTCAAGGGACTGCGACAATTGTAGCTAAGCTCGCCAACATCCGACAGCAGATACTGGAGATCAGCTAGCAAGGTGGGCGTACAATACGAGAACAAGCACTCCAGCAGTGGACCATAGACATTGCAGAGCTGTCCATGAACAGAGATCAATGCCTGCTGGTAAGCAGCACCCACAGCAAGGCTATTAATGTGATATTTGCTAATGTGGGTAGTTGTCAGGCAGCCAAAATACATAAATCGCTGCAGACTGCGGAATACAATGCTCTGTGGTTTCTGAAGCATGACTTGTGTCCTCGCCTGGGGCTCTTGCTGCTTATTACTAATACAAATCTCGTCTATTACTAAATTTACCTTGCGCTGACTAACAAATGGAGCGTCCAGCAAACGTTGCAGCTGCGATGACTCCATCAGTGTATTGTCTGTGGAGAGTGCTTGGGATGCAGTCATCGCTGGTTGATCCTGACTGCCACGATTGGAACTCACGGGCAACTCCTGCTGTTGTTGGGATGTTAGCACCTCGTTGTTTGTATGCTCGACGGATCCTTGCGGCTCCTGATTGACACAATTCGAACTTGTGGGCAGACTCTGCGTTGACATCTTCTTGTTTACATGCAGTGCAATGCCATCCGACTCGATGCGTACCATTGCTAAAATCGGCAATGGACGAAACTCATGCCGCAACTGTGGCACATTGTCCGTCATCAAACGTATTTTTTTTTGGGCCACATTTGTTGCTGCTGTTGCTGGCTTGTGCTTGCCTAGCATGGATCTGACTGGCGCTGGCGCTTGCGCAGGCTCGGCTGTTGGTTGCACTGCAGCCAATGGTGGACTTGGCGCGGCTTCTGGTTGCACTGCAGCTGATGCTGGAATTGACTCGCCTGCTGGTAGCACTGCAGCCGATGCTGGACATGGCGCGGCTGCTGGTTGCACTGCAGCTGATGGGGGACTCGGCTCTGTATTTGGTTGCACTGCAGCTAATGCTGGAATTGGCGCGCATGCTGGTTGCACTGCAGCCGATGCTGCACTTGGCTCGCCTGCTGGTTGCACTGCAGCCGATGGGGGACTCGGTTCTGCCTGTGGTTGCACTGCAGCTGATGCTGGAATTGACTCGCCTGCTTGTAGCACTGCAGCCGGTGCTGGACATAGCGCGGCTGCTGGTTGCACTGCAGCTAATGCTGGAATTGGCGCGCATGCTGGTTGCACTGCAGCTGATTGTGGGCTTGATTGCCCGTAAGATGAGTGTACAGATGGTGGATTTGGAGAATCCCACATTACCTCTTCAGCCAATAGATGCAATTCCGACAGAAGCTGTTGAACTTGTTCATCATCATTGTCGATATTGATTATTTGATCCTCCGAGGATATAAGTTCGCAATTGAATTCACTACTCATGTTGCTATTGGGATAGAAGCGCATCATGTTAAGAAATTTGACTGGCTCATTCTTGATGACAATTGCCTGCTGCGTGTTGGTCTGATTGAGCGGATCGTTTTGGGTCTCCGCCGCTTGTGAGGCCGGACAGACACTATTCATGTCCACAAAACAGGGCGGGCAGAGCGATGCATCAAGTTGTGTGGCCGGACAATTGGAATCCTCCAGTGCTATAGGCAAGAAAATAATTGCTTTTAATTTTCATCAACATTTTAAGAACAAATCCGTCAATCTGACCTGAACTGGGAAGAGGATCTGGGCTGTTGGTGACCACTTCGCCAGAAGATCCAATGCAATCCTCAATCATGCACAGGGGCACTGAAATAAAGAGATGGGCTAATACCAATTTAACATCTAAAAACTATTTACACTCACTTGTGGAAGGTGGCTCAGAGAATTCTATTAAGACCTGCTGCATCGAGTTAATTGACTCAGCTAGCTCCTGAGCCGTTATTTGGGGCACCTGATATAGCCACTGATCGTGTGCCCAGCACAGCGTGTAGTGTTCCACAATCTCATTGAACAATACCTGCATATCTTCAATGTCCTGGCCAGTGCGTGCCTTAAAGTCCTGCTGAACAATCTCAGGGAAATCGGTGAACCTCAACAGTTCGCTCCAATGCAGCATCTTCGGCGACAACTGAGCCAAATCGAAGGACTCTAGTCGTAAGCCTTTGCTATGCAACAGTTGCGGCAACATTTGCAACTTGACGTGCAGATTAATCGGCCAGTTTCCCTTGATCAGCACATGTTGATAGCATTTCCTCAACACATTCGCATCCTTGTGGAACGATGTGGCTGCATAGATGTCCGTATACAACTCGAATTCCTTATAGCTCAGACACGAGATTATGCGCCAAATGGTATTTTTTAGGCCATGACTCGTGCATATCAGATACTTCAGATTGTGCTCCTATTGCATGGAAATAACATATTAATTATGGTCTTTAATAAACCTTTAATTATTACCTTGCTGCTGTCCTTGAAAAAGGTATAAGCTTCTCTGTCGTCCTCTTCCCTATGCAAATTTAAATGTGGTTCAAATGCCCTTTTGTCAGTCGTTGCCTCAGTAGTAGTTGCCGTTGCTTTACTTGCAGTTGTTGTTGACGAAATTGTAGTTGTACTGTTTACAGTTGCTGTTGTTAATGTTGTCGCCGTCGTAACACCTGTTGTTGAGGGCGCCATCTTTGCAACTATTGCTGCAGTGTTGCCAGTTGTTGTTGCAGTTGTACTGGAAGTTGCGCTGGCAGTTGATGTTGCTGTTGCTGGTGTTGTTGAAACTCTCGTTGCAACTGTTGCTGTCATGCTTGCAGTTGCTGCTGTTGTAGGAGCCCTCTTTGCAACTATTGCTGCTGTGTTACCAGTTGCTGTTGCAGTTGTGCTGGGAGTTGCGCTGGCAGTTGATGTTGCTGGTGTTGTTGAGGCTCTCGTTGCAACTGTTGCTGTCATGCTTGGAGTTGTTGTCACTGTTGCTGCTGTTGTAGGAGCGCTCTTTGCAATTGCTACTGCTATGTTGCCAGTTGTTGTTGCAGTTGTGCTGGGAGTTACGCTGCCAGTTGATGTTGCTGGTGTAGTTTCAGTTATAGTTATAGTTATAGTTATAGGAGCGCTCTTTGCAACTGTTGCTGCTGTATTGCCAGTTGTTGTTGCAATTGTGCTGGCAATTGATGTTGCTGTTGTTGGTGTTTTTAAGGCTCTCGTTGCAACTGTTGCTGTCATGCTTGCAGTTCTTGTTACAGTTGCTGCTGTTGTAGGAGCGCTCTTTGCAACTGTTGCTGCTGTGTTGCCAGTTGTTGTAGCTATTGTATTATCCGCTTTGCTTGCAACACTTGTAACTGTTATTGCTGCGTTTGTTGTTATTGTACCTGTTGTTGTTGGTGTTGTTGTTGTACATGTTGCCACGGCTTCAACAACCATCTTAGCACAAGTTGCAAGCGCATCTGCAACAGTTTCCTTTTCTGTAGTTGCTTTCACTTGATTATCCTTTAACGCTGCCGCAGCTGTTGCATATCTCTCTGTGCTTTCTTCAACCAACTGTTGCTTCTCCGTGCCCACAAAATGTTTCTCCAACTGAGCGCACATCCGGGGGCAATTTATGCGCCGCGCTATATAAGCTGACAGATTGTAGGGCCTATAACGAACCACATTCAACTTTTCCATTCTGAAAAAAAGAGATTATTAAATGAGGATTAAATAAAGTTGAGTCGCAATATTTACTTGTCAAGTTCTGCTTTTCTGGCTGCATACAGCGCAGCGACACTTTGAAGTGCCAGTTCCTGGCCGGGTGGTTCCTGCTGTGGGACTTGCAACAATCTGGTTTTCAATGCAGCCGGACACGGGGACAGCATGCACCTGTATTTATCTCGTATCTGAGGCGTGCGATAAAAAGCATCGAAGTAGGCGAGCTTACACTCATTATCATTCATCTGGGCGTATTGCGGCTCCAGCTGCATTTGCTTGACAACCTCATCCAAATTGAGTAGTTTTGCGAAAACATTGTACGATATGGGATATTGAATGGCCGTTTTGGGTGGCAACTGTGCCACTGCTACCGGCTGCTCTGGTTCAGTTTCTTCTTCAATTGCTGCAAGTGAATCCTTTGCCAAGGCAATGGTGACTGCAACGTTTGAATCTTTATTATCGCTCTGCTTCGTCAAGGGTATGGCAAACTGCATCAGTTTCTTTTGCAAGTCAACTGGAGCCGCATTAAAATTATAATTGCATACATGACGTGCTCGCTCCTCGGTGTAAAATGAGTGATAGAAGCGTCTTAGCATTTGCAGATCACTGCGCTCATTTATCCCAATTTGTTCGCCTCGTTGTTTGTTTTGCGAGATCGCAGTTGATAGCTTTAACCGTATCGAGTCGTAGTTAATGCAACGTGTGAACGTCTGAAAGGAAACTGGAAATTCATAGGTGATGTCCTTCAACGTTATCAAAATCCTCTCGCTCTGCACCAGCATATCCTCGTTGCTGGTGGCAATTTCAGCCACTTCTCTCACAGCCTCTTCTCGTTCGTGCCGAGATTCAAATCCAGTGGGCTTTTGTGTTTCTGGCACAGCAGCAGCAAGACCAGCAACTTCTGGCATCTGTAGCAGTTGTATTCGAAATTTATCCGGACATGGTTTCAACTTGTATTCAAACTTTTCACGCATCTGTGGATCCGTATAGAAAGCTGTGTAGTATTCCAAGGCGCATTCATCTTTAGATTTATCCTTGTACTCCGCACAGCTCAGCATTTGATGCACGATTTCGTTGAGATTCTCAATGCTATTTTTAAATATTGTGTACGAGACTGGAAAGGTTTTGAATAGTTGCTCCTCTTCTTCCTTTGCCTTCTTTTGTGCCACATCCTGAGCAGCTCTATCCATTTCTTTCTTGGCAATCTCATTCAGCGGCACAGCGAAGGCCAACAGTTTGGACAATAACTGCTCGCTGACATTCCCAAAGCGATATTCATATTGACTACGAACGATTGGACGCACATAGAACGAGTGATAGTATCTTTGGAAGATACGCTGGCATTGTGGATGACGGCGATTTGGTATCATCGTCGCCAACTCTGACTCATTTTCTGTGATTCGCATCAATAATGGCCTAATTAGTTCATCGTAGTTTATGCAACGCTCAAACGTTTCAACCGAAACTGGAAACATATAACGACCAAAGCTATTAAATAGACATTAAAACCTTTTAATAAACATCCAACAAAAGAAGGAAAACTTCTCATACTTGCCAAGATCCTCAATGACATCGAATACGCAACCAGAACTGGTCATTTCAAGCACTTCCCCATCACTGCAATTGGTCAACAAACTCGAACTGATCTTAAATTTTCAGTAGATATTTAATTAATTACCAGTTCTTCTCAGACTCTCCGTGCTCCGGTGCTTGTTCCGGTGCTTGTTCCGGTGCTTGTGCCGGTGCTTGTTCCGGTGCTTGTTCCGGTGCTTGTTCCGGTGCTTGTTCCTGTGCCTGTTCTTCTACTGGCATCTGTAGCAGTTGTATTCGAAATTTATCCGGACATGGTTTCAACTTGTATTCAAACTTTTCACGCATCTGTGGATCCGTATAGAAAGCTTTGTAGTATTCCAAGGCGCATTCATCTTCAAATTTATCCTTGTACTCCGCACAGCTCAGCATTTGATGCACGATTTCGTCGAGATTCTCAATGCTATTTTTAAATATTGTGTACGATACAGGAAAGGTTTTGAATAGTTGCTCCTCTTCTTCCTTTGCCTTCTTTTGTGCCACATCCTGAGCAGCTCTATCCATTTCTTTCTGGGCAATCTCATTCAGCGGCACAGCGAAGGCCAACAGTTTGGACAATAACTGCTCGCTGACATTCCCAAAGCGATATTTATATTGACTACGAACGATTGGACGCACATAGAACGAGTGATAGTATCTTCGGAAGATACTCTGGCATTGTGGATGACGGCGATTTGGTATCATCGTCGCCAACTCTGACTCATTTTCTGTGATTCGCATTAATAATGGCCTAATTAGTTCATCGTAGTTTATGCAACGCTCAAACGTTTCAACCGAAACTGGAAACATATAACGACCAACGCTATTAAATAGACATTAAAACCTTTTAATAAACATCCAACAAAAGAAGGAAGTTTTCTCATACTTGCCAAGATCCTCAACGACATCGAATACGCAACCAGAACTGGTCAGTTCAAGCACTTCCCCATCACTGCAATTGGTCAACAAACTCGAACTGATCATTAATTTTCAGTAGATATTTAATTAATTACCAGTTAACCTCTCCTTCATCTGGCGCTTGCTCGAGTGCTTGCTCTGGTGTCTCCTCAATTGTCTTCTCTAGTGCCTGCTCCGGTGCCAGCTTCGTTGCCAACTCAGTTAACATTCTGTAATAGATTTGGCATTTCTTAGTCCACTCAATTTGACTAACAATGATAATCTTACCTGTGTTCGTTGTTCGCCTCCTGTTGATCCTCGCTGCCCACTGCTATTGCGAACTGCATTAGTTTTTCTCTTATCTCTGCTGGGGCTTCATTAAAATTGTTTTTGCATTTTTTGCGCAATCTATCGTCCAAATAGAAGGAATAATAGAAGCGTTTAATAAACTGCTCATCACATGACTTGCTGCCTACTGGTATTTCTCTTTGCTTCTCCAAGGCCTGAATAATTTGAGTTTTCAATTCATCGGAATTGATATAGCGCAGAAATGTTTCCAACGAAACTGGAAATTCATATGTAATACCCATGATTGTAACCAGATTTCTTTCAGATGGAAAACCAGTTTGATTATCATTGCAGTCCTTATCAGCGTCCATCAATTTATCAGACGAAACGGCAGCTTTTTCTGCCAAACCTAGCAGTTTTTCTCGCATCTTGGCCGGGCACGCTCTGAGCTCATACTCGAAGCGACCACGTATTTGTGGATTAGCATAAAATTGCTGAAAATATTCCAAGGCGCACTCATCTTTCGATTTGCCTCGATACTCCTCGCAATTTAACATTTGTTGTGCAATCTCATCAAGATTTTTGACGAAACGCTTGAATACTTTGAATGGAACTGGAGGCGTAACTGTGAGAGGCGCCTGCTCTTCAGTCGCAGCAGCATTCTGCTGGATATTGTTAGCATTTTCTTGGATTGTAGGTTGCCTGCCAACGTCTGCATCATCTACTTGCGTTTCAACCTGATGCTGGGATGCTGCTTGCAAGTGTTGGCTCTGCACTCTGGCACTCGGCTGACTTGTGGATTGGGGCAGTTCTTCAGTCGCCTTGCTCTTCTTCCTTCAGCGGAATTTCAAATAAATATCAGCAAATTATACGGGGATTAAATCATTGCAACATACTCTGAATATTTACGGAGTGTTTCCACTGCTAACTTATCCAGCGGCAAGGCCATTTTCAGCAGCTGCTTCTTCAGTGCCGCTGGCGCTTTCTTAAAATGTAATTTGTCTAGTTTAGGCAAATTTCGCCAGATGTAGTACCTAGTGTAGTAGTTGTTCACGAGCTTCCGGCACTTTGCCTCATCGCCCAACATGACGGCACGCTGTTTTACATTATCAGTCTTCCTGTGAATAAAGTACTCGAGCGTCTTCGTCCTATCGATATACTGCTCGAATGTGGCCAATGAAACGGGAAATTGGAATCGTCCGCGTCTGAAAATCAAACAAAATTATTAAAAAATGTATAAACTATTTACGTTATTTAACTTACTTCTTTATTTCGATTTCAACGCAATTCTCGGCCTGCAACCGTTCAGTATCCTTCTCAACATCTGCTGGAACAACTCCGTCCGGCAACTGCAACAACTTCTCCTTCATACTCAGCGGGCAGGATCTCAGCCGAAATTCGTATCTCGAGCGAACAGCGGGATCAGAGTAGAAGGCGTTGTAATACCACAGAGCGCACTCATCCAACGTCTTATTGTTCGCACCAATCTCAATGCACTGTATCTGGAAGGCGATGTCCGGCAGATTTTTTACGACGCTGCTAAACTGTTTGAATGTAACTGGAGGCGGCGCACTACAAATAAAAACTTGAAGTGCATACAGATCCGAGTTGTAACAATTGTAAGTGATGCGATTTACCTCTCTGTTTTTTTATGCTTTTCCCTTATGCGCACCCTCGACATTGCTAACGAAATACAGAAAAGCACACGACGCAACTAAAAATTTACGGCGCTCAATGCTGAATCAAGCGATGTTCCATGTAAGTGTGACCAGAGGCAATAACTACTTGATATTCCAAAACATGCTGACAACACTGGTTCCTTTTTGTCTTGTTTATATTTCTTAGTTCACGATTTTAACGTATAGATGGCGGTTTAATGATACTTTAATGATATCAAGTTATATAGTTATTTCTTTTAACATTATTTATTTAAAAGTTTTTGTAAGATAGGAAAACCCTACGAGTTTAGTATATATATATAACTTTACTTAAATCATAAGCTTAATAGTAATTCATTATAATTAAACATAAAGCGTACTACAATTATCAATCGGCCTGTGATATATTTTGGGCAGCGCTGATCAGCGTATCGTGAATATCCTTGGCAGACTGCACGTGCACCCGAACCGTATTCAAATAAGTGGGATATGTTATGGGACCGGCGGGATTGTCTGTAATAAAGTTATCCATGCGCATGGGATACACAGAGCCGGGCAGATAATGCTGCGATGATGTCAATTGTTGCATGCACTGAATTGCAGTCTTCAGATGCACTTCCATCTGGTCGCAGCACGCATAGAAGTCCTCCAGGTGCTTGTCGAAGCGCGGCATGTGCCCGTGTCCTCCTGTGTCGCGCTTCAAATTGTCGGCCAGATTGTTCTGCTGCAGTGTGAAAGCGCTTGAGCGTATGGTGAGAAACATCGATTCGCGAAGCGGTCCCAAAAGACTTTTAACTCTCGATATATTGTCCAGTTTCTCAGCCTGTTGTTGCTGTTGTTGCTGCTGCTGTTGTTGTTGCTGTTGTTGCTGCTGCTGTTGTTGCTGGTGTTGCAGGGATACGGGACCGGGTGGACCGGTTGGCATCATTGGCTGTGGCGAAGACTGCATCATGGGCGATACTTGCATCATGGGTGGCCCCGACATTTGCATCATATTCATATTCGGATTCATTTTGTCCTCAATTCAATCAAAAATTCTCACAACAGAACCCGACACAGTGTGACCTATGGTGACAATTATCACCCTGTTATAAGAAAATATATAAAAATGAATTGACAATTGGTATTGTTGAGTTGGTCACACTTCTTACAGATACAGCTGTTTTCTGTTGTCGATATTTACCATTTTCGATATACATATCGATGAACACGTAAAAATAGTTTAACAAGATAATAGCGTTTTATTCCAATTTCGAACAGTTCTAAGCACAAAATTAAAGCGCCAAGCGCATAGTCAAAGCGTCAATAACTAGCCAAACAAAAACAATGACCAGGTAAGTGCGTTAGCTCGCGCAGAGACCACAACCCATCCAAAAAGGCGCCGAAAACCCTAACCTAAAAGTGAACGAGGCAACCCAAAAAAGAGAAAAAAATATGTATCATCGTGTTGTCGTGTTTCTTACAGATCCAGTATCGAATTGGGCGACGTAACGCCACACAACATCAAGCAACTGAAGAAGCTCAACACTGTCGTCTTCCCCGTTAGCTACAATGACAAATTCTACGTGGACGTGCTGGAAGCCGGTGAACTGGCCAAGCTTGCCTACTACAACGATATTGTTGTTGGCGCCGTCTGCTGTCGCATCGATACGACAGACAATCAACGTCGCCTCTACATCATGACCTTGGGCTGTTTATCACCATATCGACGCCTGGGCATCGGCACCGTCATGTTCGAGCACATACTCAGCTACGCGGAAAAGGATGGCAATTTCGATAGCATCTTTCTGTGAGTAGAATGCAAATTATCATAATAGCAACAAGATATATTTAAAAATTTAACTTTCATAGGCATGTGCAAATTAATAATGATGGTGCCATCGAGTTTTACAAGAGATTTGGCTTTGAGATTGTCGACACCAAAGAGCAATATTACAAACGCATCGAGCCAGCGGATGCGCATGTCCTGCAGAAGACGCTGCGGCGCAAGAAATCCGACTTGCACAATCATGCGCATACCAATGGTGCTATCAGTGACAAGAAGGATCGTCGAACTTGAATAGGGGCACCCAACACACACAACCAGTTGATTGATGTTCCTTAATATCCAACACACACACACCACGCATCCTCCACAACAACAGCGGCGACAACAGCAACAACAGGCGAAAAAAATCATCAGCTTAGCAACAACTATAACATCAACAACAATACGATCTAGAACTAAAGTACGCCAATTATATACGTTTATATGAAGTAATATTATATATATATATAGCCGTTAGATAGACGACACAATATGTGTGTATATGTAATGGGCGCTAAGTAAGCCGAACTGGCAGATTATGTTTTCAATTATTAAATAATAAAAAGCGATTTGTATCGCAAGGCAATTAAGGAACTAAATGTTCAAGTGCGTGCTTCCGTGCTCGAACAGTTTTAAGGATGCAGTCGTTGGGGACAGACGGATTCGTGTATTGCTACGATGCCATGTACCGGCTTCTCTTCTATTGGGGTGTCGCCACCTTTCGTTTGCGCAGTAACCACGATGGTGGAACCAAATCAACCCAGTTGGGAGTCATCTATGTGATCGGTGTGCGCTTCGGTCTAATCTTCGGCTTCCTGGCTGGGATTTATGTTAAGCTGACCGATCCGCAAATGTCGCACGCTATTGTTAGCCACTTGTCGCCGCTGGTCAAAATCATCTTCAGCTGGGAGTGCATCTCGTGCACAATCACCTACGTGAGCTACTGTATTTCGATGGACACAAATCGCTCCCACCATATTCAAATGCTGACAAGCATGCAGCTCCTGGACACAGAGATCTCTGCGAGGTTTTCGTATGTCCGCTGGCGCTATAATCGCAGTCGTGGCAAATATCTTTGGGGCACTGTAATTATTAGCTCTGCCTATTTGCTCACTTCGCTGGCTCTCATGTTTGACACGACGCGTTGCGCCTGTGGCCATCTGTCCACAGTGCTGATTGCCAGTACTTACTCCGTGTTAAACAGCACTGTGGAAGATGTTGGCTTTCTACACATTTCCCTTATGGACTATTTGCGCTTACGCTTTCGACTAATCATAAAGCTGGTGGGTCAGCAGTATCAGGCAGCCGGAAGAGCAAATGGAGTCGATTCGGTTGAACTTCAGCGGAACATGGATCAGCTTTTTGAGTTCTCTAAGCGATGCTTCCAGCTCCTAAAAGATTTGAATGACGTATTTAGCCTTGTGGCTGCCGCTGGAATGTTCTACGACTTTACGCACATGACCAGCTTTGTGTATATGCTCTGCCAGAAGGTGCTCGTCCATGAGCCGTGGGATACACAATATGCATTCTTATTGCTGCATTTGATCGTTTCCATCTTCAAGGTGATCATGACCAGCATCTATGGATATTTGCTGCAACGTGAGGTAAGAAATCCTCCTTGCAAAAAGTCCGTCTTACAACTTAATCCTATCCAGAAACGCAACTGCCTCCGACTGCTAAGTAACTATGCGGCACATTTTGGCAATCTGGCGAGCGCACGGGATAAAGTGGAATGCTTTCAGTATTGGCGTATGCATAACAATCACATGGCTACCATTGGGAAGAGTGTTCCCATCAACATTTCCCTCATCTGCTTGGTATGCTCATTGCTATTCCCATAATCGAAATATTAAGTTATTCAAATATTATGCAATAATTATTATATAACTTTCAGTTCCTCAATGCAATGGCTAATTACGTAATTGTTCTGGTACAAGTGCTGTTCCAGCTACAAGCGAAGGATAGGCATCAGACGCACACGATCCCAGTACCCGAGGATGTGGAGCTAATAAAATAACAATTACAACAGTATCTATATAGCTGTCAGATAGACGATACAATATGGCAAAAATGTTTTCAATTATTGATAATAAAACGCGATTTTTATCGTAAGGCAATTAAGGAGCTAATTGCTCAAGTGCGTGTTTCTGGAGCCGTACAGTTTTAAGGATGCAGTCGTCTGGGACAGACGGATTCGAGTATTGCTACAACAGCCTGTATAGTATTGTCTTCTATTGGGGCATCATTACCATTCGTTTGCATAGTCAGCACGATGGTGGTCCCAAATCAACGCCGCTGGGCGTCATCTACGCGCTCGGTGTGCGTTTCGGTCTAATCTTCGGCTTTCTGGCTGGGATTTATGTTAAGCTGACCGATCCGCAAATGTCGCAGGCGATGTTTAGTCACTTGTCGCCGCTGGTAAAGATCATCTTTAGCTGGGAGTGCATCTCCTCAATCATCACTTACGTGATCCACTGTATTTCGATGGACACAAATCGCTCCCATCATATTAAATTGTTGACAAGCATGCAGCTCCTCGACTCGGAGATCTCAGCGAAGTTTCCGCATGTCCGCTGGCGCTATAAGCTCAGTCGGTCTAAATATTTGAATGGCACTGTGTTTATAAGCTGTGCCTATTTGCTCATTGCACTGGCTCTCATGTTTGACACGACGCGCTGCACCTGTGGCTATGTGTCCACTGTACTGATTGCCATCACTTACTCCGTGTTGACCTCCAGTGTCGGAGGGATAGGCTTTATACACATTGCCCTCATGGACTATCTGCGCATACGCTTTCGTCTAATCATAAAGCTGGTGGGTCAGCAGTATCAGGCAGCCGGAAGAGCAAAAGGAGCCGATTCGATTGAACTTCAGCGGAACATGGATCAGCTTTTTGAGTTCTCTAAGCGCTGTTGCCAGCTCTTAAAGGATTTGAATGTTGTATGTGGCTTTCTGGCATCCGTTGCAATGCTCTACGACTTCACGCACATGAGCGGCTTTGTGTATATGCTCTGCCAGAAGATGCTCGTCCATGAGCCGTGGGATACACAATATGCATTTACATCGCTGCATCTGATCACTTATATTTACAAGCTAATAATAACCAGCATCTATGGCCATTTGCTGCAGCGTGAGGTAAGAAATCCCCCTTACACAAAATCCTTATTACAACTTAACCAAGCCTTAATCCTCCCCAGAAACACAACTGCCTCCGACTGCTAAGTAACTATGCGGCACATTTTGGTAATCTGTCGAGCGCTCGGGATAAAGTGGAATGCTTTCAGTATTGGCGTATGCATAACAAACACATGGCTACCACTGGCGCCAGTATTCCCATCAACATATCCTTGATCTACTTGGTATGCTTATTACTCCCGTATTCCCATATTCAAATTCAAATGAAATGGTTTCCTTTGGCTTATAGTTAGTTAATATTTTTTAAGTTGCAGATCATAACTATATTAATTTTCCTCTCTGTTGTATAATGATAATAATATATCCAAAATTGTTTTTTTCTTACATTTATCCTTTATTTATTCATAGATAGTAAGTAAAAATCGTTTGTATTATGCAATAAATATTATATATCTTTCAGTTCATCAATGGAATGGCTAATTACGTAATTGTTCTGGTACAAGTGCTATTTCAACTACAAGTTAAGGATGGACATCAGACGCACACGATCCCAGTACCCGAAGATGTGGAGCTAATAAGGCCATTCGGGCCAATAACTCATCAAAAAAATGGTCTGTAAGCCCATATACAATATATATTATTTTTATGTTAATAAAACTTCGCAAACAAGTTAAATTATGTTCACAAAACTCAGTTCTATAGAAAATATTTTGAATATGGGATTTGTCTTGGCTTCATGCAAAATAGTTTGATCTTTTCCCACTCCTTACGGGATTTTTAAAATTTGGCTATCCTCATAGAGACGTATATCGTGCGCAATACTCCCTTTTGGAATATGAATATAGATATATATTTGTAAATGTTCTTGTATATCGAGTATAGGAGTCGGAATCCTGTTGGCGCATTATATCCAGCACGACAGCAATAAAGTCATTCAGATAGATATAGTGATTGGGATTGCTAATACTATATATATTATCTTGAATGAATAATAATAAATGCAGCATTTCGCTATAAGTCATGATTATTGATTGATTATTTCTACAGAACTTTGTCTGTATTTAGAAACCAAATTTTAGATAGATACTTGAAGATCTTTAAGATCTTACAAAACATATATAAAAACCGACAAATGAAAATGTGGTTAATGTTTGCAAATACTGAAATATAAAGATCAGAATTGTAAATTATATGTAATTTTGCATCCAAAGCGCTATTACTAATCTTGAGTAAACAAAGTTGATGTATATGTATGTATGTATATGTGTAGGTATATATATTTCCTTTCCATATATTATATAGTGAGCGGCGCAGCGATAACTGCATCAAAATTCTGAACGCTGGTGACCAGTCACGGGACATGTTTGGGGTCCTACATACACACATCGATACACACACACACATACATAATTATCTACATACTTATGTACAAGCATATATATATATATATATATATATATATATATACAATACATACATAGAGGCATACACGCAAAGCGCTTGGCTTTGCCGCAGTCCCGGACATCGTTTATCGATTTGCGAAACAACAACAGCAACAACAAATGCAACAAAAACAACACACACAATGTAAGCAGCGGCTGCGGCGGCGGCAACTTCGTCGTCGCTCTTTGTAGGCCGCGCCGCTTCAGCATTGATAGCAAAAACCCCAAACAGCAGCAGCAGCAGCAGCGGCAGAGAATCAGCAGAAACAACAACAGCAGCAGCAGCAGCAGCAACAACAACAACAGCAGCCCACACATACACAAACAATTCATGCACACTTCTATACGCCCATGCACACACACACACACACACACATATACATATACAGAGCCATGCCCCCGGCTTCACGCCGCCACCGCACGCAAACCGCCTCACGCCTCTTTCTCTCTCTTGCACAAGCACAAGCACAGCACACACTCTTTCTCTCTTTCTCTCTCTGCTCCGCTGCTCCTCCTCTGCTGCTGGCACTCCATCAACCGTTCGTTCGCTCGCTCAGCCATTTGGCGCTAGCTGTTTGGCAAGGGTAGGGAGACTGGGTGGGGTGGGTCGAGGCGGGGCGGGGAGTAGTGTGAGACGTGCGTTGCCGTCCCTGGGCTGACTGCCTGCCTGGCTGCCGGGCTTTTGATGGCAGTGCTGACGATAATAATGACGATGACGCCGATGATGATGATGATGATGATGATGGAAACTGGTGACTGGGCAAACGGGCGGGGGGAAGGCCACAAGGACGCGGGCAGGCGCGCTAATAGGGTGCGGGGTGGGGAGCGGGGGGAGGCGGCAGTCTCATTCGCAGTAGGAGCTGGTAAAAGGAAGGTGCTTGTTGTTTTTGCTGTTGTTGTTGTTGGCCGTCGCCGTTGCCGTTGCCGACGCGCTGGCTGAAAGCACGGGACATAGAGAAAAGCGAAAAAAATACACACATACATGCATACATACATATAATAAAAGCAACAAAAACGCGCACAAGCTGAAGAGATACAAGCGCACAACATACATAAATATATATGTATATGTGTGTATGTATATAGCATATATACATATATATATATACATGCAGGCGCGACGACGACGACGACGACTTCTACGTTTTAGTTTGGGGCACGCTAGTCCGCCACACACACACACACATACACATACACACAGATAGACGCACATGCTGTGGTAGCAGAAGAAGAAGAAGTAGGAGGAGAATGAGAAGAAGGAGTGAGGGCGGGACGCAGTGCTTGGGTAAGGGAACTGGTCGTAGGTTCGCTACAGTCGACAACAGCAGCAGCAGCAGCTGAGTGGGCCAAGTGTGTGGCGTCGTCGACGTCGGCAACGGCAACAAAACAACTTGGAAAAGGAAAAGAGCCGCAGCAGCAAGAGATGAAATGCTAACGCTAAGAGAGTGGGTTGCGGGGAGGAGTATCTGGCAATGGCGCACAAAATTCTACAATCGATGGAAACAACAATTTTTGGGATGCTGCTGCTCAACGTCAGCGGCGGCGGCGGCGGCGGTCGGCCGTTCGTTCGTTTCGTTCGCTCGCTCGCCAAAAAGCAGCTTATGCGAGATGAGTGAAGATGAGGGGGGAGAGAGACAACATTAAATGCGAGTCAGCTCAGCGACGACGACGTCGACGACGACAACATTGAAAACAAAGCTAAAGAAAAGCAGAAGAGGCAAACGGCAGCAAAAGTTATTTTACAACAACAACAAAAGCTGCCGTGTTGCAAAAATACAAATAGCAAGACAGAGAGAGAGAGAGGGAGAGAGACCGTAAGCAAAAAAAACAACGACCCAAAGCGTGTAAGAGAGAGGAGAGGAGAGGGCGGTGGCCGCAGCTGCTACTGATAAGAGCATTTAAACTTTTTAAGACAACAACAACAACAACGCATATTTTTGTATGTATATATATATATATATACAAATCGGAAGCAGTGCAAATGCAGCAACTGCGATCATTTCGAACAGCGGGTGTCAAAATCGAATGCAGTGCTATGCAATGATGTATGTATATATGTATGTGTGCATACATAAATAAACTCATATGCATAAGTGTGCTATGTAATGACCTTGAACTTCAGTTTCTGCAATCGCAATGTTATGTTAACTGCAATCACATTGAATGAAGGTGCAACAGTTTCTTAAATTACAAGCACACACATACAGCAAACTTGCATATGTATTGTGCTGTTATGGAAATAAGCTGATGAGGCTGACTGCGGTTGCAGAGTTGCCACTGCGGATGGCTGTCCAGATTACATGCACACACGCATATAGACACACCCTCACACACACATACCTAAGAAATGTCAGCTGTGAACTTTTTGGCAAGCAACGAAATATTAACTGAACAAAATAACCCACTAATGAAGAGCCGTTAGATAACGCCAAAAGCTGAGTGTAGACTTTTACATAGTGCACTGATCCTGCATTGAGCTAGCAGCATAACAGCTAGAATCTTCTCTGAATATATATTTCTATTACCATTCAACTGTTAGCTGCTAAGTGGAAGCGAACGGTAAATCAACATCTCTCAGCATTTCAATGAAGCAAGGAAACTGCAAGTAAAATAGTATTTAGTCATCTACTTCTACTGATCAAACAACTATTTATTATAAAAAATTGTGTAGATCCATTTTGGTTCCCATGCAAGAAAGGAGCTTCAACTTATAATATTCTGTACAAACTCCGGCAAATAGGACACCCCCATCCCCGCCTCAACATCAACAACGTATAACGGGCAGAGTGGAGAGTGGAGCTTGGTGGTTTGAGTAAGAAGCTCGTCAGTTCTGGCATGCTAGTCGTACGGTACTCACACATACACATACACACACACACACACACACACACACATCGACATCGACGACAAAAACAAACTGAAACAGCAACAACAACAACGAAAAACTCATGCTTTTGCCTTGTGGGTCGCGGCGACAACAACAGACGAACGAACGAAACGTAGTCATGAAATTGAGTTTTGTTGTTGTTGTTTTTGTTGTTGCTGCTGCTGCTGTGCGGAGCAGCGGCGGGCGTCGCATGTGGGCGGCTGTGAACAGAAACAGAAAACGTTGGAGCGTTGCGCTGTGTGTAGCGGGCAGACGGGCGGCCGGGTGCAAAACCGTTGCGCGCTTATTGCGAGCGCCAAACTGCGCTGTCTCGCTATATGTGCGGCTCCCCACCCCCTCCCCAAACCACCTCTCCCTCTTGTCTCTCCTTCTGTGTATATACATATGTATGTGTGTGTGTGCTTGTGTGCCTGTGTGTGATTGTGTGCATGTCATGGGGCTGCTGACTGCCTGCCGCCGTTGCTGCTGCTGCTGTTGAGCGACAACAACAACAACGACGACAACGATGATGATGTTGATGATGATGATTGTTTTTGTTGTTGTGTTGATGAGGTTTTGCGCTGCTTCTTCTTGTTCTTCTTTACACGTCCTCCAACAACGGTTTCGCCTCACTGTCGCTTCTCGTTCGTACGCTGCTGTCGTTTGTTTTTCTTGTTGTTGTTGCCCTGCCTGCCTGGCTGCCTGCCTGGCCTGGCCTGGCTGCTGTCGCGTCGCTGGCGCCGCTGCCAGCTGCGGTCTCTGCTGCTGCTGCTGTTGCTGCTGCTGGTGCTGCTGCCGCCGCTGCCTTCAGTTAGGTTGTGTGCATGCAGCTCATGTGCGCTCTTCTCATTCAAGTGTCCAACTTTTGTCGAGGCGGTCATACAAAACGGCAGTCGCTCGTTCGCTTCGCCTCGTTCGCTCGCCTCTCACATACTGTTCGCTGCTGTTCGTTCGTTGCCTGTTCTGTTTCTGTTCGAAGCGGGGAAGGGAACGTGGAAGGGGGCGGGGCACCGTCAACGGTCAATATCGCGCCCACACGCCTATAAAAAGATTTTTTGTTGTTCGCTGTCGCTGTCACTGTGTGCGTGCCTGCGTGCGTACGTGTGTGTGAGTGCTTTTGTACTAGTCCTACAAAGTGCTCAAGTTGATTCGAAAAACCGTTAGGAAAAGTCATAGCTTAGTCGCAATGAAGGAATTAAAGGTGGCACGTGCGATTAGCGAATCCTCGACCACATCCGATAATACGTCCGATTTCATTGATATTGTCAAGAAATACGATGTTGTCTACAACAATCATAATCCGGACTACAAAAACGTTGAGGTAAAGATGAAGGTCTGGACCCAAATAGCGGACGAGATTGGTTTATCTGTGGGTAAGGAGTCGCTTCATACTACCAAGAAAGAAAAAAACACTTAATGCTAATACACACACACACACACATACACGCTGACTGCCTGAAAAATCTACGAAAAAAGGAAGTTGCGGCGGTAACAGCGAACAGCAACAGCAGCAGCAGCGGCGGCGGCCGCCTGTTCGCTCAATTTCAATTACTACGTGCAAGGGAAACATGCACACACAACACATACACATATAAATATATACATGCCTACATAAATGCGCATGTATATATACTGCGAAACACACACACTGAAACTCAACCAGCGGTGCGCGTCGCACAGTAAAGCGGACAAATGGTTTGCCGTCGTCGCTGCGACGTTGAACCGCCGGCCGTTTTATTTTGTGTATGTGTGTTCTCCGCATGCACACATACACAGACACACCTACATACTTATGTATTTATGTACGTGCATGTGTAGAGTGTGAGCGCGCCTACAGATGGCGTTGACGGTGTTGTGTGTGGGGGCGAGTGCGGGGCGGATGGCATGGCGCTGTGCAGAATACAGGCGGCCGCAGTCGGCGAATTGCAGTGAGAGACAAAAACAAGAAGAAAACTGACCAAGCTTGACGAAGCCTGCATACCCTGCCAGCCTCACACTTGCACTTCCTTCTCAACTTGATATACTATAAATTAAGTTACCAGCTGCAATAGTAACTACTATCAATTCATTGAAAACAAAAATATCCTTAATAATTTTTCTAGCCTATATAGTAAGGATTTCAAGTTGAGTACAAAACAAACTAGATGACAAATTCGAATATCTTGGGAAAGAGCATAATGAAAACACGAACACGCAGAAAAAGCAAACAAAAACACAAGAGCGAAATTGATACAAGCTGCGCGCTCCGTGCTGTTGTTATTGTTATTGTCGGAGCGATGCTGACAGAGAGAGAGATAGCGGGAGAGAGAGTAGAAATGTAGTCGAATTGGGAACAGGATAACGCATCCATCGTCAAAACCTCTGAATGCAGATCAAGTGTGATTCTCACTCAAGTTTTAAATCCCTTTTTTTTGTTTAACATCAATAATTAACAACATTAACCAGCATTTTACATTCAGTGATTTAGTTTTATATAATAACACAAGCTGTGGCACCCTGTTGCTTCTGCGCATCGCTCCCCTCTCTCTCACTCTCTCTCACTCTACAGAGTTCTGCCACCTCTCAGTTCGTGTTCTCGAATGTCAGCATAAAAACAAATGCCGACGCAAATTCTTTGCCATTTTGTTGTTATTCTTTCCGTCAGACGAGCTTTTTGTCGGCGGCTGTTGCACTTCACTTTCATTCAAGTTCTGTCGAAATATTTCTAATTGTAAGTTCTTATTTACATGTGGCTGGGTATGAATGGAAATATGTAGTGTGTAATTGAAAGTGTGATTTAAGTTTAAAAATCTTGGCACGCCACAGAAGTATCCATGGTGAACGGAAAATAAAACCAAGTTATAACTGTGCTTGCAAAGCCAATTAGAAGTCGTTGCTTACGTAATATTTATCCACTATTTGTTTGTTTGTTTTCACACAGTGATCACTTGAACATGTGAACTGACAGTTATTGGAATTGTTCAGAAATTACACTCTTCATTAAAAATTTTTAACACATTTAAATGCTTTTTTTCAGATGAATATTTAAAAAAAAATTGAATTTTTTCGTTTTCTTGTACACATTAACTTACATTAAAAACTAGGCCAGTAATACGCAAATGCTTATTCTCAAAAATTACTTCGAACACATCCACGCTGAACAATAGAACTCGATCAACTAAAGCAACAGGCAAATATGAAATCGAAAAATGAAAAGCAAACCTAAGGAGCAAGAAATAGTCTCGATTGCCAAGATAGAGATAGGGATAGTAAGAATTAAAAAAGATGTCGACAAAAATTGAGGAGCCAGGCAACTAGAGATGAGCAGTAAAGCGAGTCAAATTGAATTGTCTTTTTAGATTAAGACAATTCATCAGTTAATTTAATTAGCCATACCATCTAATTAAATATTGATCGGTCGATCATTTATTCGCTTTTATTGATCATGACTGTGAAGAGTGAACGCATTGATACAATTTGAGTCAAAGTAAATTAATCGACTAAGTTGCCCATCACTATGAGCAAATAAACAAAACAGTTATTGTGATTGCGTAGAATTTCTAAGTGTGAGTGCCGCGCTCAACTGGGAGTTTGGTTGCTTCACATTTGTTTATGTTATGAAGAACGACTGGAATAATATTAACAAAACGGCGAGAGTATTAAATTGTATGAAATACGAATACACAGTGCATAATTTTATGATTGCTGATGCTTTGATTTTTTTCTTAAGTTTGTGTTTCACTACTTCGCGGTTTCAAAAAGTAATAAGTTTAATTGATTTAACCTTATGCATTTTTTTTTGTGTTTATTTGACGCCTGTATGTATTGGCTGCTTAGTGATTTAAGTCATTTGCATAACATTTTCATATCATGAAAGTGTTTTGGCAACCACTGTAAACGATTTGACATTCGCTTTCATGCCGATCCCGTTAGAAATTACCGTTTACGCTTGTGTTGCCTTTCGTCTACACTATCTGTTCAACTTTGCCTGAGGGGGAAAAAAAAGAAAAAAAGCAACAGCCAGGACAACAAACATAATTTGATGTGCATACAATTTCTATATATACATACATCAATGTGTGCGCTTAAGTGGATCTTATTTGGTTATAATAGATTGTTTATAATGTGTATGCATGTGTGCGTATAAATAAGTGTTTACTTGTGAATGAATGAATTAAGTCGTTCAAATGAGTTGTGTACTAAAAGTATGCAGTTAAAATTTTCTATCAATTGTAAGATTTATTTTTTTAAAGTCAATTACATGCATTCGAAACAAATATAATACAAGTAAAAATAAAAAGATTAAACTCAATTAATAATAATATTTCATATATTTTGTATGTATTTTGTAGAAGCATCGAAGCGAAAATGGAAAAATCTGCGCGACAGTTATACGAAATATCTGCGCTCCTTTCGCGTTGGCACAAAGACTTCCAAGAAATATCAATATTGGGCGCACGCCGATCACATGGAGTTTCTCAAGCCATTCCAAGGACCCGGCAGGTAAACGCAAAAAAATTACCAATCCTAAATTAAAATGACATTTTTTAACATTAAATGATGACTATTAACAATTGATATTCCCTTACAGAAATTCGGCTAATGGGAATGGCAAGTCGAACGATGAGGATGACACCGAATGCGATTTTGGTTACCAGGTGCTGGCCAAGGCGGCCAGCAATGGTGGCGAGGATGATTTGAAGATGACGATAGCAACAGCAACAGCGGCATCCACATCAGCGCTCAGCACTCAGACCGTCAACAGCTATACGACACCGATACTGACGCCCAGTGTGGCTGCCACACCGCCCAGCCTCATCTCGCCGGGCAGCAATCCGGCCGGTTTGTGCCACAATAGCAATAGCAATGGCAGCAGCAATTGTGCCGCCGTTGCACCACTCAACACTACACTCAGCCATTCAGCATTGACGCCGCCAACGACGAACTGCAGCAGCAACAATTCCAACAGCGGCATGCTGCCCCTGTCAGCCCTGCCGCTCAAGGCATCTGTGGCGGCATCGGTGAGCGCCAATGCCGCTGCTCTGGCCACCTTGGCCAGTCTGCCCATGGGAATTGGTGGCTTGCCGGCCGCCGCTGCCGCTGCCCAAATGTTTCCACTGGCAACGCTCAAAGCGGCCGCAGCTGCCGCTGGTTTGCCCACATCACTGACCAGCAGCAGTTGCAGCAGCACGGCGAATAGCAATGTGGGTTGCCTCATTATCGAGCCGCATTTGTTTGCCGCCGCCGACAACTTTAAGAAGGAGTTGAGTGCCGCGGCGGCGGCTGGTGCACCACTGGGTCTCTTCCAGAACTTGGCCAATCGTCATCTGAATGGCAATGGTGGCGTTATACCGGGTTTGGGCACGCTGACGCCACCGCCTCCACCGCCACCGCCCAGCGTCGCCAAGGTGCGACGCGTTCAGCCCTCGCCACAAACCGCTGCCATAAATCTCAGCTGTTCTAATTCTGCTGCAGCAGCAGCCGCCTCCTGTTCCCAGCCCTCCCCTGCAAAGACGCGCAAGATGAGCGATCCGCGTTACCCCAGCGACTGGGATGTGTCCGCTGTGCTGCAGGCGAATCGAGAGCTGGACGCAAACACGCTGTTCTTCTTGAGTTTGGCGCGACAGGTGCGCGCTATGCCAATGAAATTCCAATCGCTGGCAAAGATGCGTTGCATGCGCATCGTTAGCGACATTGAGCTGGAGCTGGAGAATTTCGATTGTAATGGTGTGCCGCCGCCCGAGGAATCCATTGGCAGCACAGCGAATCTCAAATATTGCACAGATACGCCGCCGCCACAGCCATCGCTCGACGGCTCAGCGACAATATCGGCACCGACAATGGGTCACGAGGGTTCCATGGAGCATTTTGTGTATGTAATGTCGCCGTCGCGTGTGGAGAGCATGATCGACATCTCATCCGACGAGGAGAGCAATATGAATGGTGGCTTGACAGCGACTCCAGCTGCGGCCGCTGGAGCTGTCCACTGAGGAGGATGATCAGCTAATCTTACACAATAAAAAACATGTATTGTTAAATTTTAAGTAAACTAAATTAGATATTTTGTCGTCTTCTGATGAACTCTCTCATTTTATTTACACGACTTTGTAGCTTAAACATATAGTTATGGGGAAATCTCTAGAAAATGGATTGGGAATCGATTCAATTTGTTGCTACTTGGTATGTGAATATTATTTGGTGAATGAATTTCATTCAAGAAGTCTCGATTGGGAAACATCCCAACAAAACGTTGCATTAGGACTGCACCTTGCCCTTGGTGGTGAAGGCAAAGTAGGCAACGCCGCCAACGAGAATGGCGGCCAGAATTTCGGCCTTAATCCAGGGTCCCTTGTAGGCGCCCTTGGTGGGCACACCGATGTCCAGCAGCGATTTCACCGATGACACCTTGTCGCCATCGCGTTGCGCCTTGCGCACATTCGCATAACCATCCTCATCGAAGAGACGCACTTGAACATTGCCGCTGCTGCCCCCCTTGATATCCTCCACCCAGCTGACCTGGAAATGCCAACCGATTAGGAATCACCTAAAGAAACCAACGAGTGTTGCTCACCTGGTATTTGTTGTCGCCCACCTTGGCAACGGGCACCACCTTGCCGCAGGGGAACTCAGCGAAGAGACTGGGCTGTGCGGAGTTGCTGCACTGCAGCGAAAATTCGGCCACATGCGCCACTTGCGTCAGAATTGTGGCATCCTGGGTGCTGAAGGCGTTCACCGTCGCCTTGCAGCTGCCATAGACGCCCGTTGTGCACACAACGGCAAGCAGACACAGCGCCAGCATTTCACGATACATTTTGCGTTTTATGTTATTATGGTTTTAATTGAAAAAAGGCAATGCAACGAATTCTGCAGCTGAAGCGGCGGCGACCAACAAACTTTCTATCTCACTCAGCGCCACGACAGCAAACGTCACTTGACAGTTGACGACGACGATGACAGCGGTGACAGCATTGGAACGTCAGCGGCTTTGCAGAGTTGCCGGATAGCTGTGAATTTGTTTGGCGCACGCAGTCAAAAGCTGTGTGCTACAAGACAGCTGCGCGGTATAATTTGAATTTGAATATATTCATTTTTATACAGGCAAGAATTATATAATAGATTGAATTTGAAACAAAAACTTAAAATGTTAATTTCTCGATTTAACTTCAAAATACGTCTTTTCAACAATTGATGCAGAATTTATAACTTAAAATTCAATTAAATTAGTTTTCAGCTGATTCGAGTTTCGATCTTATCAAATGCCATTTTAGAAAATGTTTGGCTACCAACACTTTTCTAGCTGATTTTACTGTAAATATATTAAAATATATTTCGTATATTGTTTTTTTGTTTTGAATGGCTTGCAGCATTAGCATGTGCAGGGTATCTCGGCGCTGTGCTCATCTCAATGCCTGAAATTTGAGTCGAGTTAATTGAAA
Source organism: Drosophila kokeensis (assembly GCA_035042145.1). NCBI lineage: Eukaryota > Metazoa > Arthropoda > Insecta > Diptera > Drosophilidae > Drosophila > Drosophila kokeensis. Next base: position 1,396,342 of record JAWNLT010000337.1, on the reverse strand, counting down.
TAGTTTTGGATCTCGTCAAATGTGTGGTGGGTGAAAGTGGTGCCTGTTGGTACCGCTTGGCATTTTGACACCGCCTGACAAATATGAATTTATTTGGCGCTCGGCTTTGTTTAGCTCATTTCTCATATAATTGAGTCGAGATTGCAAAAAGCCAACAAATGAATTTTTCTGCCAAGTGAGAAAGAGACAGAGAGAGGGAGATAGAGAGAGAGAGAGAGGGGTATGAGGTGACGCAAATAGGTAATTCTGCCATCCATCCAATAAATATCGACATGAAATGATTAATGCCGTCTCGTTTGGCATTCAGTTGCTTTGTTTTAAGTACTCGCAATGATTTTTGGCTGACATTCTCTTGAACATTGATACCCCATAAAATTACACTTTGAAAAATCAGATGTTCCTCAATAAATTCGAAATTTTCTTCAGAAGTAGAAAAGACAGATTACAAATAACTTGTTTATTTTTGAGTAATCTATATATATATATTTATATCTATATACATATATATATATTTTATAAGATCTTAGATTTGTGATTTTAGTTTAAAGTTCAAATACTTAATTTTTAGATTTTTTTTGTTTCTTTCGTCGAGTGTAGAATATCTAAATGTTTGAGTATATATTATATTCAATTGGATACGTATTCACGGGTACTCGTAATGGTATATGGAGTATATATACATACATATATGTATGGCATGTGACCCTGAAATCGGCTTGATTTGGTTCTTGATGCCATTTGCTGTTGTTAGTTGTGTTGTTTTTGTTGTTGTTGTTGCTATTTCGTTTCCATTTTTTTCTGTTTTTTTTTTATTATTATTATTGGTGGTATTCCATTTGGGTGCCTAGGCTAGGGCAGTTATGTTCGTTACTTTTTGATTGCCGACGCGCACGATAAACTTTTTCTACAACTTTGCATGTCTTTGATGAATTTGAAATTGTCACAAATGTGAAAGTTTTTCACTTGCCATCAGATACTCGTACTACTCCCACAATCCCAATCAAATCGCTGCCTCTGCCTCTGACTCTTTCTCTTTCTCTCTCTCTGTCTCTTTCCATCTCTCTCTCTCTCTCTCTATCTGTCTCTGTTCATGCATGAAATTTGCATCTAACATTTGCGCTGACATTGAGCGACTTGTACGAGAAGTTGACTTCACGCACTCATCCAACTCTACTCGAGTGAAGCCAACTCGCATATATTCATTCATTCGATTGGGATTTGCTTATGGATTTCCTATAACTAAATTGTCAACCTACTCTCTCTCTCTCTCTCTCTCTCTCTCTCTCTCTGTCTCTCTCTGTGTGTTGTCGCCAGGACATTTGATTACATTCAAAGTGGGCGTGTGTGTTTGTTGGGCGGGCGTCGAAATGAAAACAAAAGTTCGTGCGAGTTCATTGAGTTTGGCCAAAAAACGTTGCCAGTCAGCCAAGCAGCCAAGCAGCAAACTAACCTAGCCTACTTACGAGGGCTCTTTCAAGAATTTGCATCTGAGCAGTAATCCTGGGACCAAAATATTATCCACAAGACACAATGACTTGCTCAAATGAAGTCAAATTGGCGACATCTATTTGACTCTTAATCTATAAGTAGTTGTCCGATATGGGGCACTTATCTTTATACAATTAAAAATAAAAATATAAAAAATAATAATATTTATATGCTATTGGCATTGGTGCTATATTCTATAGTATATAATGGTATATAAATATCATCATCATCTCATCTTCTTCCGATCATTATTATCATGTTATATATAAATCGGTAGATTTGGCTTGGGCTGTTATGGATAAAATTCAAGCTTTTTCTACGCTGAATATACGAGATCTTTCCAAGTTCCAAACCGAATCATGGCTATATCCACTCGGCTGTCGATGCTGATTCAGCATATATGTATTTATCAAGGAGTTAAGATTGATTGGCTTTGGGTTTGTAAAGACAGTTGTTTAACTTCTGGATTAACCCTCGCAGTTGCGACACACGTGTGAGTTGGCCGAAATGGGACAAACCAACTCCGTGGGAGTCCAACTCAAAGTGGAAGTCGAGCAGAGAGCATAAAAGTCGCTGTTGCAACGGTGGCGATGGCACCGCCTGGAGGACAGTCGCAGAAACGGCAAGGTGGCACAGGTGGCACAGGTGGCAAGGGGGCAAGGAGAGTGCACCTGTGTGCGGGTGTGCGGTGGCGTTGGCAACGTTATGTTTTGTTTTCAGTTGGTTTTGTATGCTTGTTTGTTGTTAACATAAAGCGAAGCTGCTGCTGCTGCTGCTGCTGCTGCTGAAGCCTTTCATTCTTCATTCACAAAAGCAGTTAGCAGTTATCGCGCGGCAGGCAAACAAAGTGCACGTGGCTAGTTGCCGAGAGAGATAGAGACAGAGAGAGAGAGAGAGAGTGAGACGGACGACCAGGACGACGAAGAGAACGACAGAGTCGCCGCACCTGGCCATAAACAGTTGCCAAAATTAGTGAAAGTTGCGCTTGACTCAAGTGGCAGCAGTTTTGTTGCTACTTTTTTTTTGTTTCGTGACTTTAGCCGGTTTTTTTTTTGTTATTTCTTTGGTTAGTTTGGGTTTCGGTTTCGATTTGAATTCTGACTGTGAGGGATTTCGACCCTCTTTTGTTGACAAAGTTATTGCTTTTATTATTTTTGGGTGGGTTTTAATGGGCGAGTAATTGATTTGCATTCAAATCGACAGCAGTTGAGTTACAGATTGTGAATAGCATTTGGCTTTCAGTCAGCGGCGCCAACGCTAATCAAACGGGCCAACGTAAAATAAGCACTTCTGGCCATGTCGTTGTCATTGACAAGTCGCCGTCGCTACAAGACGACGCCGGCGACAACAACAACAGCAACAACAATAACACCACCAACAACAATATCGGCAACAACATCAGCAATACGCAAACAACACTCTCTAATTGAGACGGCATCCAGCCACGCCCACTGCAACGTGGCCAGATACACGGCCCAGCAGCGTGGCTATCTATCGCGTGGTCTCTCCGTTGGCCGTTCCATAGAGAATATACGCCAGAAGCTCTATGCATCCCCAACGCCCATCGTGGGCAGCCTGAGTCGCCAGACATCCTTGGCCCTGGGCGAGTCCACATCGACGAGACTTGCCGGCCGGTTGGCATCCACAGAGGCCACACAGGAGCTGGGTGTTCGCTTGAGGAATAAAACTCTGGTGGCCTGGTCATCCACAACCTCGCTGCAAAGAACCGGGGCGCCACACCAACAACAGCAGCAGCAGCAGCAGTGGCTGCCGGAAGACCAGAAACCAGGTCAAACGGAGACGGACAAGTAAGTTAAAAAATAAATAAATAAATAAATCACTCAGTCAATCTGCAAATCAAACTTTTCACATTTCATGTAAGATTTGCGTTAGAAATATTCTGGATTCAATTCTTTACATAACTTTATTTACTTTATTACTCACATTTATCATTATTTATATCCTAGTAGAGGGTGTTATAATTTTATTTTCGGGTTGTCAACGACGAACACGTCTCTGAGTTATATCACTAAGCAGACATAACAAAGAGACATAAATAAAAGGTGTCAAATCGACAAATCGCTGCGACAACTTCGCGTGTAAATTCGAAATGCAGCCTTTTATGCTGCTACACATATTTTCTAGCAGGCTCTAATGTGTGCGAAAGAAGCAGCAATATTGCTAACGGATCGCACATCCCCTTGAATGTGTGCGTAAATATCAGCAACACTTCTTGTCTTTTTGTGTGTGTGCGAGCTGCCATCCGTTTTTTCATGCTCTTTTATTTTGAGGGTGGTGAGTAATCTTTCGTTAAGTGTGGTTGCTTAACTGTTGACAAATTTTGTGACCACAGCAATTGTGTGGTGAAAATCTAAAACAGGGTATTATTGTCTCGTCAAATCAAAGTCTTTGTTTCTCACACATCTACGCATACACACAATGATTGGTTTTAACGGGATCAAAAACAGATCTAAAAAATTTAATTTATCTTAACGAATATGAAAGTCAATTCATTTGCATGAACTTCAGAATGCCATAACTTCGTCAAAAATCAACTTATTTTAAAAAGCGAGGGCTTTTTGATCATAGTTTTGCCCCTAAATTAATCGTACATTTAAGGTTGAAAACGTGATTTTGGATCGGAAGACAGTTGAAAATTCTATCCTGAAAATGGATATGTCGGTATATGGGCATAGATCGAAACTTCAAAATGCCATAACTTCGTCAAAAATCAACTTATTTTAAAAAGCGAGGTCTTTTTGATCATAGTTCGATCTCCAAATTAATCGTACATTTAAAGTTGAAAACGTCATTTTAAATCGGAACATAAGTAAAAATTCTAGCCTGAAAATGGATATGTCGGTATATGGGCATAGGTCGAAACTTCAAAATGCCATAACTTCGTCAAAAATCAACTTATTTTAAAAAGCGAGGACTTTTTGATCATAGTTTTGCCGCTAAATTAATCGTACATTTAAAGTTGAAAACGTGATTTTGGATCGGAAGACAGTTGAAAATTCTAGCCTGAAAATGGATATGTCGGTATATGGGCATAGGTCGAAACTTCAAAATGCCATAACTTCGTCAAAAATCAACTTATTTTAAAAAGCGACGTCTTTTTAATCATAGTTCGATCTCCAAATCAATCGCACATTTAAAGTTGAAAACGTGATTTTGGATCGGAAGACAGTTGAAAATTCTAGCCTTAAAATGGATATGTCGGTATATGGGCATAGGTCGAAACTTCAAAATGCCATAACTTCGTCAAAAATCAACTTATTTTAAAAAGCGAGGGCTTTTTAATCATAGTTCGATCTCTAAATCAATCGCACATTTAAAGTTGAAAACGTGATTTTGGATCGGAAGACAAGTTAAAATTCTAACCTGAAAATCGCCATATGGGCATAGGTCGAAACTTAAAAATGCCATAACTTCGTCAAAAATCAACTTATTTTAAAAAGCGAGGACTTTTTGATCATAGTTTTGCCCCTAAATCAATCGTACATTTAAAGTTGAAAACGTGATTTTGGAACGGAAGACAGTTGAAAATTCTATCCTGAAAATGGATATGTCGGTATATAAGCATAGGTCGAAACTTCAAAATGCCATAACTTCGTCAAAAATCAACTTATTTTAAAAAGCGAGGTCTTTTTGATCATAGTTTTGCCCCTAAATCAATCGTACATTTAAAACTGAAAACGTGATTTTTGATCGGAAGACAGTTGAAAATTCTATCCTGAAAATGGATATGTCGGTATATGGGCATAGGTCGAAACTTCAAAATGCCATAACCTCGTCAAAAATCAACTTATTTTAAAAAGCGAGGTCTTTTTGATCATAGTTTTGCCGCTAAATTAATCGTACATTTAAAGTTGAAAACGTGATTTTGGATCGGAAGACAGTTGAAAATTCTATCCTGAAAATGGATATGTCGGTATATGGGCATAGGTCGAAACTTCAAAATGCCATAACTTCGTCAAAAATCAACTTATTTTAAAAAGCGAGGGCTTTTTAATCATAGTTCGATCTCTAAATCAATCGTACATTTAAAGTTGAAAACGTGATTCTGGATCGGAAGACAAGTTAAGATTCTAGCCTGAAAATCGCCATATGGGCATAGGTCGAAACTTAAAAATGACATAACTTCGATTTATTTGCAGCTCCATAAGCGTATTTATTCATTTGCATATATGCATATACATATGTATATGTATATATATATACATATGTTAAATCGGGTTCTAATATTACAATTTCTCAAACACTGCCACACCCACACCCACCGCACTAAAAATATGTCTAAATGACACTTTTGATACTTTGCGCAATTTGCATGCTTGACACCAACGTCAAAGTTTTCCATTTTTTTTATGTGAATTGCATACGATTAGGCGCAGGCAAGTCACCCGTACACGGCCCGGAGTAGTGGGATCCATCCATCCGTCTACTCGAGTCCGGGAGTGCGGGACACCTTTCCATGTCACTCAGGTTGTGCCCACGTAGCGACACAGTTAAGTCGATCATAATACGAGTACGGACTACAGACACGGACGGACTAGATAAGGATACACTCGGAGAAAAATGTGCTGGCTAAATGCAAACTCAAGTGGACGAGAATTCGTCAAGATTGATTCATCAAAACTTATATATCAAGTTTATTTCTTGCATATTGTCAGATTGAAAAAGTCCAACTAGATTTTTAATGGAAGAATAATTATATATTTATATTATTTATATGTTTTTAACTTATCATTTTATTATATTTATTTATTTATTTATTTATTGTTGAATTTCTTCAACTTCACTCTAATTTGAACAATATATGTAGTTTATGCTTCTTTTCTTTAAGTGTAGCTGCACTCCAATTGCCAATTGGTTCATTGAACCTTGGCCAGTGTTGGCAAAAGATTCACTTTCGCGCTGAAGCACCTGGCTGCAAAACACACTTATTTGATTTTCGGGCGCGAATTTGTAAATGTATTTGACATGGTTTCGTTTTTCAAAACTCGCTCAGCTCCGAGCTGGAGAGGGGTGGAGTACTGTACAGGTGGGCCAAGAAAGAGTGGTGAAGGGGATGGGAAGTTGGTTGATTTTGGCGTTGCCGCCTTCGCATTTGCACGAATTAATTTCTATTTTTGGGGTCGCTGCATGTTGCATGCGGCCAATTTGTATATATGGGGAAATCGAGCACAGCATAAATTGCATCCAACTAATGCCAAATAATTTGATTTAAATTTAGACCTGCCCCGCCGAGTAGGTCACTCGGCCAGTTTAGACAGACAGACAGACATGCAGACAGACCGACAGACAGTTGGTGAGCTTTGAATTACTCTCATTTGGAATTTTGTATCCACAGCGCCAAGAATCGCATCAATCTGAATATTGTGCTGGCCCAAACAATACGTGCCACCAACGAGCTGGAGCCGCTACACAGTGATCTCGACGAGACCAGTGAGCTCTGCAAGGAAACGCCAACAACAGCGACAGCGACTGCAAATCCAAATCCAATTCCAAGTGCAAGTGCAAGTCTCAGTCCAAGTCTAGTTGGGGAGAACGTTTCGTCCGCTTTGACGGTGCAACGGCGACCGCCTTTGGTGCGTGCTATGTCCGCTCCGGTGCGCCTGGACGAGAACAGCAAGAGTGGTGTCCTGGCCAGCCTGGCTGCCGGCAAGCGCAGCCAGCAGCAGAAGTTGCGCCGTCGCAAGATCTTCACACGTGCCACCTCTTCGGTGGCGGTGACTGTCGATGCTAGTCCACTTCTAAGCGCCGATGCCGGCGGCTCCAACAACAACAACAACAACAGCAACAAGAAATCATTGAGTCGTGCTCGCAGCGTCATTGCACCGGATGTCATTACGCTCGTCTCGCTGCTGAGCTCCGAGGGCAGCGATTCGGAGCGGGAGGAGAACTCCTCATCGACCCATTCCACGCCCACTGGCAACGAGAAGAAGCAGCTGCATTCCTCATCGACATCCACATCCACATCGCAGCGCAGTCCGCAGCGAAGGGCGCCGCTGTTGCGCAAAACGGGCAAATCGGGTAAGTTCAATACTAGAAATAGAACTCGACTAGGAGATACCCTAAACACAGCTTTTAAGTATATAAATGAAAACAGAAACATTTTTAAATTTATCGACAACTGTACTCGATTTGCGAATATCGATAATAATCGATAGAGCATTTAAAAACACATTTTCAGAAATGTAGCATTCACGAAATAATATTCCATAGAGTAGATGGACAGACGAACATGACTATAGACGTGCCGTCAGATGGACATGACCTAATCTGTTGATCCTGATAAGGAATATATATATATATTTATGATTTTAAGGGTTGGAATTGGAAATCTTTCTGTGCTGTGTGGAATAGGTGCAACTTGATTAGACTTATTTAAAATGGGTGGAATGAAATTGTTGCCAGCAGATGGACTAACTTGTTTTGCAGTCTCGTTTCAAGACAGCTATCCGCCCACCTTTCAACTGGCCTCCAAGGAGTACTCGCACATGATACGCCGTGCATCGATTGCGCCGCTGGCAGCGCGAATTCGAGCCAATCGGCCGCCAACGGCGCCGCCCGTTTCCATATTTCTCAGCGAGCCGGGCAGCAAGCCGAGCAATCAAATGGACTCCCGACAGCAGACAGAGTCACCCGGCTCACCTACAGAGGAGGCCAAGAAGGAGAACAATTCGTCCAACTGCAACGTGCAACAACAGCAGCAGCAGCATGAGGAACAGCAGCAGCAGGATTACAATTTCCCGTTGTACGTGTGCAGCATCAAGGAGCGCGAATGCTGGAAACTGCATCAGAAGATGTGCGCCAAGGGCGTGAGTGTTAGCTACGATACCGTGCTGCGTGGCATGTTGACGCCCACGGAATTCCGGCACTTTCAAAAGCAGCGCGAGCACGAGGAGGCCAAGGCCCAGGAAGCCGCCGATGCTGAGGCGGAGGCGTCGCTCACTGAGAAGGATGCCAAGAAAACCCCGGCAACGGCCATTGAACGCCTCTCCGAGTCCTTGCTGCAGCGCGAGTGAGGGGAACCAAATCCGGTGTGGAAGTGGACCAAATAATGCATTTGCCCCATTCAAAAGATTTCCAATCGCAGCGGAAGCATCTTCAGCTGTAGTCGTAGTTGAGAGCACTTGTTAACCGTCACCCTGCTGAGGCACAACGTCGCAACGCATCCTTTGTAGTTGTAGTTGTAGTTGTGGCAAGTATCTTAATGCTTAAGGACGTTGTGCTGGCCAATCGCAACTGCAACTAGTAGCTGACAACAAATAAATTCTAGTCACAAAACTCACATTCTGTGGAGCAATTTCATTTGATTTATTTGTTAATTAACTCGAATGCATACAAAGCAATAGGTTACAGTTATATCTATATATATATATATATATATATATATATAGTAAAACTGGAGCATCTGTCGGAGAAACGTGGGGAGCCGTTTGGTAGAGCTGGTAAATTACTATTGAAAACAGCTGAAATATTCTTGAATTCAAGTAAATAAACTTTCCACAGATTTGTCAAATTGGTCTGATTTGTTGCGTTTTTAAGTGCGAGGGTTGCTCGAAATATCTATTAAATAATAATTCTACTTATTGCTCAATCTTGATATGCTTATGAACTTATGAAAAGTTTCTAAGGTATTCAAATAAATTTTGACTAAGAAGTGTAGCTGATGCTATTAGAAAGTATTTTCAGAAAATGTTGTGGAAAATAATTTGAAGAAATACTATGCAAATTATCCTAATATAAAATATCTTTAAAGTGGAAATGTTTTTAAAAATAAGGTTTGTATTTATACTTTCAGAAAGACTCTTTATTTTAACGAGTGAAATGCAAACTGTTTATTGATAAATATACAAATATGACAAGTTATCTTAGAGAAGTGGATTAAAATTCATTCATTAAAGCTGTTCACTTCTTGCAATTACTTTGCAGATTGATTTGAGCAACCCTCGATTAGCTCTCGATTAGATTATGTCTGCCTGTGATTCATAAAATTAGCTAGTGATTGAAATGAGCTCATGTTGGGTGTGTTTACATGAGATCAATAATAAAGATTAAGTTTAAGATAAGATTGAACTGTGGGGGATTGTCGCTCTCTAGTTGGTCTGGCGGGCGTGCCTGATGGCCGAGGCCAGATAGCAAGCGAGGATAATGCCCAGGATCTGGATGAATGCGATGCCGATGCCAACACCAATCAGAATAACGGCATTCTTATCGATGCGCTCCTTCAGCTTGCCCACACATCCCTCCTGGTAGTACTTATCCTTGCCAAGAGCCGGAGATTCTGTGCAATGGCCGACGGCCGTATCGATAAACTGCGGCTGGCAGCAGCTGGCCGGCAGCGTCTTATTCAAGCTGAGGGCACGCCAATCAGCCGGAGTATCCACGCCGCAGCACATCAGCTTGCGCTGAACATTGTCCCAGGCGATGGTGTCCTCGCTGTTGGAGCGCTTAATGGACTCCTGCAGCGAGTTCTTGATCATGCCCTCCAGATCCTTCTTAAACACGCTCGCCGCAATGCCCACGGCCAGCTCAATGATGAAAATGATGGCCAGCAGCACGGCATACTGTCGAGAGATTGGAGAGCGTGGCAGGTGAAAAAAATTAGATTATGTTGGACAGAGGAAAAGGGCAACAAACCGTCAGAAGTAGCGTGGGTGACTCCTTGATGGCACCAAAGCAGCCGAGCGATGCAATCAGAAAGATGATTAGACCGGTGACAATCAGGACAATTGGTGGTGCCAAAACACGTCCCTCCACAAAATGATTGAATTCATTGACATCGGCTAGGACGACGGAACCGGCTATCAAAATGCCGAGACCCGAAAGCTGCAAGCAATAAATAAAACCAATAAAAACAGTAATCGATTTTCTGAAAACTAGAAACGCACTTAATGGCCCATATCATATATAATCCACAACACAATTTGCCTAATGACTATAGACCCCAATCAAAAACTAGAAAGTAAAAAAACCCACGCACCTTGATTCGTATGCCTCATTTGGTATTCGTGTTTACGCTTGCCACAACCAACTCTAATTGCCCGATAAGGCATCAGCAAACGGCGCAACTACTCACACACAACAGGACATTGGCCACTGGTCATTGGCATTGCCATGGCGTCATCCTTAAGGACACGTTGGCATTGAAAATTCTGCTACCTGCTTTGCAAATGCAAATTGTCCACTAATCATTATAATATAATCCATTTTACGGTCTGTCATTTGCAATGCAAGATAATCATGCCCATCATGCCTCATGCCTCATGCCTCATGCCTCACAGGCGAGTTCACTTTGGGCTGCAACACGCCATTGCATTCAATGTCAAAACTGAACATGTCTTTCGCAATCAGTCAACATCTAAATTAGTTAATTCGAGTCAATACTGTACAGGTAGTTGTGAAAAGCTGTGAATATTTATTTTAAAATTGTTTTTAGTTGCTAAATTGTGGATAACTGCATAACTAGATAGAGTATGAAGAATCAGGGTCTTTATGCTGGCAGCAGTATACATATTGAAGCCGTCTGGATCTGATCACTATATCATATAGCTGCCATATTATCGATTGGGCCAAGGCTGAGTTCTTGTATGAAAAACTTATTTGTTTTCCAAGTTATTGAAACCCAATTCACCAGTTATGCATGGTATTATACTACCAACTTCTTGAAACATAATCATTGAGATCAGACTATTCCAATATATATCTTCCATAGGAACGAATGGTCGCAAGATGAGTTCTTTGTAATTACAGCTTTTTTGCCTACCAAGTTAACCTAACCAAACTCATCTTTTAGGCTATAAATAATCTTCAATATAGGACTTCTATATCATATAGTTCATATAGCTACAATCCGTCGATTATCAACATTTTTAATGCAATTTTGAAGTTAGCAGTTTGACTACGGTCTGCAAGAGTATCTAATTTTCGACTTGTTTAAGTCTAGCATTTTAGCTTTAGCTTACTTAGGTCATCACGGACTGTACCTATCCCCACTATATGTTTCTGGATATAAATAAATGTTTCGTTATGCAAATGCTAAACTAAAGATGAATTCAAAATGTATTTTGGAATAAAAACCAGTTTTTAACAAGTTTTATTAATATAATTACAGTTGAGATAATCAAATACATTCCGAAAATAATATATATATTAAATATTTGGCACAACGATTCCGAACAACAACTAATGCTGACTTAAGTTCGGTTCGAGACCTCTTATAAAATTCAAATTTAGTCATGAAATTAAATATTATTTATAAGTCAACTAAACCTTTGAGACAGATGTGATTTTCTGAAGAAGTTTCAAGCCCTCATTCCTGGATAGATTAACAACTACTAATAACCCAAACATTAGGTTGAGTTGAGTCATAACTTACCGCAAATAGGACATTGAAGGCGAATAATACGTATTTAATTAAACTGGGGCCGCAGGAGCGCATTTTGATTCTCATTTAATAATTGAGAAGTGGCCCAAATGCGACGAAAATAAATCACTTTCAAATGCTGCCACGTAGTATGCCACAAATAGAACTTGCTTCACTTTGATGGCCAATGCTGATAAGTATGCTGGGATTCTTTTTGGGGTATACGGATTATTTTGGGAAGCGCGTACGCGTCTTGACAAAATGGCGTTGGAATTGTAACTGACCGGTTGCTGTTAACTGGTGCTGGCCAAGCTAATAAATGTTGGCAACCAAGTCGGCTTTGTGTTGTGGCCACAACACCGAGGCTGACAACCACCAACGGGAACACGGGCACGCTAGACTCCCAGACCCAAGCCGCCTATTTTCTTCTCTGGTCACAACAATAGGCAACAACTACGAATGCCAAAGTAAAAGTGAGTGAAAGTGCGATTTTCGAGGAAACAATCGAGTTTGCCTATTCAGGCCATGCGATTAGGGACTGGTCGATAGAATCGGGTGGAAAGCCCAGCTCCCAGCGCCCAGCTCCCAGCTCCCCGTCTATCGCCTCTCGTCTTTCGTCTTTTATGCTTCTGTAACCCATTTCTGTTGAATTTACAACTGCGTGTTGGGGTAGCCACAGCCAGTTTGAGGTCTCCTCCAATTTTGACCAGCGGCTGCGCAAAGTTCCCAGACGTGAAGCTAACCAACTAACGCTCGCTTTCTGGGTCGTCTGCGGCTTCCGCTCAGTTACAAGAAGAAGTGGCAGCACATCGTAGGAGTGGCAAGTGGCAAGTGGCCAAGAAGTCAATGCACTCATTAGACAAACTCTCAATCCATGAGTGCGAGTACATAAACTACACAAGTGAATATTTACATTTAAAGTTCAACTGCTTGAGAGCTACCTACGAGGGTTGCTCAATAGATTTATAATGCTCTGGACTCTTTCTAGCAGTGCGACAAACATACATTTGGCAAATGATTATTTACTTTATTTATGAAATACTTAATTATATTAGCAAATGTTTACACAGTTGGTCGTCTTTTAAGATCTGTCTTTTCAATGATCGCTAAACATTCCCTTTTCCAGCGTTGCAAGTTGCAACAGTCTTAAATTGTGTGGCGCGTTAAACTTTAGTGAAAGAAAATTAATATGATTTTAAGCATTATTTTTTTCTCTCTGAAAGAAAATTATATATTTTAGCTGGATTATATATATTGTTGCTGCGGCCAACAAACAAATACTTACCCACAAAAAAAAAACACGAAATCGGAATAAAAGAATTTAGGACAAGTAAGGAATAGCTCAATGGAAAATGTTGCAAATGTAAAATTGTGACACATTCAACAGCATAACTTGCTTCAAGTACACTGTAATAAATGAGTTAATTACTAGGTAATGCAACCAGGGGGCAGAGCGAGCCTACTCAGGATGTCAAAGAACCAAATAAATTGCGTGCTGTCATTTGAAGAACGGGGCCAAAAGTTATAAATGCTATTCATGAAATAAATGCCAGACTGTGCGAATAATTAAAGAACTTCGGGAAATGTTTGCGCTTGAAATTCAACTTGGCACCTAGAGAAGCATGCCAAGGCACCTTACTCTTGCAAGGGGCAAAGGAGTGGGCGGTAAATCGTCAGTAATTTTGTTTGAGTTTGAGTTGATTTCAATGTTGCGTGTTCTCAAGACACAAAATGTGTCCGACTGTGTGTGTGTGTGTGTGTGTGTGCTTAGCAATTTTGGCTAGGCTCAGTTTTAGCACCTAGCAATCGCTATCGTATCGCAGAAATCTCGACATGGATTTTATGGGTCAAAATGGCAGTTTTCCCGAGAAATGTAGTGAATTAAGCGGATTTGGTATTTAAAAATGGATGTGTAATATATAAGAAGAATTTCGATTTTATTTTTGATGAACATTTCAGGCAAATTTACAAGCAGAGAGTGAGAGTATTTTTTTTGTTTGTTAATTATTTAAGTACTGTAGGGGATGATATAAGATTATTATAATACTTGATGACTGATCAGCGATCACATGCCGTCCCTGACAATGAACACACCAACTACGAACATCAGTATGGATAGGGATTGGTGCAGGGTTCCAGCACCGTCCCGAGAACAGGGCCAATCATCCACATCCGACCTATAAGTAGATTTATTACAGTAAGCCATAAAGGTGGGACAAACACAGTATTTAGGGGGCGGAACCAGGGCGGGGACGATAACAAAGAGACAACAAACACACACTTTATAGATAATACGGATATGGATATGATGGATATGGATGACGCAGAAGTGGATATATAACATGATCGTGTGGCTGATCGTGCGGCACATAAAATGTGGGCTGATTGACGACTGATTTGCGACTTGTTTTGTGCAATGCTGATGTTTCAAGTTGATGTTGGTGTTGATATTGAAGTTGAAGTTGTTCGGGTTGTTCTGGTTGTTGTTGTTGTTGTTGTATTGTGGGCTGTTCGTATGTGGCAAGCGAGCTGCAAGAACAAAAAGCAGTTGCCCCGACAAAAGGAAAGTGGTGTACAATGAGGCACATTTGGTATGTTTCGATGCGGCATTCAGTGCGATGTGTGTGGAAAGAACAGTTAGTATGCATGCCATGAACTCAAGACAGGTTAACCAAACACAATTAATCGAATTAGATTGGCAATTTATTAGTACGCTGCTAATGACATTAGCATGAATACAGTTAATCATCGCTAAGTCAGACACACAACACAACAAATGAATGGACACCTCGAGTAACTGATTATATTACACTTGCAGGAAATATTACAATATTATTACATCACTGACTCCATAAAGTATATTCAAAATCAGTCGAAAACTAAGCACTTGTGTAAATTACTGAATAATGAATATATTTTTAATTGTTAACGGAAATCGATTTGAATCGAAAGCTATCGATAAATAGATCAACTGCGCTGTTAATGCTGATCAAGAATGGGGTCGCAGCAGCTTCATTTAGTTTGTTACATAATTTTACACAATTTCAACCTTTTTTTTTAATCCTCTTTATTACCTTTTCAATTGGTAATTGGATAGTTCAAGTTAGCGGAGTTCAACTGTACGCGTACAAATACAAATACCCTTATTGACTACCTACCCTTCAAGCCAAAAACTTATCAATAGGCGTTTATGTAGGCTGACAATAATATTAATGACTGTCTGAAAAATACAGGTTACTTTCGGATGGTAGTACATATAGTATATAAATAGTACATATGTGTTGTTCGCACACATACACATACACACACACACACAGATACAGTTAGGGAGAAAGCCGGAAATAGTCCAGTCATATTCAATGTAAAGGACATGCTCACAAAAGTTATGTGAATGTATTACAAATATGGTGGAAGGGGTGGGTGCTGAAAGTAATGTTACAGTTACAATTACAGTTACAGTTACAATTACAGTTGCAGTTACATTTAGAGGTACAGTTACAGTTACAGTTACATTTAGCGAGGGTTAAGAACAAAAGTTTATTTGAAGCTGACACAAATGGGAGAGAAGTAATTTAAAATGGAGAAAACATTGATTGGATTCGTTTTAAACGTATTACTTGGATATTTACTTAATGCCAATAACACCGCAGCCTGAAATAAAATAAAAGAAGACAAAAGATTTGTGTGATTAGTTAAAATGGAGGTAAATAAAGTCATTTTGTTTGGGCCTTACCGATTCGGCCGCCTGCATTGCCCGTTTTCTTGGAGTCCGTGTGATTGCCCTGACCGAGATCATCCTCCATTTCGTGGACGACCACACTGCGTCCGATGATTGCACGCTTGCCGCTTAGACTGATCACGGGATCCGTGTAGGTGATGTCGATCGTACGGCTGGGGCCCACCTCAATGTTGCCCAGATCACCGACGTGCCGCACCTCGTGATCTGGGGCACCATGATCGACCTTGTCGGGATTATAGTGACCGCCCAAGCTGGCACAGCCATTGCTCAGATCCCCCTTCTCGTGAATGTGGAAGCCATGCTTGCCCTCCTTCACACCCTCCAGCTGGATGCGCACATGCACATTCTGACCACAATCGTTCTGGATGAAGGTCACGTTGCCCTTCACCTGGCTATTATCCGGCTGCACGGGTCCAGTCACATACGCAATTGCCTCCATGGGCGAAATGCGCTAAAGCGAGTTATATTTGCATTGTACTTAATATTATTATTAATATTATATTATTAGCTACTCACAGTTTGGCCTGCATTCGCGAGTGTGGCACACAGGGCCACGCTGATGATTAGAAGGCGCATCATTTTCAACTGCAATTCAAACGAGTGATAAATTTAGCATAAACTGATGGAACAACACACAAATCGCACAACATTCACATGTGTATATTAGTTGGTTTTATTCCTATATATAGAATTCATTCGCACCATGCTGATTTTCTATGTGCTGGGCAGTTACGTTAGAGGTAGCCTCTGACACCGCTGAGGGATCGGTAGGTAAAGAGAGACGATAAGGAGAGTGGAAGAGAGAGAGAGAGACAGAGAGTGAGAGAGACAGAGAGAGAGAGAGAGAGAGACTTTCATTACTCTCTTCTCACGTGTATCAAACCCATCCATCAGAGATGATCAATGTATTAAATCACTGACATTACTTGAGTAAAATATTGCCTATCTATATTTGTGGATGTGGATAAGATAACTAATCAAACTGGCTAGTAAAATTATTCAATAGCGTCAATAGGTATCATAAATTTCTTGATTCATTTTTATTGATAGCCTTAAATTTAGCTAACTAAATTAATTCAATCAATATCAGTGCTGACAAATCGAAGTAACAGTTACAAACTTTAACATTTATAACATTTCATTTTAAATTCCTGAAATCTCTGTACTGTTGTGAATTTATCTATAAAAAAAATTACTGTCTTAAATTTTGTATTCTCTTTTTCCCTCTCTCTCTCTCTCTCTCTCTTAATTGCTCGCTATCATTTACCATCATTATGAGTAATTTAACTAACACTTACATAATATTTGTTTTAACTTTTATATATTCTTGTGAATTCTTTGACTCAGAAATTGTCCTATCTCTTCTTTCTATTCTTTCTTTTCTTTCTATTTCTTGCTTTCACTCTCTCTGTGTTTTCTCTCTCTATTTAAATGTATTTTACTTAACTTACTTCCTTCATGTTATTTTATTAGGATTCCTCAATCATTTTAAATCAATTAATTTGTAATTTTATTTTAAATTTTTCAAAGATTTGTGTGGTTTGTGATTTAGTTTACATTAAGTAAGTAAAAGTGATGATTTAGTATATAAGCTCGCTCATCTCTGTTAAAGTGCAATCAGCTGTTTAAAATAGATATTTATTTACTTAGTTGCCTTGCCGTGTGTGCGGAATTGAAGCGCCTAACCTTAATTGACGAAACGATTTGTGGGTCATGCACATTGCTTAAATATTATATAAGTGTTTAATATACATATTTCATTCATGTACATTCTATATACAAGTAAATTAATACAGCCTTTTTTACGACAGGGTTAAGTGCGGATGGCCAACAAGTAGTTGTTATTTTCGCTGCCGGTTACATGAAGGCCAAGCAACAATCTATTTTTTTTACGCACTTTTCAACTGAAATTTCTGAGTGAGTCTTTACTTTCAGAAATGCATATGTATTATTTACTTACGCACATAAAGGCTCAAAGTAATGTAGGTTTCTGTAGTGCTTATCATCAAGCTGCTACGGATAAGTTGTCAATGACTTGCCACAATAAATTGTTACACGATGATGTGTTCCATAGTTACTTCTTCAGACTAGCACGCAAATCAGTATTCTCATGGATAAGATAAGTATTATTGTTTTTGTTCTTATATTGAGCCAAGGTGCTCGAAGTTGCCTTGTTGACAGCACTTAAAGCAATTGCGACTACTATTAAATATATACTTATATGAACATAGATGGATTTGAGTTACTATTGCAATAATGTCAAAGTTGATTGATGAACAAATAATGAACTATTTGTTTACTTACAGCTTTTAGTTATACTGATTGCTGTCATTAGTCAGTAACTACTTTAGCTCTAATCACCCAGGTTGCCCTAATCAACTTGAACTACTTTAACTTTTCTTCCACAAATAAATAAATATGGTCTAGGAAATTAGAAATTGTATCCATAGAAAAATGTGTTGAATTGCTTAAAGGTTTCTACAATTTTTTCGTTTCTCAACACTTTTCATTATTAATTTCTAAATTCGTCCTTGGTTTAGTTATTTCCTGAATCATAAGAAATTGTTTACATCGCTTTAACTCATCTCAGCTAAGTGAATATTTATGGAATCATTGAGTATTTATATGTATATAATTTTTCAATGTTTGTATAAGCATTTCAGCTGACCCTGAACTTCTCAGATGCTAATTCGCATAGTAAATTTCTGTTTACAGTCATTTGTTTTTTTTTTTTTTTAGGTAATACAATAGATGTGCTTATAGTCAATCTCTAATTTGCACACAATAAAACGATGTTAGTTTAATGATATTTAAAAGCAACAAGCTTTCAGAGTGATGTTAGATAAGAACGCTACATAGATTGTCTACTGGGTTGCATTTCAAATTGTAAACACTTGTCAAATGAGTTTCGCTTCTTCTTCTTCTTTGAAGTTGGTTAGCAAGAGAAACTAGAGCTAAGGCGCAGATGCAGCGTCAAAGGAACTGTAAATTGCAGGTTTGCTTTAATACTTGTTCGTTCCTGGCAAATTTTGGGTATATATAAAATTATAAACTGGTTACAGTAACCCACACACACTCAAGGACAGGCCAATGTACGGCAAAACAAATGAAGGTTTTAGTTGTTTGCGAAACCAGTTCAGATTATTGTTTCAATAAACAATTAAAAATCGAATCATTGTTGTTTTGTAAACATTTTCTTTTGCGCATTATTCTCAAGTTGCACTTAAATGAGTATTCTTTATAAATTAGCAACTGTTTTACTAAGTCCCCGATTCGTGCACACACTTACCTTGTTAGCAGCAACTGTTTGTTGTTGTTATTCGTATTTATTAATTAATTGGGTTCACAGCAATACCGAATTTATCGCTTCAATTGTATAATGCACCGTAGCGTTCGTTGATTTGGAGACCTACGAAGCAACTGATTTCGGTTCCAAAATGTCAGCGCGCAAGTTGACTGACAGCGTACCTGTGCTTCAACTCGAGATTGCGAAGCGTCGTCGTCGACGTTGGCGCAGGCGACCGTAACGTGGGTGTCAAGACACGTACAGCGATCGTGCGCTATGCGGATTGAAAAAACTCTACTCTCACGTTCTCCAATTTTGACGCACCCACTCATTGAGCGCATTCTTGCTCATCTTATCTCAGTTAAAAGTTGAACACGCTATCTCTCTCTCTGTCTCAGGCATTGCAGTTTCAAGTGAGATTTGGAGACTTATCTCTCCTGTTTATCCCTTATCTGTCTGAGGAATATTAAAGTCACCACCATGGCTCGAGCGGCTGTTAAGAAGTGGTGCCAAATGTGCTGCTCTCAAAAGGCTATTTATTTTGAAATTGCACAAAGGAATTGAGAAGCACGTAAACAAAAACATACAATTATAACAGAAATGTAAAAAAATGCTATATATAAATAAAAAAAATACAAATAAATTTTCTACGTTGGCGCTCATTTTTCGTGTGATTTGTCATCGATGTTCATTATCGATGAAAAAACGCACACTTATCAACACTGCAAAGCAGCGACAACACATTGTGTGAAAAGTAAAAAGATTTGTCGCACAAAGTTAAAATGAGTTCCGGATTTGTTACTGAATCCGAGGCGGCAGAAGTACGCCAGCGACGCCAGGAAGAATGGGAACGAGTCCGCCAGCCCGAAGATCCCATGGAGAGACCCGAGGAGCCATATGACGGCCGCTCTCTGTACGACCGCCTGAAAGAACAGAAAACCAAAAAGGATATGGAATTTGAGGAGGCACACAAACTGAGTGAGACTTGAGCATTGTGTCAATGTGAACAACAGCAACAATTAGTAACAATGTCATATATGTATTTAGAGAATCTAATACGCGGCCTAGACGATGACGAGGTGCAGTTCCTGGAGCTAGTCGATGCTCACAAAATGAACGCGGAGCGCCAACAGATGCGTGACGAGGAAATGGAGCTAAAAGATTTTCGCAATCGCGTTGAGAAACTGCACGAGGAGAGCGTCGATAAGGTAACTTCTGATTAAAGTTTCTTTATATGGATTATTGAAATGTTTGTTTCTTATGTATATTAGAAACTGCAAGCGGAGCTGAAAACGACAGCTAAATCTATTGGTGCTCCGGCCACAGCGCGCAATACACAAAAGTCACTTTTGGCTCAGGGCATTAAGCGC
Source organism: Drosophila kokeensis (assembly GCA_035042145.1). Classification (NCBI taxonomy): domain Eukaryota; kingdom Metazoa; phylum Arthropoda; class Insecta; order Diptera; family Drosophilidae; genus Drosophila; species Drosophila kokeensis. Next base: position 1,376,081 of record JAWNLT010000337.1, on the reverse strand, counting down.
AAAAATGGTGAATTGCCGACCACCAGCAAAGTGTCCAGAATGGAGCAAGAGCAGCAAGAGACACCAGCTGCATCAGCAGAGAAACGAAGTGTAGCTGCGTCAGCAGAGAAACCAAGAGTAGCTGCATCGACGCCTGCTGTCTGTCGCATAAGCACAACCAAACATGATGTGGGCGGCCTCAAATGCATCGCCATATTGCCGGGCATCGCATCCTATACGGATTCAAGCGACTCTGCATCGAGCACCGAAGATGAGGATCATGGCAGCAGTCTGGTTGACTTGTGTGGTCGCAAGGTGCCCAAGAAGAAACAGTGCGCCGAGTAAATCAAAAATCGACGAATTTTCTTTGTGTGTGTGTGTATTTTTGTTTTTGTATAGGGGGCAACAACAACAACAACACAGTTTTCTATTGGATTCTTAATTAATTAATTAATTATAACGTTTGCTGCAGCGAATTATATAAACTAGAGGATAAAACGGTTGCTATTCTACGTGTCCTTTTTCTTGTTGCGATTGCGGTTCTTCACATTGGTTGCCTCATAGAAATTGCTGCCGATTTTCTTGCGCTTCTGACTCCGCTCCAGCGCACGCTTTTGTTGGGCATTGAGGCGTGACTTCTTCGAGGTTCCCGGACCATCATCATCCTTGCTGTCGTCCAGTTCATCGGAATCGCCCGGTTGCAATTTGGAGACACGGAATTTACCCGACGATGTGATCGCTAGCTGTTGGGTCTTCTTCGTTTTGGATTTCTTGTGGACAACACGCTGCAAATCCTCATCGTATTCATCCTCCGAATAGAAATTATCGGCACCATCGCTCGAGTCATCATCCATTTCGGGATTGACCATGCGCGCCTTTTTGCGGGCAGCGCGCTCAGCTTTCTTTTGCTCCAGCAGCTCCAAATCAATATGCTCCAGTTCGCGCTCATCTCGCTGCTCATACTCCAGACCGACGCGAATCTTGCGAAAATCTTGAATCTGCTTAAATTCGCGCGCTTTCTTCACCGACTCGCTGACAAATGTGGGCGCCTCCGACTTGGCATCCCCATCGCCATCGGCCTTATCTTCAACAGCAGTAACTATCTCTTCCTCCGGTGTTGGCTTGCCCTCTTGGGATTTCGGTATGGCGAAGCCCTCGGGTGGCACATAAAAGGGCAGCTTGCCACGCTGCCAATCGTTGAGCACCATGCACGCCGTAACTGTTATGTCCGGTTCGCCTCCTTTGTGCAGCTTGCCCGACTTCTGAGCGAGCTGCTCGAGGAAATGTGTCGCTGATGTCCAGCTTTCAATTTTATAGTTCTTGGCAATGTACTCCTTGCGTACACGCTGCAACACCGTCTCAACATAATCCTCCGGATTAGTAACCAACTCCACGCGGACCACACCCTTCAGCACCTTCTCAGTGTCCGTTTCGGCGGTGGGATATACGACGCCGGGACAATCGATGAGGAATATGCGTTTCATTAGCGTTATATATTGCCAGACTTTCGTTTCGCCAGCAATCGGTGCCACATTGCAAACCTTCTTGGAGCGCAGCGCGTTGATAACGGAAGATTTTCCCACATTCGGGTAGCCAATGAAACCAACGCTGATCTGCTTCTTGTCCATGTGCAGCTTGCCCAACTGCCGGAACAGGTTGATCAGTGCACCTGTCAAATATTGTTTTTATAATGATATAATATTTACATATATAGACATGATCACTACTCACCCTTGCCGAAGGGATGCTGCATCGAGGCATGAAATGCGATTGTTGGATACTCCGCACTGAGGATGGCCACCCAGCGCTGTGTTACCCACACTGGCACCAAATCCACTTTGTTCAGTATGAAGAAGAGATGCTTATGTGGCTTCTCCTTGCGTAAGAACTCCTCAATATATTTGGAACGTGTGCCCATGGGATCACGTGCATCGAGCACCTGCAGCAGCACATCGGATGCATCCACAACTTTGTGCAACTCGTTCCAGATGCGTTTGCTTTGACCTGCTCCGAAAACCCAATCACGCACCAACTTCTTCTCGCCAGTATCCTCACGGATAAGATCCACATCTTTGGTAGTATCATACTTCTCGGCCTTCTCATCAGCGGCACGGCTCAAATCTTCCAGATCGCGCACATTGAGGCTGACACGTTTACGCTGCTTCTTTGGTCCAAAGACACTGTCGAAACTCTCCGTTTCCAACAGATGAACACGTTGGTATTTGGATGCCTCGTTGAGCAGGGTCACTGGCAATTGTGATGGCTTCATTATAACCTGATAGGGATCCTTAACAGCTTTGCCAATCTCATCCTGAAACTTTTGCAGTGCCGTCTGCGAGATAACACGCGAATTGCTGAACCATTTCGGTGTCGGCTCCACTCTGGCCATTGTTCCAGCAGGCAGACGACCCTAAAAATATAATAAAATATTAGCAAACAGGTAATTTCCCTCATCGTTAAAAATCCTTACCTGAAACGGTGCCGGGGTAAGAATTTTGCCAGTGCGATCACGTTTGGCCTTAAAATTCCGATACATCTGGAGACGCTTGATGGTGCCCTTGGTGCGCGGATGCGCGACACCCTTGAGTCCACTTTTCGGCCGCTCCGGATTCATGGAGTGATTGGAATGATTGAATCCCTGTGTGCGGGGCTTGCCCGTTGTGCTACGCGTTTTCGGCATCGTGTGTATTTCTTTTTTAATTACGTGCGATGTAGTTTAATTTAAGTGCTGCAATTGAAGCACGCACGTATCAAAACAAACACGTTCCGTTCTCAAAAGAAAGGTTAGGTTGAAGGATTGTTTTTATTTCGGTGCACTATCGATATTCGCAACACTTTGCTTATCGATAAGCAATAGGCAATCGGTCTCAGTAATGCTAGCTGCATTATTTGTTGAAATTGAAATGTTTAGTAATATCTGAATTATTACATATAAAAATTTTTGTCAATTAAACCGTTTTTTCTATGGAGTTTTTCATTATCATTTCCTCTCGATATGAAAACAGGCTTTGAATTGGAGTAACTGGAGTGCTACCAGACTAATATGATTCCAGTTAACACAATAAGTCTGGTCACTTTCTTTATACGCCGCTACAAATAACAATAAATGTAAATAACACAGCCTGCGAAGTTAATAACTGAAGCCATGTATATTGAGTAATTTAATTAAAAGAAACATTCTTATGCTCTGACAAGCTTTTAAAGCATACTCCCATATGCTATAAATGCCACACAAGAATAATTGAGAGTGACTTATAAATGTTTTTCTTAGCAGGTGCTCATATTCATGTGACCAGTTGTGTAGCTCAGAAGTAAGCTGGTTTGTATCCGTGTGGCTGTATGCATATTTGTAGTTGTAGTTGTAGTACATTTCAATGATGGCCACGAGCTGCACGCTGCCTGCATTTAATAAAGTCGAAATTTAAATATAATTAAAACTAAAACAGTTAACATGTAAATTAGTAATTTAGCAATCAAGTGTTGTTATTAGTTTGCAAAAAGCGCGAAATTCGATTAAATGTATGTATGTATTTCATAAGCTCGCTTGCTGTTGCTGTGTACGTGTGTAGGTGTCAGTCTGTGTACGTGTGTATGTGTGCTTTTTGGAATGTTGCTTTGCACGAAATTCAAATTGTGACCATCCTTGAGATTTTTTGTGATACAGCAATATTAAGTGACGGAGAGAGAGCGCAAAAGAAAGAAAGACTATGAAAAATAAAAGCGAAATAAAGTAAAAAAAAAAAGAAATGGATGAGCACACATTGAATGACCTGTTGGAATGTTCGGTGTGCCTGGAACGCTTGGACACCACATCCAAAGTGTTGCCATGTCAACACACCTTCTGTCGCAAGTGCCTGCTGGTAAGCGTTAGAAAAGCTAAACATGTTGTATATTGTTAATGTTGTTGTTTTTGTTTTTGCAGGACATCGTTGCCAGCCAGCACAAATTGCGGTGTCCGGAATGTCGTGTTTTGGTCAATTGTCGCATCGACGAGCTGCCGCCAAATGTATTACTCATGAGAATTTTAGAAGGTAAGTGTCGTATGTGTGGTGTCTGTGTGTAGGTGTTGTGTTATTGTGGGCAGTATTAATACTTGAAACTCACCCACTCAAACAGGCATGAAACAAACGGCTGGCAAAAATGAAACTAAAATCGAAGAGTTGCCAAATGCCAAACCTCAACTGCAGCAGGAGTTGTCAGCCACACAAAAAGCCCAACAGCAGCAGCAACTGCAGCAACAGCAACAACAACAACAGCAGCAACAATCTCAGCCAGTGCAGCAGGCAGCGCCAGCGGAGCAGCCACAGCAAACAACACGTCAAAAGCAGCGAAGATTTCTCCTCCCACACGCTTATGCCCTGTTCGATTTTGTCAGCGGCGAAGCGAGCGATTTAAAGTTTAAAAAGGGTGATTTAATATTGCTGAAACAGCGCATCGACAACAACTGGTTTGTGGGCCAGGCGAATGGGCAGGAGGGAACATTTCCCATTAATTATGTTAAGGTGGCTGTGGCGCTTCCCATGCCACAGTGCATTGCCATGTACGATTTCAAGATGGGTCCCAGCGATGAGGAGGGCTGTCTACAGTTCAAGAAGAGCACCGTTATCCATGTGCTGCGCCGTGTCGATCACAACTGGGCCGAGGGACGAATTGCTCAAACAATTGGCATATTTCCCATTGCATTCGTTGAACTGAATGCGGCAGCTAAGAAGCTGCTGGAAAGCGGTGCCAGCAATCCACAGCCTGCGCCACTAATGCAACAGCAGCAGCAACAACGTGCTTTGCCTGCGGTGCCATTAATTGATCCCACGCACAACAATACAAATGACTCCAGCACAGGCTCCTCCTCCTGCTCCTCGATCAACAACAGCAGCAGCAATTCGAGCTCTACTTGCAGCTCGAACAATTGCAGTCCGAATCATCAATCGCTGCCAAGTACACCGCAACATGCAGCGGCTCTAGCTGCTGCTGGTGGTGGCTCGGTGCGTTATCGCGACAAGGGCGCCAAGGAGAAGCGACATTCGCTGAACGCTCTACTCCAGTTGGCGCCACTCAGTTTGCTGCAAACGAATCGCCATTCCGCAGAGATACTCAGTTTACCACACGAGCTGAGTCGCCTCGAGCTCAATACACAACAGGCAACAACAACAACTGCTGCTGCTACTGGAGCCACAGCAGCAGCAGCATCGCGAGTGCTCAAAACTCATGTACATCAACAACAATTGCCGCCAACGTTGCCCTGGGGTTATCTTGCCCTCTTCCCCTACAAGCCACGCCAATCCGACGAACTGGAGCTGAAGAAGGGCTGCGTTTATATTGTCACGGAACGTTGCATCGATGGCTGGTTTAAGGGCAAAAACTGGCTGGACATCGTGGGCGTATTTCCGGGCAACTATCTGACACCGCTGCGCACACGCGATCAGCAGCAGCTGATGCATCAGTGGAAATATGTGATGCCTGCAACGGATGCGAATGCGCCAACGTCAACGGTGCAGTCTTTGGATGTGCGTCTGAGCAACATGCTGCCCACACAGCCACCTGATTTGCCGCCACGACAGCAGCAGCAGCAACAGCAGTCGCAGCAGCAACAGCAGTCGCAGCAACAACAGCAGTCGCAGCAGTCGCAGCAACAACAGCAGTCGCAGCAACAACAGCAGTCGCAGCAGCAACAGCAGTCGCAGCAGCAACAGCAGTCGCAGCAGCAACAGCAGTCGCAGCAGTCGCAGCAGCAACAGCAGTCGCAGCAGCAACAGCAGTCGCAGCAGCAACAGCAGTCTACTACCAGCTGCTCGGTGTGGACCAAGCCAGTGGAGGCGCTCTTCAATCGCAAATCGAGCACAACAGCCGAGAGCAGCGGCAAAGCGGAATCCTCCAGTTCCGGCAGTTCGTCTGGCGCTGTTGGTCTAATGCGACGTTTGACGCATATGAAAACGCGCTCCAAGTCACCAGGTGCGCCACTCCAGCAGCAGCAGCAACAACAGCAGCAGCAGCAGCAGTCGGCGGCAAAAGAGTTCAGCAGCACAACAATAGAGAGCAATGTGAAAGCGGCGCCACTGCATCCAGTGCATGTCAGGTGAGTTTGCGTCCAACCCACAATCATTTACTATGCCCACCTCATGTTTTTGTCTCCTCACAGATCCGGTTCGTGTCCCAGCCAGCTTCAACAGAGTCAGCCACTGAAGGACACATCTGCTGTGGCTGCTGCTGCTGGCCAACAGCAGTTGCAGCCCAACAGCAGCAGCAGCAACATATCCTACGGCTCCCAGCGCATCAAAAGCAACAAGGAGCGACCGCATTTGCTTTGGTTAGTTTGCCATTGATTATCTTAAAGTGGACTCCCCATTCATTTAATTTATTCGCTCTACAGCGCTAGGCAATCTCTGGATGCTGCCACCTTTCAGAGCATGTACAGCAATGCGGTGCCGCCAGCAGCATCAAGCCATACACAAACCCAAACGCAGTTGCATGCGAACATGATTATGGCGCCCAATCATCGCAAGAGCCAAAGCCTGGATGCTGGTCATGTGCTCGGTGGCAGCAACAGCAACATAAATAGCAACAATGGCGCCAGCCTGATCACTGAGGCAGCTATCAAGGCCAGTGCCACAACAAAGTCCGTCTACTGCACGCGAGAGAGGTGAGCTTGGAGCGTGGAGATTGATTGATCCCTTGAGAGATCCTTAATTAATTTGCATTTAATTTTCAGTCGCTTTCGGTGTATTGTGCCGTATCCGCCGAATAGTGAAATTGAGCTGGAATTGCGACTGGGAGATATTATTTATGTGCAGCGCAAGCAAAAGAATGGATGGTATAAGGGCACACATGCGCGCACCCACAAAACTGGTTTATTTCCAGCTTCCTTTGTAGAACCGGATATTTAGCTTAGTAAATCTCCATTCCCTGATGATGATGATACACATTCGTGATGAAATTCGAAATTACACACAAAAAACACTTGTCAACAAAATTCTACCCAATTTTGAATCGCCGGTCGATTTGTGCTTCCACAAAATGTTTGCCAAACTTGCAAATCTCTTTTCGAAAAAGAACTTTTTGAATACTTTTGATACTGCAGCGCTCGAATACAAATGCTCGATTATATAGTTTTAATACGATTTTCAATCAAAATACTAGCTAGCTAGCAAATAAGTGAACAATTGTACTTAAGACATTTAACGTTTAAATAGTTAGTAAAATCGAAACAACGAAACAATTTTGTACTCTACATAGAACTAACAAACCCGTTATGCATAGTACTTATATACTATATATATACATATATATATTAATAAAACATGGTAAAACAGTTTGAATCGAACCTATTTTTATTGACATCAATCAAACATATTTAACTAATTGAAATATCAGCAATGGTACGCCTTTAATCGGTCTTATCGAACTTGGAGCCGTAGATGGGCATGTATTGCAGCACCAGTTTCCAGTCCGTGTAGTACAAAAGGGCCAGGCCAGCGGCACCACCGAATCCCGCACCAGAGCGCACGCTACAACAAACAAATTGAAAAATTGTAGAAAAGTTACAAATTGCAAAATTTCGTCAAGTTTTGGTTATGCAATGATAAATCGAGTGGCTCCCCATTTATATCAAGAATAGTTTATCTGTGCACAAGTGCCACTTTAATATTACTTACAAGGATGTCGCGATTTCCGCGTGCTTCTTGCCAAAAGGTATGCGAAAAGCCATTTTTGTTACGATTTATAATAGTTTCTTTTGCAGATAAATATTCAGTGTCTGCTTGCAGTGTGCCCGTATCGCTACTACAATATTTGGTGCAGCCCTGGTAGCTTGAAACCTATTGAATTTATAATAAAAATGTACCGTCGAAAATTAATCGTAAGTTTGCTTATAGGTACTTAAGAATAATTGCATTTTTATAAGTATATACTAGGAACTCACATATTAGACAAGAAAATCATTGTATCTTTGCAAATGTTGGCAACCCTTGCATGTGGCCTACGTGAATTATAAACAATTCGTCAGCGTTTGCAGTATTGTATTGCAGTATTTGCTTTAAAGTTTCTGCCCCTATCACATTTAAAATCAATTTTGTTAAGATGAAGCTGGCTGTTTTTGGCGATGTGAACACATTTCAACAGTTCCTCCTGTTCAGCGTGTTGCCAACAGTTTTTATTTATCTGTGGACATTAATAACCAGCGACGTTAAGGCAAGAATGCACCAATAATCAGTTGATATTTTATGTAATTTGATTTACATCTTTTTTTTGTAGAACTTTGAAAACAGCAAGACAGCTTATTCAGTGTATACGGCCAAGGATCCAATCAATTGTTATCAAAACTATGTGGAGCAGAAAAAGGATTCATAAAAGCCAATTGCAATTGCAAGATAAGAAATGTATTAAACAAAAACTGCATTAAAAATTACTAAAGATAAGATTGCATAGTTTTATTGCAGTGCGGCTGATAAATTTTGAATGATTCACTGATATTTCTGAAAAGTACAATAATTTTTTATTTTGGATAAAACGAATGAATTGAATCATGAACTAACAAGTTCAGCTCACATGCAGTTCACAATGTTTATGATTCATGTTCATATGTATGTGTGTAGTGTGTGTTTGTATGTGATCATTTACAGCAGGTGAACAACAACACTTTCTAGTTAAAAACAATACAATAGGTTTTTCTAGCTATCAAGTTCGATTTTCGGACATTTTCAAGCAGCGCAGCATCGGCAAACAGAGCAATAAAAAAAAGGAAACACAATCGAAGTAACAAAGAAACAACAATAATACAACGACGCAAAAGGAAATAAAATGTCTGAAACATACGGTTTGTGTTAAACTTTTGCAGCTTGCACAAGAATCAATTGTTAATTGCATTTTTGTGTTTACCTCAATTTTAGATTACCTGTTCAAGTTTCTAATAATAGGCAGCGCCGGCAGCGGCAAAAGTTGTCTCTTGCATCATTTCATCGAAAGCAAATGTAAGTAGCAATTAAAATGCATTCAGCACTTTATTCAGACAGTTTCATTAATTTTATCATATAAAATATGTAAATCAATTTGCGATTGTTCAGTTTATAATTTGCATTCGTTTCTTATTTAAGTGGGAAGTGGCACTTCCTGTATAAGTTTATCCGACGTTGAAGTCTTTCTGCTGATAACAAACATACATATCTATATATGTTTGCTATATTTTTGTTTACAACTTTATATCATCCATATTATATTGCAGCTTGGATGGTTGCTTATCTTATTATCATTTTAATTTTATTTTGTGGACTTTTCCAGTCAAGGACGACAGCTCGCACACTATTGGCGTTGAGTTCGGCTCACGGATTGTGAATGTGGGCGGGAAATCGGTGAAGCTACAAATATGGGACACAGCTGGCCAGGAGCGATTCCGTTCGGTGACACGTTCCTATTATCGTGGTGCTGCTGGCGCTCTGCTCGTCTATGACACTACATCGCGAGATTCGTTCAATGCGTTGACCAATTGGCTAAATGATGCACGCACTTTGGCCAGTCCGAATATTGTTATACTGCTGGTGGGAAACAAAAAGGACCTGGAAGAGGCGCGCGATGTAACATTTCTAGAAGCGAGCACCTTTGCCCAGGAGAATGGTGCGTTCACACCTGCTATTCGTCAACTTTTTATTTATTTATTTTATTATTATATTAAACTATATCTTATTACTTTGCAGAACTTATCTTCTTGGAGACGAGCGCCAAGACGGGCGAGAATGTTGAGGAGGCGTTTCTTAAATGCTCGAAGACCATCTTGGCCAAGATAGAGACGGGCGAACTGGATCCAGAGCGCATTGGCAGTGGCATACAGTACGGAGGCGCCGCGCTGCGTAATCTGCAAACGCGACAGCGCAGTATAAATAAGCCCGATTGCACTTGTCGCGTGTAGAGAGTTGATGATGATCAGATGATGATCAACTTCACATCCGAGTCGCATTGCATGCACGCGAACAATAACTGTGTATTAGTTTAATAAGCAAAGAAAATTAATCTCATTTAAATTGTAACGCAATCGCATTAGACTTAGTTTAATGTTTGTTTTGTCTGTTTATCTATCACTCTGTTCCAATTGTATAATGTCTGAAACGTATCCGGTGGCATTCCAAAAGATGTTAGTTCATTGAAAGTGTTGGTTTTTGTTTTTGATGTAATGATTTTTTTGTTTTTGTATTTGCTGAATTAATTGTACTAGTTTCTCTCGAACGACGTTACTTATTTTAAATTGTAAGCACTTATTGTAAACAACCAGTGGCGGGCCCAAAACAGTAACAACAACAAATCCGTTTAATAATTAATTAATTAATGCGCCCAGCATTTTGTAAATAAGCTGCGTCAACTTTGAACGTTGACAAAGCGCAAGTTGTAAAGAAATCGAAATAAATTATGCACGCGGTCAATAAAAACGCATACTAAAATCTAAATATTCAAGTTAATCACCACAATTCCATATTTATTCCACAGTATTCGACGTATTTCAGTTTGACCAGGTCAGTTTAAATGCATTCATATATATTTTTTGTACGATTTATGAAAAAAAATCAAATGAATTAAAAAGTTATAATATTTGGATATGGGATATAAAATTGAATGTGGATCGAAAATTGACTTATGCTTCGCATTTGGCAATTATTTGGAGAGCATGCTTGGCAGCAGAGAGTTTGGCCTGTTTTCCGTTGCTGCCAAAGCCATAGACCTTGATAGTCTTCTCCATGCAGATAAACTGGCAGGTGACCATCGCTTTGCTATTTTCAACGACTGGTGCACTGAAAATGGGCTTCGCCGATTTGTGTTCGTGGAGCTGACGGACGGCATTCAGTGGCACGTTGCGTGAGAATTCGAGCAGTTCAGGCTCGAAGAGTTTGTAGATGACCTGCCAGGTGGTGTTCAGATCACGACAATCCAAGTAGACGGCAGCTATCAGGGCCTCCAAGACATCGCCCAATGTCTTGGGCACATCCACATTCGTTGACATATTGAATTCTCCATTGTGCGGCTTTGTGGCATCCGCTGTAATCGCTGACTGGTTGGACTGCTGCTCGGCCGCTTCAGCCATTTCCAGTTCATCATCGGAGTCCAGAGGTCCGGGATTAATATCGCTCTCTTCCATCAGGATGCGTACCTGATTTGTAACACGATGGTTCTGTGCCTCCTGGAAACATACAAAGTTCTGTATGGACTCGGAGAGCAGCGCATTCTCGGCCAAAATGAAGAAGTGGATGCGATGACGAACACAAATGCAAGCCAGCGTCGCATTGTTAACAAGAGCGGATCGCAAATCCGTCAATTGACCCGGCGTCATACGTGTCTTTTGCTCGAATATATAAGCAGAGATCAGGAAATCCAATATAGCATCGCCAATAAACTCCAGTTCCTGATAGCAGCCCGTCAATCTGTTTGTGGGATTGGAGGGATGCGTCAGCGCCTGCAGCAAATACGCACGATCCCGGAATGTATAGCCCAAGTTGCGTTCCAGAGCCGAATGATTGATCAGAAACTCATCGATCTCTCGCTTCGTGATGTTCGTGCGGAATTGTGTGCTGGCCAGCTGCAGATCGAGTAGCTGCGTCAACGGCTTCTCAACGTCCGGCTTGCAAATGCCAAAGTATTCCAGCATGCGAAAGCCATGCTGCAATCCATAATTCTTAACAACGACGCCCAGCAGCGCTTCGAGCGTATCCGCGAGCAATTTGTTCGGCATCTTCACCTGACCCACACAGAAATCCACTTCGCTGCTGAAATCCATGTTGGATTGATTATTCTGCTGATTCGCTCGGCAGCCACCCACAAAACTATTGTAGGTACTTTCTGCACACTTGCCGTTGCCGAACACCTCCTCCTCGCTCATCGCCAAGTTGCGCAAATTGTGCGGACCAACAAATGCTGCCAGTTCGGGTTTCTGCTGCCACAATTCTTGCACATTCTGGGGCAGATTCAAACAGGGTGGCAGCCAAGTATATTTCGGTGTGAAGAGTGTCGAGCAGATTCGAGACGGAATATCCGTGTCCCTCAGGCAATACAATAAGTTCCGATTCGAGACCATTGTGGATTTGACCTGTATTAAAGAATATTATAAGATTATCAGATTCATAATAATCAGCGAGAGAGAGAGAGATAGAGAGAGAGAGAGAGAGAGGGAGAGAGGACCCACCTGGGTCATTGCGCCCTCATTCCATTTTGGATACTTGCTGGCCAAATATAAAGTGGCGCTCAGCTTGAGAAAGGAATCGCCGAGCAGCTCGAAGCGTTCCATATCAAAGACATCAATGCTGCCCGAATAGGTGATGGCTGCCAGGAATTCAGCCTGTTCCGCTGGCGTAATGTGCTCATTGGAGATGCTGCGCTGCAGCACTGACAGCTGCACCTGTTGGCACCGGCTGCCATCATTCGCATTACTGGTGGAGGGCAGCGCCGGTAAATTAGATCCCTGCTGGCAACGGTAGATGTTGCCCTCGCGCATCTTGAACTGTGTCTGGGTCCACATCTCCCTGTCGTCGGTCTCGAGCTTGTTCAGCGAAAGTATTTCGCCTTTTGTGAATTTATACAAATACAGTAGGTCCACGGGATAAGCGTTCATAATATTGTGACCGATGTCAATGGGCTCCATATACTGTTGCCATGGCGTTTCGAGATCGGTGATTTGCAAATGCTCCATGGCCATTTCGATACTCTTCGTAGGCAGCGGTTCGAGCAGGGAGGGACCCTCGCTCTCCAAATCATGCATGGCATTGCCCTGATGATCGACATTGCGGCGCAGCGACCAATCAATATCCAGCGGGCGTGGTCGATAATCCCTGCCATTCTGTGGCAGTTGATCCAACCCAAGATATTTGTTAATGCGCACACGCAACGATTCCGCGTGCAGCATATAGTGGACGCGACGCAATATGCTCGGCAAGAAGAGCAACTTCACCCACAGATCACCGGGAAAACCAAAATTGCAGCATAGCTCTGGTATCAGCATCACCTTTGAGCGCATCTTGTTCAGCGCCGTGGTTTTCACCCGCTGCTGCACATAGAAATTCATTTGATCGGTCAACTCGCGCACCTCCAGTAGGAATTCATCCTTATGGACAACGTCACCAATATAGCTACTGTATTTGCCCATGGTGAATTTATAGTAGCTATTCTGCTGCTGATTCTCCTCCATCATGCTCATGGCCGTTAGATTCGTGTGCACCTTGGTGACCAGCATTCGCTTCTCATCGTAGTTGGCATACCATTGTGCCACGATTTTGCCCTCGAAATCTTTTGGATTTGGCGGTGGCATTGCCTTGCGCTGTGCCACAGTTGTCGCCTGCACCTTAGGCAGTCTGCTGCAAAACTGCTCCACCAGCGGCCAATCGAGACCGCCGCCTGGTGTCGCTGACAGCGGCACAACCAGAAATGAATTCTCCGCATTGCGACGATCGAGTACAAAGAATGGCTGCCAAACACGCAAAATATCGCGAAAGATCATCACATGGAATTGCTGCAGTTGATCCAACTGCTTTTGCGTCTTAATAATCAGCTGCTGCGGCTGCTCCGCCACCCGCACATGCAACTTGCCCTGGTGGCTGAACAGCGGTATCTCCGCCAGTCGTGGCAAACGCTTCCTCAACAGCAGCGCATAGTTGCAACGTGCCTGCAACGCATCGTAGATGTGGTGAGTATAATCGTTGCGCTCAAATTGCGGCTCCAAAATAATCTCATATGCATAGCAAGTCTCGCCCAGACGCGGCATTGCATCGTATAGCTCCGATGGGCAACGAGTATTGTAGGTATTTATATTTTTAGCTTTCAGTTCGCGATCCTTGCGCCGAATTGTCACTGCAAGAGATATATATTTGGATATGGATATGGATATGGATATAGATATAGATATGGATATATATATATATATAAAAAAAACATTTGTTATATTGGATCCGCCGAAGATCACATACACTTTCACTATAGCAGCTATATAGTATACGGATCTTATTGATTTTTGTCTGCAGTCAAAAGATGAAATGATTCCCAGGTTGATCAGAATGGCATCACAATTGAGAGGCTAGTTTCCCATTGAAGCAAACAAACATGCTCAAAACGAACAAAAAACTCTTTAAAAAAAAAACCGACAGAAATCAGTATACGATTAAAGTTAACAAAACTTGGGCAACAAATAGTATATGGAGTAAGGCAGTAAGTCATCGCAAACGCACCATCATCTCCGTATTTTTTCCAGTGCTCAAAGTGAACATTTGCAATGTCGGAGATCCTGTCGTTCACCGTTGTGGGCAGAAAGTGTTCGTTGAGCTCGCCCAGTTCGTACAGTTTGATGCAAGTGTTAAATGCAGCCGAAATTTTTGCCCATCGGGGACTGGACATGGCATTGCCCTACAAGCACAAAAAAACATAGATTGGGATTTGGACTAGGAGCACATTTGGAAGCTTACGTAGATTGTATCGCGTAGTGCTGAATTTAGCGGCAAATCGACCGACACAACGTATGCGGTATTTTCGACCAACTTGAACCAGGGCAGCACAACGCCAAACGCATCCGATGGCATCTGTTGGACGTAGCGATGGATTAAAGCTAAAGCGCTGCTTGGAAGTAGCTTGGCGCCATATTGATTAACATATGGCTTTATGGGATCCTGGAAATGCTCATCTATCTCATCCATTAAAGGATCGCAGCGCTCCAGGACACGTTCGCTTAAATACTGGCTAATCTCGGTGTGTGCCTGTCGATACTGTTGTATCTGCTGCGATACCTTTGGCTTATCCATCTCCGAGGAGAATAACATGTACGTGGCATCCTTGGAGCGTGCACGTCCCTTCGTTTGCACATACATATTAAATGTTTTGATCGGATCCAATATAATCACATAGTTGCATGCCTGGACATCGATGCCCTCCTCCAGCACACTGGAGCAAACCATCAAGTTAGCCTCCCCATCTCGAAACTGTTGAATGGCCTGCAATATATTTGTGGATAACCTTTTTATATTGACAACCAATGATCAGAGATAGAATATCTATACCGATTTCTGCCATTGGCGTTCAAGAACGCTCTCGAAATCACACAAAATGCCTTGACGTCCCACCAAAAATTGCGGAACGAGCACATTGCGCAACTCTGGCACGGCAGCAATATAGTTGATGAGGAGTCCATAGATGCATTTGCAGGTATAGCGTCGCTCTACGAAAACCAGACAGCAGACATCCTTGGGATTTTTGTCCGCAAACGTCGACTTCATATGTAGTAAAAATCGTTGCACTTTGGGCGTGGAGAAGTTCAGAATGGTATCCTCGGTGATGGATACCTCACCATTATCATCATCGTCGTCATCAGTCAGTTGGTTGACCAACATGTGACGAATCCTATTGCAGAGTGCGAAAACCAGTCGATACATGTTGCGTACGGCGATTGTTTCCGCCTGGCGACGCTTCAAATCGAAATCGACGATCACCGACAGAATCGCAATGGAGCCTGCATAGATGCCATAGTTATCCAGTTGATATAGGAAATCGTTCAGCATCAATTTGATGCCACTTTTCTTAGATGAATCACGATGGAATTGCAAACCCTTCGTCATCCTTACCGGCTGTTTGGGAATATTGATTAGATTTAGATTCGTCAAAAAACTTGCAATGAGCCCACGAATTTCTTCAATAACTAAAAATGTTTGATTTCTATCATGGTAGGTGATAAGGCACTCCCTTGGTTTTGTCGAGTGGCTGCAGAGAAGTTTGGGATTGGGAGTTAAGAGTATGATCTGAACTTTTTGTTTTTGTTTTGTTTTGCTTACAGCATAACATTCTCCATTTCTTCCGTGTCGGAGACGGTGATAATATTACCCCGAAATGTTGTCTCCAGCTGCTTCAGCATTTTGGCCACCGACTTAATCTCATTGCCTTTGATTAGCACCCCGGTAAGACCCACCACTCGAGGCAGTTGCAGTGCATTTGCCTGTTCCAATTGGAACAGGCGCATAATCTCATGATACGGATGATGGCCGGTTCCATGATGGCACTCATCCATAATCACAATGCTCACTGATTTCAGTTCCATATGCTTCTGGAGGAACAAGTCCAGCATGACCTGTGCCGTGCCCACAAAGACCTGTTAATAGAAAATAAAAAATAAATAAATAATTTTTTATTGTATTTCAACCAATTTTTTGTACTATCTGGCATAAACAGAATAAGGTTCGAACTGAAACATAAAGCGCCTTGTTCCGCGCTAAGATAAAGGTCTAGCAATCAATTTTGAGACATTCATCGAATAACAGGTTTTCATGCCACAACCGACGAAAGTAAAGGGGGTAAATAAAATAAACAAAGTTAACTGATTCTTATGAGATGATGTATATACATTAAACTCACTTGATGGTTCTCTATTTCTTCAGTCCATTTTTTGGGAGCCCAATTATCCACGCCAACTTCGCCGACGTAGAAGCCAACCGTGAAATTCGTATGCCTTCGCACACAGACGGCCTGCTGGCGGGCGAGCTCAACGGTGTTGCAAATAAATAAAGCCCTTTGTCCACCCTCCTTGATCGATCTGCCAAGTTAAAACAAATAAGACTTCTATTTATGGAACACTACAAATAAATATACATGTACGATATGATTGTATGTCTATCGCGAAAATGTGAATGTAATGTGAAGCCAGTTTCCAAAGCTAAAAGCTGTTTCTTGCTTTGATTATCATTTGGTATTTTTCTTGTTGTTTATTGAAAACTTCTTTTATTTATAGAACTGATATAAATTGAATTAAAAGGATTTATACCCACAGCATATATATATTCTGTATTTCTGACATTTCTTTCTTTCAATGTTTTGATGTACTAACCTGTCAAAATTTTGAGAGAATCGTTTGAGGGCCAGGATGGCCACGTAAGTTTTTCCCGAGCCGGTGGGCAAATAAATAATTGCATTCCGTTTGGCAACATATTCAACAAGACGCAACTGATAACCGCGAGCCTGCACAAAACGTGAGTTCAAACATGACAGGATTTTATAAATGTTACACATAACTTGGGTAATAAATACATACCTCCATATTATCACCTTTCTTTTTTTCAGAGACCATTTTCTCGCTTGACGCACTGTACTCTTATTTGACTAACCAAGAAAAGCTCACAAATGCAATTTGCAGTCAGCGATTTTGTTCTCGTTCCTTCGATGGTTTTTTTTTTTTGTTGCTTCGTTTGCGCTGACGTGGCAATTGACAATTGAGTTTTAAAATCGTCTTCTCTATGGCGCCGGAGACTATTTGTATTCGGGGGACGTACCGTTTTGTAACCAGCGAACCAGCCAACCAGCCATCAATGTGTATAATCAGATAAGGTGTTTGATTATGTTTATCTCTTTGCTATGTTACCTGAGAGCGCGACACACAATTGGAGAAATGACCGTATTTCGTCAAGTGCATTCGAATAGATATACCGTTAAACAAAATTAAAATTGTATTAACATAGAACCGAAATAATAAAATAAAAATAAATATTCGGAAACACACTCTTACACCAGGCGCTTTCAACTTGTGTGACTGTTTGCAGGTAAGAAAAAAATACTTGTATCCAACTTGGAAGTCACCATACAATAACACTTATCGTTAAATAAATATCGATAGTCGTACAAAATGTATGAAATACAAAATAACTTAAGATTGTAGAGATATAGATTAAGTGCAAAATTTATTTCAATTTAAATCGACTTTAAATTAAATTTGATGGATTTCAAAAAGCCTCAGCAGTGACTCGTAGCCCTGGTCATAAGCAACCCTGTTTTGTGCAAAGTTTATCATACACAAATAATAAAGAATTCGTCACTTCTGTGCAAAAATTGAGCTGAAATTAAATTGTACCTGTGTCAACAACAATATTTATGCGCACTTCCAAGCACTGAAAACTTTAAACAGTGTAATACCAAGCCCCGTGCTTGCGAATAAAAAACCATTAAGATTGCTTACAATCTAAATACACAAAGAAATAGGCGTTGTAAAAGAAAACAATAAAAACAACAACAACAATGGTTGGTATTATTGATGAAGCGCAGCTGTTTTATCCGTTGGGCACACGCATCAAAATAGGAAACAACTATGGCACCGTCAAATACGTGGGCGAGGTGAGCTGGTGAAAAAGTCAATTTTAATTTGTCCCATTATGATTTATCGATTGCGCCCGATTAACGCAGGTCTGCGGACACATGGGCACCTGGCTGGGCATTGAATGGGATGACGGGATGCGTGGCAAGCACAATGGCATTGTCGATGGCAAACGTTATTTCCAAACGCAAATGCCAACAGCGGGCAGTTTCATACGGCCCGGTAAGCTGGGGCCTTGCGCCACGCTGGAGGATGAGGCACGCGAACGTTATCTCAATTACAATGCGAGTAATGTGGATGCAACGCTGATACGCGAGGCCCAAGCATCGTTGCAGGCATCGCTATTCGAGGTCGTTGGCATGGACAAGATAGCGCGCAAGCAGAGCAAATTCGAGCAGCTAACCGAGGTGTGTGTCGATGAGACGCCTGTGAATGCGGCCGGCTACCTAAAGGATTTGACCCAGCTAACGACGCTCAATTTGAGTCACACGCTCATTTGGAACTGGGAAATTGTGGCTAGCATTACGCAACAACTTCCCAGTCTCAATAATTTGAATTTGAGGTGAGTTGTGAGATTAATAAGTAAACATACTAATAAATGAATAAAATGTATTACGTTTGAATGCTGCAGCTCCAATCGTCTGGTGTTGCCGACAGAGTCAAAAATCGCTGAATTGGCGCCGGCTTTTCGCAATTTGAAGCACATCAATTTGCGCAGTTGCGGATTTAGCGACTGGAAGGATGTGATGCAGACTGCGCTCTTGTGGCCGGACATTGAGTCGTTGGGACTGCAGGAGAATGCACTGAGTCAATTGGCTGTAGTCGATTGTGAGCGTATCTTTCGCCAGTTGCGCGAACTCGACTTGCATCGCACAAAGCTTATGGATTTCGATCAGGTGCTCAAGTTGGGTAACATTCGAACGCTGCGCTTGCTCAATCTTATGGAGAATGGCATTGAGCAGCTGCAGCTGCCGGACTGTGAGCCGCAAGGCAAACTTAATATATTTGTGTCTCTGGAACAGCTCAATTTGCTGCACAATCCCATATGGAATGAGGTAAGAAATTACGATTCTTTTCGTGCACCGAATATAATGTTTCCACTTGCAGGCTGATGCATTTAATGAGCTGGATAAGTTGCCGCAATTGAAGCGTCTCAATAAAACGCCGCATTTGAAATCGAATTTTGATGAAATGTTTTCCAAGGCTGTGGCCAGCATTGCGGGCCTCCAGTTTGTAAATAAGGCAAAGGTATCTCCCGAGGAGCGACGTGGAGCTGAATATGATATATGGAAAAAATATGCATTGGACTGGATGCAGGCAAATAAGCTGGGAGCCGATGCGCGGCGTGATTTCTACAAAAAACATCGTACCTATTTACCTATCGTCAATAGTAAGTATTAATTAGAATTATTCTCTTTTTTTTTAAGTTTTCTTTATTGTTTTTCTTGCCACACAGAATATGGATCTCCCGCTGATTTTGTGCCGCTCATCCAAACCAAACAGTCGAATCTGATTAAAGTGCGCATACAGTATCAGCAAACTGGTGAAATTTGGGAGAAGAAGGTGCCGCGCATGATAACTGTGCAGACGCTCCAGGGACTGATCATGAAGCGTTTCCATATTGCCGGAGTGACGCCGACCCTCTGCTATGTTGATGCGAAACGGCCGGAGCTTGTGGTTCGCTTGGAAAACAGTGCCAAGACACTTGATTTTTATTCGGTGCAGGAGCACGATACTGTTTTGGTTGAATAATGCACCATTCCCTTAATTTTCGAATTTTATTGTGGTATTTTAGCTGTAAACAAAAACAAAAAACAAATTCAAAAATGCATGGCTTATTATGTTTACCCGCTGTGCAATTGACAAAATTACTAAGTTTAATAATGTTAGGGCCTAAGTTCAAATTTTCAATATCTAATTATATTTATATGAATTAATGTTTCTGTTTTACAAAACTAAAAAATGCACGTTTAAATAACCGAAGTCAAAATTGTATTTATTACGTCGCTTACAACCCTTATTATCGATAGATGATTTTTTTGTGAAATCGATTAATAAATGTATTGATCAGTGTTGCTTAGCATACCGATTAAATTGTCAGTCACACGATTTCGCAATGCGTTTCTATTGGTTAACGAGTTCCATAAAATTGCTTAATTGCAATAAAAGCCAATTGTTGGCCATAAGTGTGCGTAATTTGTCAGCCATTACACGGACAAGTGAAGAGAATGCACCGCCATCACCACCGCCACCACCACCAACCGCAGATGCTGTACACAACGATCAAAACAACAACAAAAACTCGCAGCAGCGAGCGCTTCACATAGCCGTCATCGGAGTGCCAAATGTGGGCAAAAGCACTTTGATAAACAACATCATCAATCGCAAGGTGAGTGAAACTAACTATTATCAACTCAGTTCAAGATGTTTTTTTTAGGTGTGCCCCACATCCGCCAAGGTGCACACGACTCGCAAAGCGAACACTGCAATTTTAACCAGTGGACAGACGCAGTTGGTCTTCTATGATACACCTGGGCTTGTGACGCAGCGTGAGATAAGGAAACATCATTTGGAGCAGAGCTTTAAGAGCGCTTACCGCCATGCCATCCAGCATGCGGATATCATTGCAGTCATGCAGGATGCCTCAAATAGCTGGACTCGCAAGGAATTGCATCCCACAGTGCTGGACACATTGAAGGCCTACGCAAAGTTACCCAGCTTTTTGATACTGAACAAAATCGACGCCCTCAAATCGAAGCGTGTGCTTTTGGATCTAATTAAGACGCTGACAAATGATACGCTGCTCAAGACCAAAAAGACGGTGACTCCAAGTGAAACCCCACAGTTGGCCACAATGGGACCGGCTTTGAATCAGCGTGAAACCAATTGGAGTCATTTCAATGATGTCTTTCTCGTTTCCTCGTTGACGGGCAGCGGACTGCAGGAGCTGCAGGATTATTTAATTGGCGCTGCAAAACAAAGAAGCTGGCGCTTTGCGGCCAATGTTTATACAGATGAATCGCCCGAATCGCTGATTGTCGAGAGCGTGCGTGCTCGTCTGCTCGACTATCTGCCACAGGAAATACCCTATAATCTCAAGTGCGAACTGGAGTATTACAATGTGGAGAAGCGTATGTATTTAGCTAAGAGCAGAAATTTTCGTAGTTCTAATCTCAGGGTCACTGCTAGTCGGTCATAATTAACATCTTTTATAATTTACAGATGTGGTTTACACCTCAGTTTTAGTGCAGTGTCCGACGCCGCGCATTGAGCGTCTCATTTGTGGTGAATCCAATGGTAAATTGCGTCAAATAACGGAACGTGTCACATCCGATTTGGTGGAAATGTTTGGCCAAGCGGTGTCCTTAACCATATCGACAATGTCAGGCGGCAAGAAGACGACCTAATCTGATGGTTGTTGTTGTTTTCATTATTATTATTAATTAAATATATGTACATAAAGAAATTATAAATTGTCATATTTATTTACAAGAGTTTCAAGTGAGCGACAAGTTTATCCAGTTCACTGGCGTTTGCCGGGCCCAAGCCCAAAACTGTAGCTGTGCCGGCGTCGAGTTGTGTGCGTCCCGCATCCCTCACCAGAGCAGCGATTAGATTTGCCTGCTCCGCTTGCAGTTGCAATCCATTTAGCTGCTCATAGCTATCCACACGCAGCACAATCTTTGGCTGGCCCATGCGGCACCAGCGCTTGAGGATTGCGTTCTGTGCCTCGCTACCCTGCGCAGCATTTTGATAGCACATGACTGCCGCATGGGCACACTGAGCCGCCGTCTTGCCCTTGCCCATCTTGAGATCGCCGCGTACTATGAGAGCCAGTTTTGTTGTTGTTCCAGCGACGAAACTTCTGCTCACAATTTTCTGTGCGATTCTATTTAACATTTGCGTATTTTTTGGTTTGCTGATCCACATATTTTTGCATGCACGCCTTGAACTCTTTCACCTGGTCCTGGCACATTCGCCAATCGCCCGTCTCAGCGATGCACTCCTGCACCTTGTAGTGTAGCTCAATGCAGCCGGTTTTCTTTAGCATCAATTCGACGGGATCCTGTTCCACAGCGGACATATTTAACTTATTTTGAATGTTATGAAAGCAACTCCCAGACTTCAAAAACGTGCCGCTGCCATCATTTACAACACTGTTTAAACATATGTTTGCTATCGCTGTGCGCATTCGAGCGATACTTTTGGAAAGCTCGATGACATATGCATATAAAAGGCGCCTAAATATTGAGTTTTTCTTGCTAGTGTTGTGTAAGTGATTTTAATAAAATAAATAAAATTAATTTATTAAAATACAGAAATAGTTTACTTAAAATGATAAAATGAATATACATATCACTATATATATCACAAGTGCTTAAAAGTGGTTAATGAATAAATACATTAATATAAAAAGAGTGGAATAAAGAGTATTAATTTAAAAGCCAGACATGAATCAACTTAAGGGTCACAGATTTTCTCTCTACAACTTATCCAAATAGAGCGAAAGTTCGGGCAGTCCTGGCTTTAAAGCCTTGCGTAGGCGCGTGTCCTGGACAATCTGATAGGGTTTGCTGTTGAGCTCGCAAGGATCTCCGGGCAACATTTGCCAATGATCGAACACACATTGTGGAAATGCCTGACCACGTGTATTGGTGCGCAGTTCGGCTGTGAAGCCAAAGGATTCGTTAACCGGCAGATAGGACTTGACCATATACATGGGTGTGCCTGGCACTTGGGCTTCCTCAAAGACATGACCACGTCGTCTACTCAGCACTTTGTGGATGCCGCCAACGGCCAAATTATGGCACTGAATTTCACACAGATAAACGGGCTCCAAGAGGCGAGGACTCGCTGTGATTGCTGCGGCATATAGGCAGCGTCGTGTGGTAGGAATAATCTGACTGCCACTGCGATGCACTGCATCCGCATGCACCGTTACATCGTGTATGTCATAGCGCACACCTCGTAGATTCTCCTCGGCCAGGACGCCCTCTTTGCTGGCCCACTGGAAACCGGCAACTACAGAGTCCTTGATCTCATTCAGATACTGCACCGACTTGGTGCAGTCCACAATGATGTTGGGTCCATTGCAATCAGGACCAAAACACCAGATCTTGCGCGCCTCACTCACATCATAGTCATACTTCTCATTCAAGTAACGTGCACGCTTCTTGAACTCATCCCTGGATGTTACGACCCCATTATCAATGTCCTCTGGCAATCCTTCCGGCATGGGCAGTGCCTTCATGGTCAAACGATTATGTTTGTTGCGCGATTTGGACAGACACAACTGGTTGGACTCATCCAAAACGGTTTCGCGGTAAGATACCAGAGGATCGGATGTTTTCAGTGGAATGCAAGCATGGTCCTCTTCCAGATCCTTGATGCAGATCTCCAAATGCAATTCACCGGCGCCGGCAATAATATGCTCACCCGACTCCTCAATGATGCACTGCACCATCGGATCGGATTTGGCCAGACGCTTCAGACCGATGACTAGCTTGGGTAAATCAGCAGGATTCTTGGGCTCAACAGCAACTCGGACAACGGGGGACACGGAGAACTTCATGACCTTCATGTTGTGCGCCTCCTTGAATGTTGTGATTGTGCCCGTTTTGACCAGGAATTGATCCACACCCACTAGGCCACAAATGTTGCCCGCTGGTACATCCTCAATGGCCTCCACATTGCGACCCATCATTAAAACTGTACGCTGGATGGCCTTCTCGCACAGATCTTCCTTCTTGCCGGGCACATAGTTGGGTCCCATGAGGCGGCACTTCTGCCCAGTGGATACCTTGCCGGCAAACACCCTGCCAAAAGCATAGAATCTTCCAATATCTGATGTGGGCACCATTTTCGAGATGTACATCATCAGTGGTCCATCGGCATCACAGTTCTTAATGGCGACCGCAGCCTCGTCGGTCTGTGGACCTTCGTACAACATTTCCATGCGATACTTTTGCGCCACCACAGGTGACGGCAAATGGATAGCGATCATCTGCAGCAGCGTTTCTCCAGCCGGCAACCAACTTCTCATCACGGTCTTTAGCAGCACCTTTCCCTGCTGATCCTGGTCTTCCGGCTGCAGCTTAACACCGATCTTCTCCAGCAAACCGGCTATCTCCTCCGTCTTGTAGTTCATTATAGCATCGAATACCTTGTAAATGGGATCCAATATGTATAGGCAAAATGATCGTTTGCTGTCCGCATCCATTTGCTTTTGCCACTTTCTCGTTTTCGTGTTGAAGAAATTGCTGCCCCAGAGTCTGTAAGTAAATTTAATTGCATAAAATATTATTAAGTTATTATTACAAAAATCTTAAAGATTTTGTTTGACTTACCGTTTCATCAGTTTGCCCACATCAATCTTAAATTTATCGGCATACATTTCGGCGAACTGTTTGAGGGTGAAGGCCCAGCCGTGCAGACCCGAACCGAAGCCAACGGAACCCTTCGCTGGATCGACGGATACTTCACCCATGGGTCCACTATCATCGTTATAGGTGGCAATTATCAAATTAACATTCTCCACAATGCGCTGGAATGTTTGATATAGATCCTCCGTGTCCAGTTGTAGCTCGAGCAGAGCACGATCCATTTTATTCAGAAAGAGAATGGGTCGAATGCGCTCCGCAATCGCTTGGCGCAGAACCGTCTCCGTTTGCACGCAGACACCGGAGACGCAATCGACAACGACGAGAGCACCATCGGTCACTCTCAGAGCAGCCGTTACCTCCGAGGAGAAGTCCACATGACCGGGTGAGTCTATCAAATTAATTAGAAATCCCTTTGTGTCCTTTTCGCGTTGATCCGTCTGTGTAATGAGTTCCAAATCCTTTTCCTGTAGCTCAAAGTACATTGTGATAGCACTGCATATGTTATTGGGATTAATGATTAGTGATAATTTGAGATATTTTTTTTTTTTATAATCTTTGTCTTACGTTGACTTGATCGTAATGCATCGCTCCTGTTCGTCCTTGCGTGTGTCGGTGAATCGCATATTGCCCGCCTTGGCGCCGGCTATAATGCCAGCCTTGGAGACCAAAGAATCCGTCAATGTCGATTTACCATGATCAACATGTGCTATAACGGAGATGTTGCGTATATTACGCCGCTTCTCCATTAAGCCACGTATTTCGTCGAGCGAGAACTTCACCATTTTCAATATAATTTATTTGTTAAACTTGACTTGAATTACTTAAATATTGCCCTCACATTTGGGGCGCTTGAAACGATTTCTCGAACATTCTATAATAATACCAATTGTGCGAAGCGTATATAAACACTTTCAATGCATTCATTTCATAACAAGGGAAATCATTTCAAAGGCTTAAATCGAAAAGCGCTCTTTTTGTGCAACGAAAGTTTTGCAAAGCTCAAAGCTTTCAAAGCTGAGCGCTTGGCAAATAAACGAAATTGATTATCAGTCAGTGGCTTAGTTCAGGGGGGCTTTGTTCCAATAATTGAAAGTATGAAATTCATTTGGTGAATTACTTATGAAACTTGTGCTTTATTTTTATAAAAATATTTGTGACCTATTTAAATTTACTATATTTTTATTTTTAAAATTAATTTTATTTATTTATTTTGAATGATACTAAGATTGGGTTTGATTATACTTATTCTTTTTGTATCCATTTTTTTTAAGGCAACCCCCTAAAAACATTCTTGCCTACGCACCTTATATTAGGCATCGTTTGACTCATTAATGTTCGCCACAAATGAAATATCAAAAGCTTTTGCAAGCTTTCAAGCGCTGCAAGCTTTTTACCTGATTAAGATATTAACGGTAGATAGAGTAGATAATAGTATGACTAATTGATTTTCTGGCGTTTGAGTTCTTTCTTTGTGGTTTACTTTTTTGATTGTGCACTTACTTCCAAGTTAAATGATACTTATTATAAAAATTCTGCATCAAAAATACTTTACTTTATTCACTTTGCTAGCTGGCATTACATTTCACTTTGTGTCAACTTCGTATTACTTTAATTAGCCGCAAGGGACTCCAAAGGGAAGATTTTTCATTTGGTATGCTTCCCACGCCTCTGAAGAGCGAATTTTCGGCTACATTTTTGGTTGCTTACTTTCGCACAGTTAATTATAAAAATGGGCGGGCGATTTGTTTGATTTATTACACTCTGTTCATCAAATTGATGGAGTAGGCTGTGTTAAGACTTTGAAACATTTAATTGTATTCTTATAAATGATAATCTGATTGTTAGTTGAGATTTTAATATTACTATTTAGCAGTCGGATGCTTTCAACTGACACATTTAAAAATGAAAAACTTTTTGTTGAAACACTCTTTTAGTTGCAAAATTATTTTGTGTATTTTGAATAACTTAAGAAAGCTTTTTCTTGATTTTAATACTATTATTTATGATTAAAACTTCAACTTGAAGTCTTCTACATTTGTCTTATTTTAAGAGGATTCATGACAAAATTGAAACATCTCTCCGTACGTTTATAAATTTAATTAAAGCCATGTCTGTTTTCATGCGAAATGATCCCTCTGCTTTAAGGGTATCTTGATGAAAATTTCAATATGAAATCGTCTCTTTGCTGCCGGCAGTACATATTTATAGCTAAATTGTGCTTTGATTTTAAGATTAAGATGCGGATACACCGCCTACATGGCTTTATTAAACGACATCTTAACCAGCTTGTGATTATTTTATTTATGCAGCTCTAAAAAAATGTAGAAAGATTTTTTATGCGACCTAGGCAACATAAAAACCATAGCAAACATTTGGATTGTCAATTGCAATAGCCATCTGTTCATGTTACTCTTTAGAAATGATACGTCATAAGACCATTCACAATTCATGCTTCGTTTAGCTAATGGCTGTTTTTTATTTATTTTTTTGTCTCTTCGTTGGCTAAGCTCTCTTGTCAAATGATTCACATTTCCGTTAATGAATGGAATGAAGTGGATTGTGTGGAGTCTGTTTTGGAATATAAAACCCTTATCAAAAGGCTTTGAATTTGCATAATTTGGTTGCAGCAGCTGTCGCTTGGCATTAACATTATTTGACTTTAATTGTTCGCCAGCAAAAATGCAATGCAGAATAAACACTAAACTGAAAGCTTGTTTATCATCTCAACTGTCTGCCTCTGCTCTGCTCTGGTTGCATTATTCATGAGCTCCCGCGGCGCGTGTCCACAAAAACACGGAAGAAGACAAAAAAAAAACGTACATATATAAAAATATGCACACATGAGTGGAGTAGGGTGAAGAGGGGACTGTAGCTCAGGGTTACTCTAAACTGCGTCGCTTCTTTTGTTCCTTGCTTTTACATGACGCAGTTGTCAAGTAACTGAGACCACAGAAAAAAAAAACACCAACAAAAGCTCACGCATCGTCTGCTAGTGTTATACTTATCAAGATAAAATGTATATTTACATTTTGAACAGTATATGCAAATTGCCGGTTAAAAATGAAGTGCTTCACCCACTTTCCCCTACACCTCACCTTCCATCCCCCACACTGCGCACTTCCGTTTCCGTCGTAACAAATTGACATGAATGATTGTGTACGCATGGCAAACTGGCGAATTGTGAATGAAAATCGTGCTAATTGTCAGTTGAGGCTGCCAAAACACAAGAAACGTTTGCCTTGTCACATATACTTGACAGCATTCATAAAAGTACTCTCCATTGGAGAAAAAGACAGCGAGACAGAGAAGTTTCGACCTATGCCCATATATCGGTTTATCGATTTCCAGGCTATAATTTTTACTTGTCTTCCGACCTAAAATCTCGTTTTCAACTTTAAATGTACGATTGATTTAGGGGCAGGACTCATTGAGGCGAGGCGCCAAAAATCAAGCAAATCACTGTTAAGAACCGCTAAAAGGCTTCACAGCAGCTTGGGCCAGAAATGGATTCAGTGAAGCATTATAGAAGTTAGCCAGCTTGCTGCCTGGCATTCATAATTATTGCTAATTATTTATTTAAGAATGCGCAGTCAGCACAAAGCAACTTTTTTGCAAACGATGCGAGCCCAATTAAAGTCATATATATGTATTTGATATATAAAGAGACTAGCCAATATTTACACATGCCTTTTGTTAGTGTTGTCGAAAGAGTATAATCAAGGCGAAAGAGAGATCAGCATTATAATAAAATAAATAAAATGAAAAAAACTCAACTCAAATTTGAGAATAGGCTTTTTCTATTATTTATGGGAAATAAACACTTGGCTTAATCCCATTGAGCTTGTGTAATTTGCACATAATCACATGACACAAAATGCAATATGGGCCAAATACATTTATCTTAATTTGAATATCAAATTTTGGCCAATTTGACATGGCTGCAAAATTGTAAACCGATTACAAACACACACACACACACGCACACAACAAAGCAATTACGCAATTTTATTTGAAATATATTTGGATAATTTGCCAAATGCAAATGGCAAATAAGTAAAATTTACTTAATTTAATCAGACGCACTCCTGTGCATAATTGGGATTGGTTTTGCTTGCACACAAATTTGATTTACTTAGTCAGTTGCTCGAACTTAATTTAATAAACTGGGTTGGGTCAATATTATTTAGCCAACGTTAATGGCTATTTAATGCAGGTCAAAGACAGCGTCAACTTGCCTGTCAAACTGTACGCATCTGTTCAAATATTCTCTGGCTATAACAGGTAAGAGTGAACCAGTCGCGAGAGCTCGACTAGCAGATACCCTGAATCCAAGATATACTAATTTGACTCGGCGGTTGTGGCTGATCAAACATGCTTCCTTCTGATTGTTGCACAAATTTGCTAAACTTTATTATACCCATTTTTAATGGCTACAGGGTATTAAAAGCGTGAAGTCGTTCACTCTGCAGTGCAGTTCTATCTAATTTTAACAACATGAAGTCCTTGACACTGTCCCTATCTCGCCAGCTGTTGGGTCGATGGTCATTTTCTTTGTCTGCTTGTTCAATTTGAACACACCCCAAAAGCTAACTAATAAAAGAGGAATATATTTAAGGGCAGAAGAATACAAATTTGATTATTATATGTAGACTGTAGTTAAACAAAATATCAAAAATCAGGGTATACTTTTGGTTGAAAAAATCTTCAAAAGATATTGCTAGTCATCTAACCAATAACGCTGTAAATAATCGTGAGTTTGCACAGCAAGTC
This sequence comes from Drosophila kokeensis, assembly GCA_035042145.1. Taxonomy (NCBI): domain Eukaryota; kingdom Metazoa; phylum Arthropoda; class Insecta; order Diptera; family Drosophilidae; genus Drosophila; species Drosophila kokeensis. The sequence goes on along the minus strand of JAWNLT010000337.1, from coordinate 1,346,870 downwards.
ATAGCTCTACTATAATAGCAGCTGCTGTTACAATATAGTCTCGCATATCGAAATACAATAAAATAGTACAATGAGAAGTGAGAAATAAGGCGTTCCTTAAGTACATTGTTTATCTCCTCTTACTTAACAGTAACATACGCTATCACTATTATGTGCTTACTTTTGAAAACAACTGCTTTTAACTAGTAGCTGCTTACAATGTAAATATTTTTTAGTAGTAGCTGCTTACAATGTAAATATTTTTTAGTAGTAGCTGCTTACAATGTAAATATTTTTCAGATTACAATTGGCAGCTGCAGTTTGACAAGTGTTAAGAATGTAAATAAAACTATGTTTACTCATGGTTATATGGAAACAAAGGACTCAAAGTATTGCAGCGTATTGCATGTGCTTTAACAACAATCAACTGTATAATTATTGGATTGTGTAAGGAGTGCAGATAACATTAGTGAATGTTTTGTTTTAAAAATAAACCGTGATTGATGAAATTCGGGTGCAAGTTCATTGGCCATGCCTGGCTAGCTTTATATAAATACGTAATTATATTAATTACAATCCAGACGACAACAAGTGGCCACATTCAGTTGCACGATGGATGGGGCATCGAGTGGCGTCAACAACAGGTCAAACAAAAGTTCTTCTGCTTCGATGAGCGCTCAAGTTCACTAGAGGAAAGTGGTCGAAAGTGGAGATACAGAGAAAGAAGAAAGTTTTTGGCATTAGTTATTTGCAGTAATTAAGTGTAAAGCTCATGAAAGCCAGGTCAACTCAACGAGTGCTTTTTACATTACGTGACTGTGTTGTATAACCAAACCCAAACCCAATCCAGAACTCGACTCTGTTTCAATGAACAATGACCACATTAACGGCTGCTCTCAGTAAATTGCTGATGTTTTTGTTGTTTTTGTTATGGTTCCCATTGTTGTAGCTGACCGGCAAAAGGCAAATGACATTGTCGTCTTGAATTACCAATTATTTAACTCAGATCACTGCGTAGCTCCCAGCTCCAGCTTTGTCAATCCCAAAATAAAGTATGCGTTGTTTTTCTCGAATAGCTGGACAAATATTTTACATGGTCCTTTTGAGCAAAATACTTCAACTTCAAAATACTTAAGGAAATTTCAGATTGAGTTCTATTCAACTCGTTAAATATTAACCGATTGAGTACATTGCTATAAGGCTCGGATAATTTGGGATTAAGTCCAGCTTATGCTCCGATTGCCTTAATAATTGGTTACTATTGCTGCTGCTACCTTGCCTCGTTCCAAAAATGATTTCTATTTTGAAACTCAGGTCTTTGAATATAATAACCAGCATACTCCTAAACATATCTTTTTTGTGGCCGACATTAATTGGTAATTTATGCATTCTATTTTGAGAGCTTGACACGTAAAACACTTCAATTCGAGCATTCCCATGTAAATTGGCATCCCTCTTGAATACTTTTACTCAACTTGATTGCATTCGAAAACATTTGAATATATTTCACACATGCCAGCGGCGCATTTCCGGTCCAAAAGACGAAGCAGCCAGAGTGTTCGGCGATCCAAGTAGACCCTAATCAGTAAAATTAAATTTGCTAGAATAACACACAGACAGACACAGACTCATCTATGCAAATAGAGCAAATAGTGTGTACTCCAAAAAATTAACATTTCGTCAGCAGAGCCGCAAATTTGTTGGCGCTTTCCAGCACATTGGCAAATTAATCGAAGCCCCCAAGGACTGGTGAAAAGATTTCGAATTTCGTCATAAATAACAAGTGAAACGGTTGGTTGGCAAAAAAAATGATCCATCAGTCTTGGGTACTTTAATTTCGTAAGTTAGTAATTACATAATTAATTACTTACTTAATTATTGCGCCTTTCAAGTCAAACATCGAGAAAAAAAGTATAAAGATAATAAATCTACCATAAATTAAAAGGAAATCAAGTAGAAAAAAAAGAATAAAGATGATAAATCTATTTATTAATTAGAAAGAATTCGCTTGGAATGTTTGCCAACTCAGATAAATTCCCTATTTGGCCAATATTCAACGAAACGCCATCAATTTAAAATTAAGTATGTCTCCAGCTTAGATTCAAAATGAAAATCAATAAATTATTTACAGACGCTTTAATGCAGCCAGAGTCAAAAGAAAGTGGCCGTTAAATGCTTGTAAGCTATTGACAAATGCCTTGAAAAATGCGAAGCCAATAAAGGGACAAGCACACACTCACACACACCCACACACACACACACACAAACACACACACAGGCAGGACAATTGCAATTCATACAAATCAATTGCCATTTAATTAGTTGAATGGCAAGCCAAACAAAAAATATCGCCTGCAAATAACAGCTGTGAACAAAAACGAAAAAATAATGACGGGATGAGAACTTAGATTGAAAAACAGGACTCCATTGACCTTACATTTGGCTGGGGCCTTAGGATGGGGCTCTGCATGGGGGCTGTTGCGGTCGCTAAGCAGAAAAGCAAAGCACAAAACAACTTTTGTTGCCCAATGATTTTAAAAGAATATTTACAGCTAACATCAAGCTAAATACAGTTATTCTCAATTGATTGCGATTACCCATTTTATAGAATTGGTACTCCTTGCTCCTACAACAAAAAACCACTTCTAAACAATATCGTTTTATTCAATGCAATGCTATATATTTATTTCGGACTTCAATTTTATATTGTTTATCGATTATTTTTGCACATATGATGCCAGGACATACAAATTGATCCATTCCAACGCAGCCCATGGCAGCCTATCCACATTGTCTAGTTACCGGGTTATACGTTGAACCAGCGAGTGGACACCTTGGTGTGGTAGAGCTGTAGGGACAGAAAGGTGATCTTGTCAGGCAGGCGAAAATGAGAAATGTTCCTTCGGCTGCAGGTGCGCTGAAGACCACCAGCATGGCCACCAGGGATAGATAGATTAGGAACTTGGGAGTCATCGTAGAAGCTATGGACGATCTGTTGCTGCTCCCAAGTGCAGGCTCGCATTTATATGGGTTTTAGAAGACTGATATTGTGTTTGCACAAATGTCTCGATCCAAATACTTTGTATTAGATCAAATATGAACACGCGGCAATTGTTTCGCAATTGAATTCCTAAGTAGTTGCGTAAACTAAATATGAATTTGTCTGACAACTTGGAATTGTAAGCTTCCCGGAGAATCGATGAAATACGTTTTGTGCCTGCCTCTAGTAATTGGCATATCTCTTGAAAATAACAGTTGATTTTTGCGTGTTATACTTTTATGGATTTGTATTGATCAGTATTATCGCATAATTAGCCAAAATTTTGCACACACTTATTTTACTATGTTTGATTCGACCTACCTTTATGATCATTTAAAATGGTTGAAATCAGAACTAATTCAGTTCGAAGGGAAATTAGGATTATTGAATTCAAAATAGCAAAGAAAACAAAATAAAATTATGGCTTTAAATGGTTTGGAAAGAAGTTTCCCATCATTGGGAAATCGTCAGAGTTTAAAAGGTGTAAAGAATCCAATTATAATTTACTCGACGAAGTATCCAAAGAATTCTTAGCCGTGTTACAAAATTGCCTTACTTCGGGCGCAGCTGCCAAAATATCTGAATACTTTAAAATTTGTTTTTTTTTCCTTTCCTTTTTTTTTTTGACTTGGTGTTACGGGCTCAACACCACGTGGAAAAACAAGTCGCTGTTGCAGCTGTTGGCAGATAGCTTCCCATTCATTTCAAAAAAGTTTGTTTGAACTTGTGTCTAGAGTGTTATATGAACGTTTGCTTTAACTCCAACGTCAGCACACAAATGGCAAATTAATTAAACATCACTCATTCGTCACTTTCTGTGTGATTGCGTGGGTTGAGCCTTTGCCTACTCCTACTCCCGCGTATAGTCATCATTTGCACACCAGGATGTGACTTGCAGCCGGAGCGGAGCACATGCAACATGTGGATAGTATTGCCATTTTAGCTGCTGCAAAAAATGCGGTCGATGTAAGTGAAAACACATAAGAAGTCAATTTATGAGTTAATTTTTTTTTTATTTATTAAAAAATTTACCTTTTAGTAATTATTAAATAGCTCTTATGAGTATCCATTATTTTGAGTGAAAATTCAAGATTTCTGCTGCAAGTATAGTTTGATATGACACAAACAATTTTTAAGCGAAGTTTTGCTGAGTTTTCGCTATTTATAGCAACTTTTTTTGTTCCTTATAAATGCCTGAATCCTGGTTGCTTGTTTTTGACATAATTATTCTTATAATAGCTATGTTGCATGCCACGGCGGGCAAGTTGAGTGGGCAGCAGACACGAATAGTCCTAACCAAATTTGAATATGCGTAGGCACGCAATTTAATGCAAAATTTAATTTAATGTTCAGTCACACGAATGAAACTGAAGAAATTTAAATAGATTTCACTTGAGCCCACTCTGAACGAGACGGAAGCCAAACAAACCCGGACTGACAGTTAATCGGGCGCATTAGAAAAAGCTCTGCCAAAGTTGGTAAATTATGCCAAATTGGATTTCATTCTGGCCAAGTTCAGGCCATAAAGAAATAAGTCAAATCCAAATGACCTAAAAGGCTACATTTAAATCAGAGTTAAAAATAAATTTGATTTATGCATTTTATTCGAAATAAATGTATTACCAAGAAAACTTTTGAATATATTTATATTTTGACTTTAATTTATTAATTTTTCAATAATATACAAGTTGACTAACGCCATATCTATTTTTAATGTTTAATATTTAAACACTGAATAACACAAAAAATTGGTGTATATGGTTTTCTGTTGATATTTTTAGATAAATTGTTGTAAATTCATAACAAAATGTTGGCAGCTTATATTGTTCAACATGAACACAATTCAAAATAATACAATGTTTGTGTGGTCCTTTTGCACATATGATGCCAGGATATACAAATTGATCCATTCCAACCCAGCCCATGGCAGCCTATGCACATTGTCTAGTTATCGGGTTATACGTCGAACCAGCTATTGGACACCTTGGTGTGGTGGAGCTGTAAGGACAGAAAGGTGATCTTGTCAGGCAGGCGAAAATGATAAATGTTCCTTCGGCTGCAGGTGCGCTGAAGACCACCAGCATGGCCACCAGGGATAGATAGATTAGGAACTTGGGAGTCATCGCAGAAGCTATGGCCGAACTGTTGCGGCTCTGAAGTGATGCGTCGTATTTATAGGATTTTTATGCGACCGATGCACTGCGACAACATCAATATTGTGTTTGCACAAATGTCTCGATCCAAATACTTGGTATCAGATCAAATGGCAACCTGCTTCATAAGTAAATATTATTATTTTATTTGTTTTACTACATCCCCTGCTTGTAATCGTACATATAATTGAGTGTTCGTTTTGGTTACACTGAAAAAAATAGAATGAATAATATATAATCCTAGCTAGCTATTAACATATTTACAAACATATATTCAAGGAATAATTCACTGATTTGGCATGAAAACTGATATTTGTAGGTATTAATCATATTTTCATTTTATTGAAATGTTTTAGGGGAATCGTTTTTCTCAGATCTATTTGAACCTCTAAACCCTACAAGATACACACACATGTTATTTAAATTGGAGTAAGGCGACTGTTGAATTGAATAATCTAAATATTGACATTTGGCCGACTTGTGAATGCTTTTTGAGTTGCACATTTAACTCGTGATCGCTTACAATGTATAATTTAGTAAACATTTTGCTCTAGTATTATTAAATAAACAATATGTTGTTTGGAAACCATATAAATAGTGCACAATGTTACAGCAAAAAGTCAGTTGAGAGCAGCAACGTCGAGGGAATACTACAAAGTTACAACGATGCCTCCCAAGTTCCTTGTCTATCTGGCAGTTGTGGCCATTCTGATGGTGATCAGTGCACCCGCAGCAGAGGGCACCTTTTTCCTGACAGTGTGCCTGTTGAGGTCGCCGCTGTGTCCATTCATTACAACGACACCACTGTGCGATGTGGGCTTTGTGTGGAATAGGGACCTACAAATATGTGAAGCGTATACTGGATGAGTTGAATTCCAAAATAAACATATAATATAGCATTGCATATATGAAAAACTAATCAATTTGGGCAGCAGTCTCAATATGAATGAAAATTGCTTTTGAAATATATATTGGATATATGGATATATGGAGCTCCTTGCTCAAAATGTAATATAACACTTATTAGAAAATATTGCAATGTCATTAAAAATATTTCGTGAGCACATCAATTATTTTGAAGTCCCATATATGCTGACTGTTAAAGGCAACCTCTCCTTGCTACGTTTAATGACAAATCAGAAACACTTTGTTGTGGTACCTCAAAGCGACTTCTTTAACGCTCTCAAGTGGAAATCGCAGAGAAATTGTCTTTTCATGCGTGATTTGAAATTTAGAGGAGAAAAAAAAGCTGAACAGCACAAGCAGCTGAATAATATATGACAATTATCTACACAACTGCAAATTGGCAACAAAATCATGAATGGAAACTGTCTCGATTCACAAAAAAAAAGTAAATAAAAATGCAACAGATGTCCAAACAGCGTCCACAAGTAAAAATGAATACAATCCACCAATGGCTACACTGGCGTCCGCGTAAAGTGGACATGCCCCTGTATATGTTTCAGCAGCGTCTGCGCTCTTTGGACTGGCACACGTGGTGGCTTCCATTTGTGGCGTTCATTGTGGATTGTATGTTTGGCGCGCTTTTCTGCCCATTGTGGATGGTTTTTGGGGCTAGGCGCACACGGGCGCCGGCAGCCTCAGTTAGTCCTGTAAACGGATTCGTCCAAAACGGTCGCTGGTCGCCCGTCAAGCGCCAAGTTCCACAGAAAATATAATTTTGAAAAATTCAGAAAAATCCAAAAAAAAAGAGAAGAATTTGGAAAACGTTTTGTTTTGCGCGTGCCAAATAAAAATAAATATTTGGGTCGACTTTCGCTTATGAAAAGTGTGCCAAGTCTGTTTACGTCGGCTGAAATGAACAAGTGTTTAAAATAGATAAAAAAAAAAATAAATTCTAAAAGAACCAAACTGATCGGTTTAATTATTTATGCCCGCATCACTCGCAGCCAGCTGTTCGGTTAATTGTGAGTGAACCGTAAGTTGAAAAAGTGCTTTTCATGCCAGCGGGACATTTGTACGTCAATCGGACTACACGTGCAAATATTTGCATGTTTGCTTAGCCTGGCTTAAATCATTGCTAGCCACAACACACACACAGCTGACGCCCTGCGCTTCTGCTAGCTAAAGTTTTAACACCCAAAAGTTTCCTGTTTTGAAATAAAAACGAAAAACAACCATTTTTAGCATGCTCAACACATTTGCTAGATATGAATGCAGCATTTTCGAAATTCACATAATGCACTGCGGTTGAGTTGGCTGCTTTTAGTTTGAGTGCTAAAAGTTAAAAAGCTGGCTTTATTGGATTAGCATGCAGGGCGACACTGGCTTAGATGCCGCCATGTAATTTGCATACATGCAGCAAACGCTAAAAGCTTTCGTGTGAAATTAATTAGTGTTATGTCAACTGTTTAAGTGCTGACTTAATTGATGGCACTTAATCTAAAGCAGTTGAACTCTAAACTAATGAACGAGCGTGATTTCGATTAAACAGTTTACTGATTGTGCTTACATTGCATTTCGATACTTGATTTGAGATTTATTTTTTGGACACACAATTGAAAAAGTTGATTTTTGTTGATTTTGTATAATTATTTTTTGTTGCATTACAAAGTTGAGTCAAATGAAAATAACTTTTTCATGCAATTCTCAAATTTTCATATTTGTTTAGTTATGATGTGCCAGAGCAACCACTCCGACAATAACTTTTCGCAGACTTTCTGTTTCTGTTTTCGGAATGAATGAGAAAAGCAAATTGCATGTGCGAAACATTTACTCAAACTGTCTGCAGCTGCAGCAAAAAGCGATTTATTGCCATTTTATTTACAATGGAAGCAATACAAAATTCAACCAAAAATCCAAAGACAAATACTTTTTTTTAAAAGAATTATGTGAATAAACATTTGGGTATCTAGCAATTATTTTGCATAAACAGGAGCTAGGCTGACGATTGAAAATTCAATTAGGAAATGTATTCAACAACAAGTACACATTAAATATTGTGTTCCGCTCTGCATTATCTGTGAAATGGAAAAGGTCAAACCCCATTTTTGTACATGGAATGAAATAAATGAGATTCCGTGCATCTCTTTGAAATGAGATAACATACGCACACACACACACACACACACACTCAACACACACTCACACACACACTCACACACACACTCACACACACACACACTCAACACACACTCACACACACCCACAAACAGAGAGACCGCAGATAATTTTGTTTGAAGCCACCGTTTACAGTTATGGTTAAAAGGGCCAAAACCACGAAAAGCCAAACAAAACCATGAGCAATAAGCAAACGGGGAAAACTGAAATGATGTAATTAAAGTGAGTGAATGCTGCAAATTGGAATTGCCAATACAGTCTGTTTGAAAAGCCATGCCACGCCCATCCCCAAAGTTCACGCCTACCATCAGTTCAATCAGTTTGGGGTCCAATCCAAATGACAAACGATTTGGTGCACCATCCGAAATTAGCATACGTTAATCAGTCAGCCAAATGGTGACCAGATTGACAGCGAGACAATCAGTCCAATCACTCCGTCAACTCTTTTCGCAGTACAGTCACAACCCAGTCTAGTTAAAACCAGCAGCATTTGTGGCTAATTAGCAATCACTGATAAAACGCAAACTTTCCTTAGAGCCAGCAACTCATCCTCATCCTCATCCTCATTTTCAACCACATCCACATCCCCATCCTCATTCTCATCCTCATCAGCTACATCCATTTTCAACTTATTTCATTTCACTTGCCCTTTTTGGTAGCGTCAAATTTGGTTAATTAATGTTGCCCCTGCCCATGTTTTCTGTTGTATTCTTTGTTTTTGTACCTTTTGTTTTATAATTGTTTTGTGCGGCGCCCAAAAAGCATTGGAAATTATCACGCAAACGCCGCATTGCAGCATTCGCTCAATTTGATGATAAAAGTTAGCAGCGTTTACTTTATTATACCCTTGCGGGAGGTATTTTCATAACCTCATAAATTTCGCAACGCTTTATGATAGTTACATTATGGCAACACAAAAAATTACTAGGAATATGCGAATTGAGTTAAAGTCAGGATCGCAGTTCTGTGGCAATATATATTTGAAGAAGCGATTTTTGTTATTAGGAAAATTAAATACATTAATTTCAGACTGTTTATTTTAACTTGACATCCGATCCACACGGATATGAAATAATGCTCAAATCAAGTAATTTGAATCTTGATATTTGAATTATTAATCGCGATGCATGATAAGCTTTCCTAGTGGGGCCTGGTGTGGGCAGTGCTTGCTTTTGGTTTCTTCTCCTCCTCTTCTCCTTCTCCCTTTTCAGACTTAAGTTCTTAAAGTTTTTTGAAAACTATAAAAGCAGTCAGCTGATTGGTAAAAATCGGCTTATACTCTGCATATCCAATCTGCATATAATAATCACATAATTTCACACCTTTTGTAAGCATCTGCTAAGGGTGTTCAAAATTTCAATAGCGTCGGACTTAATTTTCCACACGATAACCCCAGACAAATATGCGAATTTGTGGTCCTGGCTGATTGTCTAGCTGCTGTCGCTTTTCACTGGCAGCCACACACGCCCAACTTTCTGCGGTTAATAAAATTGGCGAGCGGAGCACGTGGCGTATGCGTAACAATGTTCATCGTTTGCCCAAAGGGTCTCATATACATTTTGTGTGCGCTTGACAATCATTTGATTATTTGTATTTTGTGGCCGCATTGAAACTGCTGCCAACACACACAACACACACACAAATATGTTTATATCTGTATTCGGGTCTGTGGCCCAATAAATATATAAAGTATTTTATGTTGATAACTGCGCGTAATGCCATTTTCAAATTGTTTTTCATTTTTTTTTTTGCAGCTTTAACTTTTATGTAGAAACTTTTTCGTTGCTTCTTTACTTATTTGAGTAGTTTATTCAAATTTATTTTGTTCGTTCTACAGTAACTCATTTGCATCCTGTTGCGCTGAAGCATTTGACGACCTGTCCCTTTTGCAACCACTATAAATATTATATAGCGCGGACACGATTAAAGTTAATGGACTGTTCGAGCTTTCTAAGTGGCATAAAGTTGGTTGGACGCAACATTTTGTTGGGATTCATCATTTGCATTAGACTTAAATTAAAGTAATGCTTAATGGGATTTTCCATCTTACTTGTTGGATGAGCTAACTTTCTGCTTTAATAACTACTTGTAAGCCTTTTTCATTTCGTAACTTTTCGAGGTAAAATCTACGGCAAACTTTTGCTTTTAATCGTTTCAGTGTAAATACAGAATCTTTCATCAACTTCTTGATGAGTTATACATATGTACATGTGCTAGGACTCTGCCTGCCAGTAATCTAGACTGCTGCCACAAAACGACTACTTCAACAATTAATTAGTTGTAGTAATAAGATATACAAAATTTAAGACTCAGACTGCAGAACTTCGGTTAGTGTATCACAATATTCGTACCCTGCTTACGGAAATTTGAACAAAATTACTCAGGCATCGGAGCAGCAAATGAAAGACTCTTTGTTTCATGCCTTGAGAGCCTCGAAGTTCAATTACGTTTATAATTGGCACTCCTAGACGACTTCCTGTCAGGTGGACTTGAACAGGAAGCGTAGTTGTTTAATATTTACAGTTCAGCAATTTTTAATAAGGTCTCAAATGAATACTCTTATAAAAGTTGCACTCACTTAAGAGCCTTGCAAATGTCCAAAGTTAAATTGTTTTCTTCGTCACCTCTTGGGTGACCATTTAAAAGTATATATTGTACATCTTGAATATCCAAGACGGAGGAAATTAACATGGCAACATACAACACATTTTCTTTTATTTGGAGTCATCAATGGAATTAGTAATGGAAAACTTTTTTTGCTTAGATGTTTACTGATATAACTTCTGCGCAGACATTTTTATGGGCCATAGAATCGCATCCTCAATATCCGGAGTTTCGTTTGGGTCCGTTTCGCATTTTAATTGGCAACAAATGTGTCTGCCATCCCATCACATCACATCCCCTGTAAATGTCGACACGCAGGAGTCTCTCTACTATATATATATATGGATATATATATGGCCATCATTTATGTGCACAAGTATTTATCAGGTGTTTTTATCGCTGTTTGTATGTCTTTAGCAATATGGAGCGAATAATATATTGCATTTCATTTGGCGCAACTTGCGACTTGTCGATAGGTTGGGTAAATTGATATTTATGCGTTCGCAGACTTTGCTTCAAATTGTTTTTCCGATTATTGATACCCTGTGCACAGGAAATCACTGAAGCGAGGGATCATTTGTCCCACTCAGTGGAAGGCTATCGTGATGGGTATCAGTAATGCGAAACTCTTTAATGGCATTGAAAAAAGGTTCATTTTAATCATAATTATCATAGAGAGAGAAATATATATTTGCTATCTGTTTATACTTTAAGCAGAGTAACTTCTAGTCGTTCCTTTTCAAGCGCGCGCATTTTTTTGTGATTTTGTTTTCTTCCGTTTTGTTAACTTAAAGGTTTCTTTCTGATTTATGTATAACTAGGCCCTTTAATGCCGACTCGCTCAATCTTCTTATTGTAAATCCTTTTGTGACATTTATTTTGTGTTTGGCTGGTTTAAGGATTTGTGCTGTACTTTGGCACTATAAGTCACATATCTTAAGAGCCTGTAAGCCTCACACTCTGCTGCTGCCTCCCATCATATTTCAAACTTGGTCCTGCCATGAAAAGCACTTTGTTGGTGTTATTATTCTTTTGTTTCTTTACTTGAATTCTTTTTCCTTTTTTTTTTTAAAATTTGCATTCGTATTTTTCTGCAATTTTCTGTCTTTTCCTTTGAGCCTCTTATTATTTAATTATTGAACTCGAAGTCCCTCGTGTTCCCTCGCGCTAAATCCATTTCCAGCATTTCGATTAAACGACATTTATTGTTTGTCATTTTAATTATACACATTTTGGAGCTGCTCTTTAAAGCCGTTAATTTAATTCGTCATATTAAGCTGATTAATGCTAACGCCAGTTATTAATGATTCACCATAAGAGGCATATGCTCAGGCCTTGGCTCAGACCTTAACTCAGGCGTTGGCCAAATTGCTCAATTATGCCAACAGCTTTTAAAGGACTGCTCGTTTGTCTCTTTGACCAAAAAGGGGCGTGCTTATTAACTGATTGCATAATTAGTGAAGAGGCGCAAAGACTTGAATATTTAATAGATTCCCATAGTATTTATACAAGTTGGAAGGAAATCTACTCAGTTTTAACAAGATTATGTCTTATATATCTGTCTGTAATATTCTCAAAATGAATTTTATAGAGTAGAGTTTTATACATGAATAAATATGAAATAAAGCATATATATATATATATATAACATATGATTTATTTATTGGCTTTTGTTTGTTATAGTTACATATTAAAATTCATATCAGCTTCATTCGCAAGAGCAATCATGTTAATTCAATTACCTTTCAACACATTTGAATGGTGCCAGCTGTGCACAGAGTCAGTCAGTCGTCCACTGCTGATATACAATAAATAGGAAATTAAATAAATGCAAAAGATGAGCTTGCGAGAGAGCTGACAGTTGACTGTAGAGTAGCTAAGAGGACCAAGGACTCTGCCGTAATCACAGTAAAGTCAAAAATCCGAGTCAATGACAAGGCTGAATATGTCGATAAATGAAGAGCTTGCCATGCATATTGACAGCCTGTCAATCGATGACATGCAACATGGCAAATGGAGTCGGCAACCGCGTTATAGTCTCTCAATCTGCTGATGCGGGTAATGTTCTCCTTGGCTACGTGTGTAATTCTAGTCCCTGCCTCGTGTCAACCTGGGGATTTGATGTGTGTTACATAAGTTCAGATACGTGAGTTGTGCCGCATTGTGTCTTTTGTGTAGTGCGTGTCTTGTGTTTGGGCCCTGACCAAAGGAGTATCTGAAATCAGTGTTTTGCTTCGCTTTCTTTTGCTCAGCTGTGATTAATGATTTGGCCTGGTCGGTTCTATCAATTGCTAATGCTAATGTCAATTGTGAAGTGCTTATAAGATTTAAAGTATAGTTAATTTTGATAGCGGAATGTGAGGGTTTATATTTATCTCTTAGCAGCACGATATCCATCAATTATAGTAAACTTTTTGCTCCACAAAAACCAACTTTATTTTTGTCTTAATCATTACAGCATCATATAGTATGCATTGACGTCAAAATAACCGTTTCAATCTCGTTCTTATAAATAGTTGAGCATCATTTTTACCACTTGCATTAAAACAAACTTTTTATACAATTTTCTTTACTTTCCCCCTTTTCCCATTCACCTGTCCTTGACTTTTTTTCTTGGTTTGAAGTAGCTTCGAGCACTTTTGCAACAACGAGTTGATGATTAACTTGGCTCATTTATCATAAAATCATTGGCCCCGAACAAGTTGGGCGTGTCGAGTGGCGCGCAACGCCCCCTTACTGACCACAACTGCCATAAATAATGCACTGAAATTGCAAAAGATATGCGCAAAAACAAAAATGATTTTATGCAAGCAAAAAGATGTTGTATCTTTGTATCTTTGTATCTATTGTTATATTTTTTTTGGGTTGCATAGCTCGAGTTTATTTAGGGGTTTGTTTTTTTTTTGTTCGTCTCTGTGATTTTACTTAGCGAGCTACATTTATCATTTGGCGAAGAAGTAAATCAGAAGAAAAAGAATTTAATTTGCATACGCAAATGATTTGATAAGGGTTATAATGGCAGACATGACCATATAACATATTTTAGCTCTAATCCTCACTTGGCTTGCCCTCAAGCATTTGGTTTGCGCAAATTGAGCTAATAAATAGACAAATATTGACATTGACCGCAAAGTAAATAATTAAATTATCGCAGGAAATCAGCTTCCTTCCAGCAACTGAAACTGTTATCAGGCTCAGCACAGAGCACAGCTCTCATCATCGTATCTAAGTAATTTACTTAGAGCTGCCGAAAGTTGTTAATATCTTTCCGCTAAATTGAATTTGTTCTGAATTATGTTGACAATAAATTTGCGAGCTGCTTGCGGCTATCTTGCTTCCCAGCCATATTGCTCAGATATATTTTCGCCGGTTTGGTAGTGATTTTGCCAATTAGCAAACATGAACTGAAAAATGCCAAACAAAACCTGCATGCACTTCAAACAACTCCACAATTCCCATATCAATTTTGTGTGCCACACAGCTGTGGCTGCTGCAGGGGCACACATAGTGAAGTCGCGCCATAAACAATGCAGCAGCAATTCCAAAATCACATTTAGATTTCACCATTTCTGTGTTCACTGCTCTTTTTCATCAGATTCTGTTTTTTTTTTGTTGTTGCATGAGGCAAACCCATTGCAAATGCCACAAAAAATCCACGCGAACTTTCAATTGAAATTCGTTAGATTTTTCACAGAGTCTGCTGTGCTGACAGATTGCCGGAAGTGGAAAAGAAACGGAGGCTGTGCTGAGAGACGCTTGTAAAACAAACTGTGAATCATGGCTCCCGCGAGGACAATGTGTCACAGTTAACCAATGTGTAATAAATTCCAGATGTAGGCCCAGCACATCAATGCGAAATCCGAATAACATCGGGTTAACAGCATACCTAGGCATATTTATTATTGATTACCTATTTACCTATATCAGCGATAAGCTTGTTTTTGTTTGGTAAACATGATATTTGTTATTGATTACCCATTTACCTCAATCTTGAGCATTGCTTAAATTGAGATTGTTTTTGGTATTTTGTGTCTCATGAATATTGCAAAAATCTTTAAAGCCTTTATTTGCATATTTAAATCGAATTTCCTAAAGCTTCCATTGCTATTTAAACTTAAAGCGATGCCATTTATTTATGAAATTTATTATGTCTTTAGTCTTAACATCGCTTAATGGAAAAGTCAATTTTAATATTTTCCGCTTCGCTTGAAAATTGCACATTATTTGTGTGTTGTTGGTTTTGTCTTAGTTTTCCACTTGGCTGCATTGCATACAGTATTCATATTAATACCCAGTTTACACCCACAAATGGTGTTTTATTCGTACATGACAGTTATTTATGCCAGGACAACAGGTTATCCTTTATGCCTCCTTTTTTGTCACTATCCGCACAGACAGGAATGAACTTGATGTATGCTATTTGGTTTTTTTGGTTTTGTATGCTGTGCTGGGAAAGGTTCAATGGGCTCTAAACTTTGTGTGACTGAAAACTTTGTGTTTTCGATTTTTGATAATTTAACGCACTATTGCAGCTGCCTGTTAAATGGCACTGGACTGTCCGTGATCGATTGGGCTATAAACATTTCGAGATAAACAACAATTTGGCAACTGGCCTGGCAATATAAGTGAAATATTTACGCAAAATAGCGTGGCGTACAAGGCAAAACAACCACAACAAGAAATCAATTAAAATATTTGCAAACAGCACGTAAAACTCGGTCTACAAAATGTAGAGCTTTAAAACTAATAGGATGCGACCATAAAAATTGCGCATACGACACGTGGTCCACATGGCAAAGCATTAAAAGATATAAGCAGGATGTTCGAGTAGGGAGTGCTCGACGTGAAGCAGCTCAAGAGTATCAAAAACAAAGAGAAAATATGGATATTAGTTCGATAAAAAGCAAATAATTTCAGTTGATCACAAAAATATATATTTCTATCAAAACATCTCCAGAAAAAGCATATTTAAGTTGCTTTATTCTTTGTGCATAATACCTCTCCTACAGTATTTCAGAGGGTATTCGAAAATAATCAAAATAATTGAATTGAAGTACTATAAGTACAATAAGTGCTGCTTGTTTATCGTAGACAAACAAACAAACAAACAAATGCCAAATAGAAAATGTGCCAATGTACATCATTTTGGCATTTGGACAAACGCCTACTTCAAAAGATTGAACAAAAGTGCAAAACTTAATTAAATATATACATATATATAAATATATGAATATCTAGAAGTGTATGTATAGAGTATGCTTAGTAGAAATATGCCTAAAGTATTTGCGTAAAATTGCGTTCACATAACGATCGATGCCTGCCGACATCATCAACAAAACAGAAGCAATTGCGCTGTAATGGAAACCACTCGGGGCATTTCAAATATTTGCCAAATAATTAATCATGCCACGTCAGAGGGCACCGAATGTAGGCGCCAACGTCAGCATCAATTGCCCCACTCCCCCGATGACAAGGCCGATGCTAATGCCAATGCCAATGCCAATGCCAATGCCTGTTGGCCACTGATAAAATGAACATTCAACTTTCATTCACCATTCCACAAAAAGTAAAGTAAAGAAAACATTTTGCAGATTATGATAAATTTTTAAATAAAGCCGACAGCTGAAGTTGTCTACACATGACTTGTTGTCTTCCCCTGCACTCAATCTTACTCTATCTCTCTCTCTCTCTCTCTCTCTCTATCTCTGTCTATCTATCTCTCGCAGACACTCGACTTGCTCCTTCATTTGTAAGTGCAGCAGTTGTAGTATTCTGTTGCTGATTTCAAAGTGCGAAAGTTGTGTCTTTGAGTGGCAGACACGCAGCTTCCACACTTGAGCGGCACTAAAAAAAACTTTTATTTTATTCTGATTGCAACGATTTGAAGTATGTATGTAAATGAAACTTCAAATTGCTGCAATTGTGCGTAGTATTTTGAATATGTTACAACTATATCAGTCTCTTTAAAAACGACCAAACTGAATACTAGTTACAAATACAATTTGGAATATTTACAAATTGAATCAAGGGATTACCAAAATGAGATCATTTGATGGCTTGCAACTAATCTGCAGAGAGGGGTGGTATGTAAAAGAACTCGCTGTCCTTCCAAAAGTCGACCAGCACCTGGCAGGAGTTCCTCTTGTACTGCATCTTGATTTTCTCCATTTTCGATTTGTTGGCACACTGACAGAAATAGTCGGAATCAAGGATGTTCTTGAGGCCACCACAGCACACATCCCGCACTAGCTTATCCACGGGATCGGTATTCGAGCTGACACACTTTTTGGGCATCGCCCTCATGCGAATCTTGTGCGAGCGTTTCATGTCCACGTCCAGGAGAATCGTGCTCGTTGACAAGGGTTGGAATATGCGCTTTCGCCGCATATTGTCCACATAGATCTCGTAGTGCGTCACCATGGAATCATCGTGCAGATACCAATTTATGGACATGCAATGATCATCTATCGGTTCTACATCAGTTATGGTTATGGGAAAGCTCTTGGTTGGCGAAGGTGTCGGCTCCTTGTCGCCATGCAGCCTCGCCTCGATGGTGCGGCGTACGTGGGTCATTGCATTGATGTCCATGAAGAAGCTCTTCAGATGCATCTTCAGCTGCGTACGCTCTTTGCCTTCCGGCGTTTTCAGATATGCTGCCTGCCTCAAGGCCTTCCTCACAGCCACACAGTGGCAGCAGCAGCAATCCTTCTTATAGCGTTCACAGCCATCCGAGAACAGATCCGTCATGGACAGTTTCACCAGGGCCGTCTCACTGCTCACATTCGCATCCTGTTCACTTTTCAGCTTAGTTTCGCTCTCTGTTTTGATATCAGCACTGGGCCTAACTTTCGAGCTACTCCTCGAAGTTTTGGCTATCACCGATGCCGCTGATGAGCGTCTTGAGGGAGGAGTTACTCCCTCTGCAGCCATCTCTTCTGCCATGAGAATGCTCACCCGCTTCGACATATTGGAATTTTAAATACTAAACATAAACTAATTTCTCAAATGGATTGACAGTAAGTCAAAAACTCGAATTAAATTTTCAGTCTCATTTGCTGGTCATAGTTGGCAGTTGAACTTTGATCACAGACTCATCAAGAATCAAGCTGAATAGATGGCTAAGCAAAGTCGAGGTAAACAGAAAACTCGCATGTCTGCGTAGGCATACTGGCCCTGGTCATTTGCTATCATCTTCAATCATCTTCAATCAAAACGAATAGCAATGCTTTACGACCCGAAATGGACGACCTAACAGGCTCTTGAGCCTTCCTCATGGCTGTCCGTTTGCCCGCCTGCCCGCCTGCCTGTCAGTCTGGGTTCTTGTCGAATGCCAGGCATTGATTTAGCTTGGAGACCTCGAGGCGAGGCGAGGCTAGGCAAGGCGGCAACGGCGCGTTACTCTGTCAATATTTATGTTCACAGCGCCGAAGAGAGAGAGAGAGAGGGAGGCAGGGCTAGAGAGAGGAGCTGAACCAGAAGCCCAAATGGAAGCTCATGAAATTTGCATAATGTTCAGACGAAAGGAAGTGGGTTGGGAGCTGAGGGATGGGGACTGGCAAATTTCAGCGCATATGTAATGAGCATCGGCCACGTTTTTCTTTGTGTTGTTGTATTTTTATTAATGGACAAATATTTTGTTGGGCTTTAATTAAAATAGCTTAGAACAAGCTGCATAATGTGCGCAGAGAGTCATTAGTCACTGTTTGGCATGGCACTGTTGTTGTTGTTGTTGTTGTTGTTGGGTTAGAACACATTGGTAACCTTTGCTACAGCTAACGGTGCTGAAGCTTATTATTCGGCTTGGCCGCGCACACGAGTCGTATGATTAACACGCTCGCCGCATTACACATACGCCAAGTCTAACGCGGCTGCCTCGCAGCAAGGGTGTATATTAAATTATGTTTGCCTTATGATTTATCTCAGAAGAATGTTGGCCATGTTCCTAACGCCATTTCGACAATATGTTATATCCGCCATTGTCTGTTTAGCTGCTTGCAGCAGCTTGAGCGCATAACGGTGTGCTAAGAGTCATAGGCTCCACGGGATGCCCCTCTGACGACGGGGTGCTTCGCTTAGCAACAAGTCATCCAGACACCTCATCATTTTAATAGACTTTCCCTGCCGACAAATGTAATTGCGTTCGTTGCTTTCACAGCTCGGCGGATGCTACAAAGCCGCCTTTAACAAGCTAAAATCTTTAAGAAAAGCCTAAATAAAAATAAATTGAATAAAAAACTTTCTGAGCATGAACTCCCCGAAAATCATCTTTATTAAAGGTTTTATATATATATATACATACATATATTTTGATTAATTATGTTTCAACGATTAACAGCTCAGCTATTTCTGCAGCAATTTATTTGTGGAAAGTCCATCGATTCAAAGAAATCACTTTAACTTTGACCTCAATTCAAATGCTTATTCGAAACTTTTAAAAAGCAATACACTGCTCACCACGGAGATGTTTTGCTCTGCCTCTGGGGGATGTACAGATTCAATTAAATTGATTGGGATCGGATGGTGGTGAGCATTTAAGCTGCAGGACATGTTCCATAGATTGAATTATTTTTCCCATTTTTTGTATTATGTTTTTCTTTGGCTACTACACAAAAAAATATGCTTCTTACATTTTTGTCACAGCCACTTGAACTTCTGAATGTGTTTGGTTTTTCCGGGAAAATGTATGTGTATCATGGAATTTTCTTGAAACTTGTCTTTCAAGTGCTGCATGTTTTGTCGCCTCTGCCTGACGCTTGTTATTATGTGGCAATTCCGGCTTTTTGATATGCGCAGACAGACATTTGACGTCTGGCGACATTGAGGGGAGGTGGGAGTGGGAGTGGGCTCAACTAATTTGAGAAACTTTTCTAAATGCCGTGCAGGGGCAAAGTTTTTTTTTATGGCGATGCGCACAAAAAAATCGACAAGCATATTTTTTGAATTTACGCTGACAAATTTTGGGGGCCTCCCGTATAATTGCCTGGAGCCCCAACGCGGCCAACAAAAACTTTTAGTGACACAAAAAGCGAAAAATAATTAACATTGTGAAGTTTCTCTTACTTACAGCTGACACTCCTCTCTCTCTGTCTCTGTCTCTGTCTGTCTCTGTCTCTCTGTCTGTCTCTTTCTTTAAAGCACACAGCCATAAAACACACACTGGTGTGTTGATTGTCGACAGTTTCGAAAGTATATTGCCCAAAGGTCTGTCACTAAACGCTGGCAATCGCATTCGATGTGGAACAGCAGCTGACTCCGCAGAATGGAGCCTGTGGCGCTGTTGTCGCAGCTAATTGCACATCAATTCTCTCAGTGTGCGTGCTCCCTGAACTCTTCTTTGTGGAGCGACAACCGCAAATGTTCCATGTGGGTCCTTTAAGTGCCGTTCCAATTGTGCGAAAAGTCAATTGTTGGCATTGTTGACCTTTGTGGTACTCACATAAAATAACAAAACGCTTTTATGACTTTAAACTCGGTGTAGAACACACACACACACACACACACACACACATATATATAAATCTTTTACTAAGATTTTGTAATATTGGACACAAAAGAGCTGAAAACTTTGTAAAGTATTTAATGTAATTTATCGCTCTGTGTCTGGCTGTGGCATCCGCCAAAGGAAGCATTAAATATTCCAGACGGTGCAAAAATGTTTAATCTATTTATAAAATATGTTAAAGTTTTTTCTCGGCGTTATTGACTGGTGACCTTTCGAAAAAGGGTCAAACACAAAATGCCTAAAGGGCTGAATTCCCAAGTGCTGAAAACTGTTTAGGAATCCCTTTTTTTATTATAGTTTTCAAGTTCTTTTAAAAGTTTAAAATTACTTTGGCCACGTGTTTCACTCCTTTCATTTTGGTGTAATTTAAGAAGCCAATTTCTTAATGCCTAAACACCTGGATTTGGCTTTAATTAAATATTAAACACATAATAGTATTGGGGTTATAATGAATGAATTAGTTTGTGGTGAAGACTGCAACAATTTTGATAGAAAAGAACAGATTAGATGAAAATTAAATAGTTTCACTAATTATATATTGATTTCAAATTATATTTGAATTATCTCTTTCTCTCTCTCTCTTTCTCTCCCTCTCTCTAAATATCTATCTCTAAGCCACTCTAAGCCACTCTATCTAAATTCGGCCACAAATTACCTGCACAGTTCAATAATTTGAGGAAGCTGTCCAATAAATACTTGATTTTAGGACAAGCCAAGGCAATAGGTATTGAGTTACCCATAGAAGCACCTGACCACCCAATGAAGTACCTGAGAACCCCCCCCAGAGAGTAAGAAAGAGGGAGAGAAAGAGAGAGTGAGAGAGACGAAGACTCTGACGCTGATGCTGATGCTGACTGGGCCCTGCAATTGCGAGTATTTTTAAAATTGTTAAGCTGATTAAGGATAAGCCAAAGCCTATAAGTACATTGGCTGAGAAGATTGCCAGGAAACTGATACAAATTTAGAGCGTTGAATAAATAACAAGCATAAGTAGCGTACCCCACAGGAATAAGCATAGATGTAGTCCTGGAAATCAACATGGCCAAAACAAGTAACGTCTGCTAAACAATCTAATATCCAATTGAAATTGAAACGATACACAAACACACACGACACACACAAACACACACAACTGAAGTGAACCCCGGAAAGTTACCCAAATCAGATGTGTTACAGACTGTGATTGCTTGCTGTGTGGATGATAAAGGCGACTGATTGCGATTTGAAAGTCTTTGTACGTTTGCCCGAATGAATTTGTATTAGTTCTCAGTGTACAAGGAATGCACCCCCAACCCTTCCCCCCCCTCCCCCCATTGCTCCTTTCTGCACAGGCAACAGCAGCTCAAATCACAGCAGTGCCTTGAAAAATAATAAGAAAAGAATGCCAATACATGGCAAGCCAAGAATAATTGAATGCTTTGCACCAACTGAGAAGAAGAAGACTTGGCCAAAACACATTCAGCTGACGTTTCGATTGCACAAGCCAAGTAAAAAGGGTTTATTTCTGTTGTAAGCTGCGTTTGACTTGCTCAAATGTAAATACTGCGTAACTCTATTTGAATCTATATAATATAAACAGTTCCTGGTCAGTTGTACTGGTTTGAGTTGGGTTCCATTTAGCATAAGCGATGGGTTTTTCCTATTCAAATTGCATCTGTGTATTTTGACTCATTTTGCTTAAAAGATGAAAGAAAAAAGACCATAAACCCAAACGCAAATATATTAAAAATCGTTAGAAGTATTTTTTAAATTATTCCAAAAGTTTTCAAATATGCAAGCAGAACCGAGCCCTAATTTAATTTTACATTAGCTTGTGGCCATTTGTTTTACATCAGAATCGATCACATTTTGCTGCTTATAGATGCCAAGTTTTCATCAATTTTATTTTTGTATTAATATTCTTGCATTTATTATCCACTACAAATTGGATAATAAAAAGGGCTGCTTTCAATTTTTTATTTATTTTTTATTTTTTTCTTTTTTGTTGGGTAGACTTTCAAATAAATAATAATCAGATCAAAAAGACAAAAAAACGGGAAGAAGGGTTGTCAAGTGCATGAAAACAAAACCGCAACATGCAACATAATTAAGCCATATATACATATATATGTATATCAAAATAAAATACTGTGTATTACCGTGTATTTTTCGCCATTTTGTTGCAAGCTGCTTAAATCACTGACAACAAACGATGACTTTAACAAGTACTCATTCCACTGCTCTCCTCTCTCGCCCACAGAGTGACTACAACTGGCGACAGTCGCAAAGCAAAACCACAAACAGCAGCAACAACAACAACAACAACAACAACAGCAACACACAACAAAAGTATTGACAACAAATGTGGTCCAAGCTGAAACAAAATGTGCAAAATAAAACACGCAACTGTGGCAGCAACACGACTAACAACAACAACAACAACAATCTTGCTGAAAACCTAAATGCCATAAACTGAATGCCCTTGGTAAAAACCAAAAAACCAAAATAAATAAATAAAACAAGAGTGCAAAAGCGTGAACGACAACCAAAAGTTGGCCAAAGAGGAAACGGAAGTGGCCTAAACGAGCAAGCACATAAAAGGGAAACGCACAGACTGGACAGGAACTCGGTGCTGAGACAGGACACTAGAGGACGCTGTGTGTCACATCCTTAAACATGTACGCGGCACTAATGGACATGAGCCAGACACTGGCGGCAAGTTTGGCCTATGCGCCACTAGAATCAAATGCTGCTGCTGCGGCTCTTGGCATGAATGTAAGCCAGCTCAGCAATTCAAGTCAGCTGGATGGATCGATGGGAGCAACGGTAGCGACATCAATTCCACATAATGTCACCGCCGAGGAGTTTCCGCAGTATGTGAACGTTTTGGATCGCCCCGAAACATATATTGTGACCGCGCTATATACGCTCATCTTTATTGTGGGCGTGCTTGGCAACGGCACTTTGGTCATCATATTCTTTCGGCATCGCTCAATGCGCAACATACCCAACACGTAAGTGACGCCCCGACCAACCCCCCTGTGGTGCAGGCACCCACCCCTCTCCAATGCCCACACTCCCTCAAACAACAGCCTAATATATGCAGCCAAGCCATATGTGTATAATCATGGCACACACTTCATATAAATATCTCTTGGCCCAAATGAGCGCTGTGTGATGCCAAAAATAGCCAAAAAAAAAAGAAAAGAAGCAACAAAAAATAAGAGAATTGCCACTCAACATTCATAGCGCTGAGTTATGAGTCGCATTTCTGATTTTATTGCCACTTGTATCCGAGTCAGATCTGTCTTTGCTTTGGTCCAAACAGCTGTCAACGTGCCAGGCCAAATTAAAAAGTTCGAAAGGAATGTTTCTTAACTTTTAACATATTCAGCAGAAGCAGAAGGCGCTTGCCCTTTTCCTCAGGAATACCAAGCAGCATTTGAATTCATTGATGCCATAAGTTAAAAAGTGATTTAAAGGAATAATCTTAAAGTCAAATGCTGCGTGATTAAAAAAATACGAATAATAATAAGACTTTTTAAGCCATTTAAATTCTTAGCCAAATGATGCTAAGACCAGGCCGATTTAAGCAGTTGCCAGAGACACAAAAAAAAAAAGATACATTCTCAACAACTGACAATGCCACATGGCGTATGCTTAATGCGTGTTAGGGAAATCGGATTGTGTTTATTCGTTTCCACAATGTATTCAGCATCCAACTGCTGGTAAGCTGTAAGTATTGCATGGCACAGATGTCGACGACTTTTGATTTGGGCATGTGCAAATATTTATTAAGTTTCCAACTTGTGCAAAACTTACAAACTAAGACGAACTATGTTAAGCCTTGCGGCTCTTTTAGTATCTCTCTCTCTGAGTCCTGAATCATTTAAATACTTGCAAATGCAAATTCAATTCAAAAGTTATGCCAGTCAAGCAAAATCGTTGACAGCAAGTTGTAGCTTGCATAATAAGCAACTTTATTGTGAGAATACACAAATTGTCAGCACATTTCAATTGTCAATATGAGTGTTCGACAATTTACATCTAATGAGATTGAACGATTGACAGAAATACGAAATATAAATAACGCTGAAAGATGTATTTCTATGGCTATGGAATTTCTGAGTTCCAATTCAGTCACAATCAGTGAATCAAAATATTTGCCTAACTTGTTTGCTGGTCCTTTGTGCACGTGTCCGGCTGGGCTGTCTAGACAAGCATCAATTGACTGCATCGACTGTCACAACTAGCAATTTGTGGATTATTGTTATGCCTTAACTGTGTTAAGTCTGCCACCTACAATATGGTTCAAGCACCTCGAGGCCAAAGCAATTTGTTCAACAATCTACAAAAAGGGCAGCATTTGCCTTTTTTTAACTGCAGTACAATCGAGTTTCGGATTCTGACAGGCGACCCAATATCTCCTATTTAAGCATACATATTTGACATTCGGGTCGAGGAATTTCTGTTGAATTTGTGCACAGACCCATTTTGAAGGCAGACACTTGAAAATGGCCAAGAACACAATGGAAAAGTGCGAAGGTTGCTTTCCAAATGGATGCGCAACGAGCAACAGGAACGGAACAAAGCACAGTTACCTTTACCGTTCCCGTTCCCAAACCCGTTCCCAATTCCATAGTGATAACAATTTCAATTTCAAATTCAATCCTAATGCAATCATGCAGCAAATTTGACACGTTTAATAGTTTGTAAACTCAACAAATTCCCCTTTATTATTCAGTTCTTCCTGAACACAACTTGAAGTGTTCCTCAAAGTCAAACGAATGAAATGTCAAACTAAGCAACTCCAAAATGTGATGAATGGAGTATACAGTTAGTCAGTTATACACTGTAACCATTAAATAAAATGGTGTGTGATTAGTTATCAGACAGAAACAAACATCGACAAGTGCTTAAAGACTACTTTCTGAGGAAACTGAATGAAATTAAATAGGGAAACAGAGTATCTCCAAGTTGAATATTATTATTATTTGGTAAACAGCTTGTACTTACTTAAATACCTTTCAAACTGTAATAATCTCTTGATCTGATCAATTCTATTCTTTATTATCCCAACAGTTATATACTCTCGCTGGCGCTGGCTGATTTGTTGGTCATTTTGGTGTGTGTGCCGGTGGCAACAATTGTTTACACTCAGGAGAGTTGGCCCTTTGAGCGCAATATGTGTCGCATATCCGAATTCTTCAAGGACATTTCCATCGGTGTCTCCGTCTTCACATTGACCGCACTCTCCGGCGAACGTTATTGTGCCATTGTGAATCCGCTGCGCAAATTGCAGGTGAGTCGGCAAGTTCAAGAGCGTAACTCCCTTACGGGTACTTAAACAATTTTCTTTCTCACACCCAAACACACAATTGCAGACAAAGCCGCTGACTGTGTTTACGGCGGTGATTATCTGGGTTTTGGCCATAATGCTGGGCATGCCGTCGTTTGTTGTCTCCGATCTGCAGAGTTATACGCTGCCCACGAACAAGGGGAACATATCCATTGAAGTGTGCTCTCCATTTCGCTCCAAGATTTATGCAAAGTAAGTAGTTGTTGGCCAATGAGCCAAAATCCCAATTCAGTTACATTATTTTTGCCCATTTGTCCGCCTCATTAGCTTTTATTGAGTTTGAAGTGGCACACAAATATTCAATGAAGCAGAAGCTGTCGTAGCAACAATAAATCTAATCTTATTTTCCATTAAAACATTAAATTGAAGACAACTGAAATATCTACCTTCTATGTGGTAACTTTTTGATTATGTCTAAATATTTGTATACTTGTGAAATGTATACAGTGGCAGCCTTAAATCAAATTAAATTTAATTTTAAGTTCTGAGAATGGTTGTCTTTCTTTAAGTTTCTAATCCTAGCTAGTTTAGCCTGTCTCAGTCGTACCCAATTTGCAAGCTGAAGGCAAACTGTCATCCTAGAGTCACTTTCAATGTGCTTATATTCAGTAAGATACCACCTTGGCCAGTTCATCACACAGATGCCGTGGCTCAACGGAAGACATTTCCGGGCACTCGACCGGATATATCTATTTGTTGGCCATATGCTGCCTACTCGCATTTCAGCAGCTGATAAGCAACTTCAATTTAATTCCACTCTTGCTTTTAAGCCTGCCTGTGTCTGCTCGCCTGTTGCCATAAGTTCAAAATCCTTTCATGCCGGACAACGGCAGCTGTTGCCACATAATCTGACACCAACAGCCACTTAGTGGTTGTGTTGATGTAGGTGTTGTTGTTGTTGTTGTTGTTGAGATCTCCCTCTGCTGTAATTTACACGGCTTTAGTCAACTGGTCTCTAATTTTATTAAGCATTGAGCCTCTTCTACAACTTTTCTCATTACACCAAAAAAATACCACAAAATAAAAAAAAAAGAAAACAATCTTAACAGGATGTAATTTAAGATTACGAGTAAGTTTTCATTACTCATCAAAATGTGACACGTTTCATGATTTATTGTAAACGTCTTCTGCCTACAGGCATTTTAATAGTCTGACAAATTGTTTAATATGGGTTAGACGTGTTGCTATTTGGGCCCAAATCCGATTACTGAATTCGTTCTCATGAAATGTGAGCGTCGGCATTAAATTAAATTCTATAATTTATGTGATGATGCCCATAGGCATCACTTAAATGATTTCCGCTCTTCAAAATTTACCATAAATACTGAACTGAAGTCGGAATCAGATAATAAAGTAATCCTACTTTGTGGTAATTAATTATTGCATCAAAAAGCTGTCAGCTTGTTAGCCAATCTGTCCGTAGATAAATCCGCTGCACGACAGATTAAATATATCAATTACTGCAGCAGGCAAACAAGAATGCTTTCATCAATGAGCTTGACAATAATATATTTATTCTGGTTACACACACTTCGTTTGGGTTGCAATTGGTAAACATTTAAATACACATAATTCATACAGATTCAGGCAGACATCATTTGCGCATATTTATTAATCCTTCTTGAACTATTTTGAGTGAGTCTAGGATGTGGGGTAGATTACCCGAAAGTCTCCTTTAAGATCTATATCTCATGCAAGCTCAAAACTAGGAATGCTTTTCCCGATTACCCTGAACTCAAGTCCTGAACTATCACGAGTCGTAAGCCCTTTTCCCTTTCCATTTCTCTATTATCCCCATTTTGAGGGATAAAATGTATAATCAAAGTATTAAAGATTAACGATCTGCAGCAATATCAACATAAATTGTTGTGAATGGAATAGAAAATTAAATTTAATCAAAGTTTCTCGTTTTCTACTTTGTAATCAACAATATTTTTGTTATAAAAAAGATAGACATAAAAAGATAAAAAATAAATAGGACAATAAATTAATTTGCAGAGCATTAAAAGCTAAAAAAGGGGTTTGACAGACTTCTGATAAATCTGCGACAGGCTGTGATGCATTGAGCTGCTGCTTGACAATCAATCAAAGCACTTTGAATGAGTGTAATTACCAAGTCTGAGCAAATATTTTGTTGGTGGCATGAACTAAGCTGTGCAACTAAGTGGCAAACGATGATGAGCTTGTGGTTAAGTTGTGCGTGTGGTCTTCTCTTGCAGATATATGGTGGTTGCCAAGGCATCGATATATTATTTTGTGCCGCTGTCCATCATTGGCGTCCTATACATAATGATGGCAAAGCGTCTGCATATCAGTGCCCGAGACATGCCCGGCGAGCAGCTGAGCATTCAGAGTCGCAGTCAGGCCCGGGCTCGTCGACATGTGGCACGCATGGTCGTTGCATTTGTAGTGGGTGAGTACTGTTCTAAAACTGGGGGAGTGATGGATTTCCTGTTCACTCAATCGCATACTAATTGCCTGTCACGGACAGTGTTCTTTATTTGCTTCTTTCCATATCATGTATTCGAGCTGTGGTACCATTTCTATCCCACCGCCGAGGATGATTTCGATGACTTCTGGCACATGGTTCGCATCGTGGGATTTTGCACAAGGTAAGCCAACGCTAAGGGCTCAAAGGCTAAACCCCCCCCACCCCCCGTTACACGTTATCCTTTTCCCTTAATGCCTTTGGCGACAACTGTTTGAAATTCTTGCTGGCGCATTCAGTCCTTGCATTCCCTGCTCACAACGGGTATTTTGCGGAACATATGAAAAGTTTTTGGTCTTTAGACTTTGCGCTGCAGTGCCTCAGGGTATAATTATACCCTTGCCGAGAAATATTATAAATTTGTCACAAACTTTGACGCATATTTGAATTCGCAAAGTATATTTGTAGGTGAAGAAACAAATATTTTAATTCCTTTTGGTTTTGGTTTCGCTTTAACAGAACTACTTTTTTGTAGAAGCTTTACCTGAATATTGACATAAAATAATATTTTCAACTTGAAGTGCAGTAAAATGAAAAAACCCTTTAATTTTAAGTCGATATCTTTGAGGTAGATTTAAATAAAAGATATATAAAATTTGGTCTGTTAGGGTATATAAACTTTGTCTCTCCGTCGGCTGATTTTTAATTGAAAGACAAGCACTATACCCTTCACCACTAATTTCTTAGCTGTTTTGCGCCAAAAAGTCGTATATTTATTTTCGTTGACAGCTTTCCTCAGTTGGGTTAAGAGGAGTGGCAAGGGAGGGCGTTACTTAGCGCAGTAAATTGCAGAGAATTATGTGTCAGCTTTGCGGCAACTTAATTTATGGTGTCAGCGAGAGTCATCAGTTCCAGTGAAAATCATTTGCATTTTAATACCAAAAGGGTTGCCCGAAAAAAAAGTGATCAACTTTATTTCATGCAATATTCAAAAGCATATTGAAACAAATCGAAAGAAATGCGGCAAATTATGAACTCAGCTTTTTGATGATGCCAAACAGCGTTAAGTATTTGGCTGACGGACTTACTCACATTGATACCCCTGAAGTTTATCAATAGGGGCAAAGAGGAAAGATAAAAAAATATATAAACATTTGAAATGCAAATCGCAAAGTCACTCGCAGACCATCCAAAAAGCAGCGAAATTGGTTTACGGCAAAATATGAGAAAGGTTTCGAGCGAAATTAATTTTATATTTTATGACTCGGCTTTCTTACTTTCAACAAAAGGCCAGATAACCAGCTACTACACGTGATTAAATATGTAAAAAATGTGAACCCTAAATGAAGTTCACAAATCAGTAACGGATTGGGAAAATGTTCAAATTTGTTCGATATCAAAATTAAAAAATATCTTTTGATGTTTGAGAAAAACCTAAACCTTGACCAACTTCAGCATAAATGTAATTGAAACCAGGCTATTAGCACCATTATTGAAATTAACAACTGAGGTCACATTCTGCAGCTGGACAAACATTTGGGGCATGCCACATTGCAACTGTACTGTCGTACATCCCTAACAAGTTGCTTCTTGCTGTGCACTAAATTTGTGGATTGGTCTTTTTCAATTTGCAGCTTCCTCAATTCGTGCGTTAATCCTGTGGCGCTGTATTGTGTCTCTGGCGTATTTCGGCAGCATTTCAACCGTTATCTGTGCTGCATTTGCGTCAAACGGCAGCCACACCTTCGCCAACACTCGACCGCAACTGGTGTCATGGACACTAGCGTCACCTCGATGCGTCGCTCCACCTATGTGGGTGGTGGGATTGGTGGTGCAGCAGGTGCTGCTGCTGGCAGCCTGGCCGCCCATCGTGCCTCGTGCCACATGAACAATAACCACGGCATTGGTGCGGGACGAGCAGGCAGTTTCCATCGCCAGGACTCGATGCCATTGCAGCATGCGGGCAGCGGCAATGGGCATGCCCACAATGTGGGCGGCATCGGACGCGCCTCAATCGTCAATGAGAAAAGGTGAGGCACACTGATTGTGGAGCTGCTGGAGGAAGGTTCGGTCGCCCAACAGGCCGATGAGCAGCTCTAAGCTTCTGATCTCACTCTCTCTGTCTTTCTCGCACACACCTCCGCACACATGCACACCACAGAAATACACACCCAAGCAGTAATTGACAGTAATTGTTGTTCTGCTTACCCTCACAACATCACCCACCACCAACCACCCACCACCGTCCATCCACATCCACATCTTCATCCTCAACCTCATCCTCAACCTCGTCATCAATTGTAGCTGTAGCTGAAAGTGGCAGTTGCCATTTGGCAATTGGCTCTATGTAAATTTCTATGGGCTCTAAGCCAGCAATTGTTCGTGTACATAAATAGATGGTTCTTGGTGTTGGCCAAGTTCAAACAGTTTGTGACTGTTCGGTTAATGCTGAAGTACAAAAGCCTGTTTTATATGTTGACATCGATTGACTTTCGAAGAAGCACTCGAAAGTCCCCCTGTACAGTGGTTGCTCGAAGGCAAATACTGTTTGTATTTTCATTGAAATACTCTTAAATAATCTGTTGAAATTGTAGTACACAAATATTTATAAACAAGAAATATATTTAAGTGTAAGAAACTCAAAGTAACCCTGAAATCTCCTAATACGTTCTTATTATCGAGCAACCACTGTATTAGCTGACTTTACATTTCATATAATTTCTTGCTCGAGCTTAAACTTGGAAACAGCGCAAAACTTGATTGTGGCAAGTTTGTGTTTGACTTCGGAGAGTCTAAGAATCTTCAATAAAATATAGAGCTGATTACCCAGTATTTACTCATTAGTAGTACGTAAATTCCCTAGCAATAGCTGTAAATACTTGACTATACCTATATATACTATATCGATACACTCTTTACCTGTTTGAGGGTACTCCATGTGATGTGGCACATTTAGTGTTAGATGTAACTCGAAACTACCTATAT
This sequence comes from Drosophila kokeensis, assembly GCA_035042145.1. Classification (NCBI taxonomy): domain Eukaryota; kingdom Metazoa; phylum Arthropoda; class Insecta; order Diptera; family Drosophilidae; genus Drosophila; species Drosophila kokeensis. The sequence goes on along the minus strand of JAWNLT010000337.1, from coordinate 1,315,760 downwards.
ATGTATGTATCTATATTTGTAATGTATGCGCAATTAAATAGGCATTTAATGGCATATATACATATATTTATATACATATATATTCCACATAATTCCTGCTAATTGTAACGTGTGTAGTGGCAAAATATCAATAGCTATATTAATTGTAATTATAGGTTCGTTGTTGAAATGTAAATAAATGAAATAAATGAATGAATGTTCAGTTATTGTTGCCATCAAGTGTTGATTGTGCTATAATTAATGTATTTATGAATTCATATTTAATTGAAGCCAATTAATTTGTGGAGTTTTCAGTGTTTGCGTCACAGCTAAAGGGCTCTCAAATAATTTCCAATTTAGCTGGAACAAATATCCAATTAAATATGAAATAAACTTGTAGTTTTTAAGATAATTCCATTAAATGCAAATATTGATTAAATATATGTTTAAAATTAAATAAAATGGACTAGAAAATTAGCATTATATCCATTTCTTGCGTTTTCACACACACACACACAGGTAAGGGCATATGTTCAATACACTTACAATTGAAGCTTATGCACTGATGCACCTGTTTGGTTAAAGTACCCATTTCAAATAATCTCTTTCCATCTGTCCATTTGTCTACGTTTTCAGTTTGATCAAACGCTATGAGGAGCGTGCACGCTACTAATATGAATATGATGCATTTTTTATACCCTACCCTACCCAAAAATGGAAAAGTTCCTAAGAATGGGATACCCCTACTCAAAGCTAATTCCAAACGCAGCATGTGAAGAGAAATTTTTGTTTTGTATTTGCTTAATAAATAAGATTTTAAATGTTTAAAAATTAATAACAAGTATCGCTTAAATATTTAAGTAAAAATTAAAGTTGATGTGTCAAAAGTGCATGAAATGTATTGCAAATAAAACTTAGAAAATATTCAAAAGACTTTTTCAATTCAATGGAGTACTTTAAATATTTTCAAATATGCATTGCTGTAGACCTAATAATAAACCTAATAACCTTCAAATGACTTCTCTATAAATTATCTATATATATAAATTATATTTAGATGCTTTAAGCCGTTTGTGGAAAATTTATTACGATTGCCAAGAGTTATTGGCAACAGATTAAATAAATGGTAAATTTAATTAAAGCTCTGCTAATTGTGCAAAATGAACTGCAGATGAGAAATAAACAAGGCGCATGGCAAAGGCCAGCAAATGTTGTCAATTACTCCAAAATTAAACAAAATGTTCAATTTGCATTTACAAACCAAGGAAAGATATGCGAAATTGGGAATGGGATGCCAAAAGTACATGGAATACCATTACAAGCTGCCACACACAAAAGGCAGCTGCAACCAGTTGTTTTTCGACAGGTATTTAAATTGGCAAAATATTGCAGATACTTCTGATATTGTCAGAGACACCATAAATTCACACACACAATGCCACACACACTGCTAGACAAAAGTTATTGGCATCCAATAAATGTTTGGAAGTCAGAGTGGCTAATCTGCCGAGCCACACACACATTCCAGCAAGCACGTCTACTACACTCTGACATGTTCATTGAACATAACTGCCAGAACATGAGCTGTGACCTATTGAACGCCCACTAAATCAAGTTAACATTGTTGGCCTGTCTGCCCAGCTGCCCAGCTACCCAGCTGCCCAGCTGCCCTGCTGCCAGCAGCTGCATATGGTCCCACAGATAAGCAGCAGGGCAGTGACCAAAAATTTGTTTGTCATGTTTCGCTCGGACATTTAACATTTGCCCAGACATTTTTGGCCACAGGTAATAATGCCTATGTTGATCCTAATTTGTGTTGCCTGCAGCATGCCACAAACTGGGAGATTTATGTACACAACAGTCAACATTTAAATATGTGCATACATATAAGATATATATTTTTAGACCCATCCAGCTCACCACCACATACCCATTCTTACCCATTCCTATTAGCTTCCTTTTTTCTTTGATGCTGATTGGCAATTCCCCTTTGCTGCCCCTTTGCCAGCCAAACTTCTGCTCATCTCATTTGGCAAGCCCATTGTCAGAAGTTGCGGGAAATGTCTTTGGCACAATTAACTAATTTGTCGGTCAGGAATTTCCGCCTGGCTCCACTTAGATAGTTAGCTTCACAGTTTATAGAGCAGAGATTCGAATCACTGTCATAAATATTCTTATTCTTGATATGATTAGGGGTTGTTTGGTTGCTCTGAGATGCCGATTCTTGCAGATAACTTCTCAAGCAAATAAAGTCTCTCAACAGGAAATTTACTTGTTGATGGGCCAATAATATATTGATAAAAAGAAAATTGATTCTGCGCCTAACTAAGCATTAAGAAGATTATTTTTTATTCTTAACACAGATCTTACCACATAAAGTTATTAAGGCAGATTACACAGTATGACAATGTTCTAATACCTGTAGCATTAAGGATAATCCGAGTCTTTGGAGCGAAAGATAATTTATTGGGCATACATTACACAAAAACCGGCCACAGTTGTGAGTGTGGACACAAATTTGTTGACTGTACCGCAATCAAGTGTTAATACTGCTCTGCATATAGAAACAGATGCCCTGAGGTAAGGACAATTCGCAATGGAAACTTTGCGTATGCAAATAAGGCATACAAGGAAGCACTAAGTCAACAGAGTAAGATGGAAGCAACAATGTCAAGCAAGGAGCCAGCTGTGGTTACTGCATATAAGCATGTGTGAATGGGTGCTTCTGTATGCACCCTTTCACACATGTACTGGCATAATCGAGTATCAAATGCTGAACAGGACTCTCATGCAAGGATGCACTCTCAAGTGGCCCAAAGTGATTTATCATGCTGCATACCGGAGTCAGGAGCTTGAAGGAGCTGACAGGCTACCACAATTCTCAAACTCAAACCCAGACGGAGCCGGTTTATTTAGCTCTTTAATGCCATCGGGTACTATATGTAACAATTAGGTTGCCTTAATATGGCACTAAAACCGAGTTGGCATCTCCAGCAGCTCTCATGCATTTCCGCTGCTTGGGCATTCATAATTCCTCATTATGGGTCCTTGTTGAAGGCTATTGCGTGGTGCCATGAAAATGAGTTTAGTCCTTTGAGCTGATTCTCATCTGGTGTTGGCGGATTTTTTTTTATTTTGAGATGTTTATCTTACACGCAAGGCAAACGGAGTCGGGCTATTTGCGTCTTGTTATTTTGGCATGGGATTAGCGCCCATCCATCTCCCTCTCTCTCTCTCTCTCTCTCTCTCTCTGTCTCTTTCTCTCTCTCTCTCACACTTTGATGTGTGTATTCGTATGCTGCTGTTGTCCAGCTTTGGCCACTTTGATAATGTTTTCGCTTTGCTTTTGCTGCTTTTGTTAATTGGCGCTGCGCGTAAGCTGGAATACATTGACTGGGCCAAAAGGCGCAGCAACAGGGCGTGCCAGAAAGCTGGGGGCAGGCTGGCCCAGGGGGAGGGGACGGCGTGCGTCGTTTCAGGTCCGTTGGACGCACGTGTCAAGTAACAAAAACAATACCAGTTTTTTCTGCTCTGGTCCATGGGCCAAGTGAATTATTCCAGCTTTATGTTGGATTTGCTTGTAGATGATTTAAATTGTTTTTGTTTTGTTTCTGTTTTGTTTTTGCTTTTGTTTTTCTGTCTCTTTTCTTTCCTTTCTCTTTGCTCTTTTGTTATTTGGGTTGAGTTTTTATGGCATTCGATATTTATGAGTATTGATATGGCTCTGATATATGCTTATTGAAGGCGGTGATTTGTGGCTTTTGCATATAATCAAATATATTAGTTTCATTGAGCGGAGGATCGATTGAAATGTGTTTCAATTTGATTAGCAAATTCCTACTAATAACTGCCTTATTGCAAATAACAAAAATGATTTGCAGTGCAAACTATAAACTACAGTAAATTGTAATAATATGATGATTGCCGATAGGCCAAAAAGGAAACTCAATTTTAGACAATCCTCTCTGATTAGGCCACAAAGGCATAGATAATTCTATGTCCGTTTAAGTTATGTCTAGCACTTAATACCTATTTGATCTCATACAAAAAATCAGCATGGAAATGGATTTATGTACCCTGAAGACAATGAAAATGTGTAAAAAAGGTTTAATGGATTTATGTAAATGTATGTAACAGGCAGAAGGAAGCTCATCTGGCAAAATGAACAGGTTCAACAGCCGAGTCGATAATGCCATGTCCGTCTGTCCACTGACTATAAGTGCTGGAGACTTTAAATTTCAAATGGAAATACAGCAATAAAACTTGAATAACATATTTAACAGCTGGCTTCAGGGCATGACGTAGCAAGCTCACTCGACTTACTGGCTTTTGTTAACTTGGCCAAATATTGGGAATCGAATATTTATTCATTTTATGAGCTCATTTCTTACATGAGAAAATTGCTGTGCAAAAAAAAGGGTCAATGAGAAATTTAATTTGGCCAAATGTACCCAAAGGCTTAATAATAAATGAAACCGTTGTTGAATGATAGCTGCGAACATCTGACTGCCGAAGAGTTGCATACTTTTAGGGGGTTCGATTTAAATCATAAATTGAAAAGAAATTGTTGTTCTCCAGGTAAATCGTTTAACTAATCATTTCTGTTCGCCTGTTACTTTGAGTGGGAAAAAAAGCGATCACATATGAAATATTGATATTTAATTTTCATTCGAGCCCGCTCCACCTCTGTCGGTGTGTGTGTTCTCAAAGTTTTACTTAAATTTTCAACATGAAATATTTGTAACTTTTGTAGCAGAACTAATATATACATATATATACATACATATAAAAGGGCTTCATAATGTTGAAAGTAATTCAATTCAATTATTATGTAGATCAATAGTACATTTAAAGTTAAAAACGAGATTTTGGGTCGGAAGACAAGTAAAAATTATAGCCTGCAAATCCATATATCCATATTTGGGCATAGGTCCAAACTTCAAAATACCATAACTTCGTCAAAAATCAACTTACGATAGAAAACGAGGGCTTTTTAATCATAGTTCGATCTCTAAATCAATCGTACATTTAAAGTTAAAAACGAGATTTTAAGGCGGAACATAAGTAAAAATTATAGCCTGAATATCGCCATATGGGCATAGGTCCAAACTTCAAAATACCATAACTTCGTCAAAAATCAACTTATGATAGAAAGCGAGGGCTTTTTAATCATAGTTCGATCTCTAAATCAATCGTACATTTAAAGTTAAAAACGAGATTTTGGGTCGGAAGACAAGTAAAAATTATAGTCTGAAAATCGGTATGTGGGCATAGGTCAAAACTTCAAAACGGCATAACTTCGTCAAAACTCAACTCAGTTTATGGTGTTTAAAAATAATAAAAATCAGGTAAGTATGCTTTAAATATTAAAAATTAAGCAGCGTCGGGCCCGGTTAGTACTTAGATGGTGGACCGCTTGGGAACACCGCGTGTTGTTGGCATCAGTCCAAAACACTTTTTTGCTTGTTGAAGCAGAAATCATGTTATTTTTATACTATTTTTTTTTTTATAAAATTTATGTGATTATAATTGTCTTTGATTTTAACTTGTATAAAACTCAACTCAGTTTATGGTGTTTAAAAATAATAAAAATCAGCTAAGGTTATGCTTTAAATATTAAAAATTAAGCAGCGTCGGGCGCGGTTAGTACTTAGATGGGGGACCGCTTGGGAACACCGCGTGTTGTTGGCATCAGTCTAAAAATATTGTATGCTTAACATGTGATTGACAAGTAGGTATTAACAAATAGCAAATATAAAACCCAGCTCTAAGCATTCGACACTCGCCAACGACCATACTACGCTGAATACATCGGTTCTCGTCCGATCACCGAAATTAAGCAGCGTCGGGCGCGGTTAGTACTTAGATGGGGGACCGCTTGGGAACACCGCGTGTTGTTGGCATCAGTCCAAAACACTTTTTTGCTTGTTGAAGCAGAAATCATGTTATTTTTATACTATTTTTTTTTTTATAAAATTTATGTGATTATAATTGTCTTTGATTTTAACTTGTATAAAACTCAACTCAGTTTATGGTGTTTAAAAATAATAAAAATCAGCTAAGGTTATGCTTTAAATATTAAAAATTAAGCAGCGTCGGGCGCGGTTAGTACTTAGATGAGGGACCGCTTGGGAACACGGCGTGTTGTTGGCATCAGTCCAAAAATATTGTATGCTTAACATGTGATTCACAAGTAGGTATTAACAAATAGCAAATATAAAACCCAGCTCTAAGCATTCGACACTCGCCAACGACCATACTACGCTGAATACATCGGTTCTCGTCCGATCACCGAAATTAAGCAGCGTCGGGCGCGGTTAGTACTTAGATGGGGGACCGCTTGGGAACACCGCGTGTTGTTGGCATCAGTCCAAAATACTTTTTTGCTTGTTGAAGCAGAAATCATGTTATTTTTTTACTATTTTTTTTTTAATAAAATTTATGTGATTATAATTGTCTTTGATTTTAACTTGTATAAAACTCAACTCAGTTTATGGTGTTTAAAAATAATAAAAATCAGCTAAGGTTATGCTTTAAATATTAAAAATTAAGCAGCGTCGGGCGCGGTTAGTACTTAGATGGAGGACCGCTTGGGAACACGGCGTGTTGTTGGCATCAGTCCAAAAATATTGTATGCTTAACATGTGATTCACAAGTAGGTATTAACAAATAGCAAATATAAAACCCAGCTCTAAGCATTCGACACTCGCCAACGACCATACTACGCTGAATACATCGGTTCTCGTCCGATCACCGAAATTAAGCAGCGTCGGGCGCGGTTAGTACTTAGATGGGGACCGCTTGGGAACACCGCGTGTTGTTGGCATCAGTCCAAAATACTTTTTTGCTTGTTGAAGCAGAAATCATGTTATTTTTTTACTATTTTTTTTTTAATAAAATTTATGTGATTATAATTGTCTTTGATTTTAACTTGTATAAAACTCAACTCAGTTTATGGTGTTTAAAAATAATAAAAATCAGCTAAGGTTATGCTTTAAATATTAAAAATTAAGCAGCGTCGGGCGCGGTTAGTACTTAGATGGAGGACCGCTTGGGAACACCGCGTGTTGTTGGCATCAGTCCAAAAATATTGTATGCTTAACATGTGATTCACAAGTAGGTATTAACAAATAGCAAATATAAAACCCAGGTCTAAGCATTCGACACTCGCCAACGACCATACTACGCTGAATACATCGGTTCTCGTCCGATCACCGAAATTAAGCAGCGTCGGGCGCGGTTAGTACTTAGATGGGGGACCGCTTGGGAACACCGCGTGTTGTTGGCATCAGTCCAAAACACTTTTTTGCTATATATATATTATAATTGTCTTTGATTTTAACTTGTATATTTAAAAATGTTTGACTAAACGGTGGTTAGATTTTAATTAATTTTTGTTCATAGACATCTGACTGCCGAAATTGAAAATAAATTGTTGCATACTTTGAAGGTCGTGTATTTGAGGCTATTCTCCAAGTAAATCGTTTAACTAATCATTTCTGTTCGCCTGTTACTTTGAGTGGGAAAAAAAGCGATCACATATGAAATATTGATATTTACTTTTCATTCGAGCCCGCTCCACCTCTGTCGGTGTGTGTGTTCTCAAAGTTTTACTTAAATTTTCAACATGAAATATTTGTAACTTTTGTAGCAGAATTAATATATACATATTTATACATATAAAAGGGCTTCATAATGTTGAAGGTAATTCAATTCAATTATTATGTAGTTCAATAGTACATTTAAAGTTAAAAACGAGATTTTAAGGCGGAACATAAGTAAAAATTATAGCCTGAATATCGCCATATGGGCATAGGTCCAAACTTCAAAATGCCATAACTTCGTCAAAAATCAACTTATGATAGAAAGCGAGGGCTTTTTGATCATAGTTTTGCCCCTAAGTCAATCCTACATTTAAAGTTGAAAACTAGATTTTAGGTCGGAAGACAAGTTAAAATTCTAGCCTGAAATTCGGTATGTGGGCAAAGAATCCTTAAAAGGCCAAGCAAGTTGCACATACGAAATTTGTGTGGCACTTGTGGAAGGGTTTTTAGCATTATTAGTAAATGATGTAAATTCCATTGTACACTGGGGAAATTAACGTATGTTTTCATTTGAGTACTGCAATTTTCTAGTGGCGCAATTATGAATGCAGTCTCATCATTCAAAAAGGTAAGTGCCACAAATATGTGAGTGCTTTTTTTTTGTCGGCTTAATTAAAAAAAAAAGACAACAAATTGGCAGCTTTTAGCGCAGTGCTTGTCCCTTGTCAATGATGGTAAGAGCCTGCCTGTCACCTGGAGAGGTGCACATTTAATAGGCTTAAGCTTTAGCTGGCTTAAATGCAAAGTGCGTTAATTTAATGACAGCTACAAAAACCGAGCAACCAGCAACTGAGGGTAGCAAACCAAGCAGAGCTTGCAAGCATCGTGCCACACTTTTTAGACCGTACCGTAAATGGGGGCAATATTTAGGAAGCCATCCTGCTCATCAAATTGAAAATTTAATATTCACTTATTTATTTCTCATTCTTAAATACCAATTTGTCAAAGACTTAAGCCCAAATGAGTGGCTAAGAATTAAACGTCTGCTGAAGGTTTCAAAACTTGTTAAACTTGTCTTTAATATGCTTGCATTAATGGAGTGCATTATTCTGTAAAATCGTACTATAGAAGTTCATTAAGCTGTTTTTCATCGCACTTTACCGTCATCGAGCGAGGCAGCAGTGGGAAACTCAATTAGTTAACGGCAGTTGCCACCTTTCACCATTAACGGCTTCTTAAGCGTTAATGAGATTTCTGTAGAAAGCCCGGGGCGACATTCAGACCAAATGAGTTCGATGAGCACACAACAGACAAATTAAAAAGAAAGCAAACGCATTGGAGGAGTCCTCGAACAGAAGTTGTTGGCCAATAGAGCGCCGCAAGCGATTGGCAAGTTATTTCTGTACCTTTTATACCATTAAAAGTGGCAAAAGGGTGTAAGGAAATTGGATAATACTAAAGTAACAAGCCAGTCTCTCTCTCTTAACTAGGTCTGTTTGCATTTTTGGACCAAAAGTCATTCTAATATTTGGCAAGAACTTTGGCGGTCTGAAAAAGTTTTCCGCACAACACTTGAAGTTCCATTTGTTATTCCAGAGTTCAGCACAAAGCCATTAACAATCAATTGGCCAACAACAATCCAAATGCGTATGTGAAAGTGTTTCCATACAGAAAAAAGAGCGCAAACAAAAAATATATTTGAGGCCCGCTGAAACCAAATAAATAAAAGTGTTTTGTTTCAGCTTGCCGCATTCCACTCAATTTAGTCTCAACTTTACGTAAATGGGCCAAAAGCCAAGTTTCCACCCTCATCGCCGCCCCGGCATTATCCTCAATGGTTTTTCGATTTTACACATGAGTTTGTGCCCTTTCAAAGGGTTAGAGTAATTTTAAGCCTAACTCAGCCTTGGGCCATTTCAATTCCGCTTTAAGTCTTGTGGCAACCATTTAATTCTTACTTAACTAATATACTTTGAAAAGAAAAACTTTTTATAATTAAGCTGGATACACAAATAAATATTGAATTTCTAATTGAGAAGCTAACTATGAAATATTTCAAAACAAGATGATGTAATCTGAATTATTAGAGACTGACTATAGCATACTTATTGGATCAGATTGGAAACTCAGCTCGCGGTTATTTCCTTTTGAACCCTTGAATCCTATATCCTTATTTATAGGAAAGATAGACGCCTTTAAGTGTCGGCATGAAAGTTTTTAGCAAATCCTTTTGCTAGCCTGATTTTCTGTGTGTGGGAGGAGAGTGTGTGTGTGTGTGTGTGTGTGTGGCTGTTATTTTCGCTGACTCGACGCAAGCCACGAATCACGAAAGCTGACTCGCCAAGGCGAGTCCAGCCCCCTTTTCCCGGATGCCTTGGGAAATCTATGGTGCGTCTGTCACTGTCCTGTCCTCTCTGGCGTACATCCTTACATCCTTAATGCTCCAATTGCAGCCGCACACATTGCAAACACACACACATTAGAAACTTTACTTGGCGCCTGCAACGAGCAATATATTTATTGTGCTCTGGGCCAGTGCCCAACGATATTCGAGCGATACTTAAGCGTAAAGTGCCGCCTGCGATGGGATTGCGAGTGTCCGGGCGGAATGTGGAGGACGAGGCTTACAGTGAATTATTTATTTTTATTTTACGATTATGACAGTGTCTTTGGGTCATATAATAAGGCGGCCAGCTCATGGGCTGGGCCCATTGTGGCTTTCACATTTCAATGTATATGCAAATATGCGATTGGCATCCGGTTTTTTATGTGCGGACAGCTGATGTTGATGGCGATTGCCGATGGCTATGTCGATGTCGATGGCATTGTAAGACATCTTCAAGTGCTGCCCAAACAAACCATAATAACCGCCAAATAACTGCCTCTGGTCATGTTTCTTAGCTGGCACATAAGCGGAGCCATTCCACTTGGCCGATGATTTTGATTGATTTGCCTGATTGTCAGAACTGGGCTGGCAATGTTTGTTGGCTTATCATTACGAGCAGCGATAATCACACGAAAGTAAATTCGATTCAAGTGCCAGACATCAATTAAACTTTTATTTCCCCAAGCCACTTGAAAGCACTTCAAATGCGCCTCTTACAACCGAATGCAAGGCGATTCCCTTTTTCCAACTTTCATTTAAGCATTAAACTTTTCAATTTTTTTGTTTATAGCTTTCCGTCAGTCAAAATAAAGTAGCTATAAAGACAAAACTTATTCTAGTCACTATCATGCTTTGCAACTATTCTTCATATTAGCCAAAACTTTTATTTTTCAAGATAAGCATTAGCCAAATATTGTTGATGTTTTTCGCGCTGTTTTTATAGGTATTAAAGTTTCCGGTTTAGTGTGGATATATGAGATATTTTCAGGTTTAATATATATTTTACATTTTTAAATAGATCACAAGCTGAAACTTAAATATTAAAATAATTAAACAAGCATATGTTTTCCCCTACCGCATCAGTGAGTTTTTTCCACGAAACGTCAACCAAACAAACTAATTGTGAAAATTGTTCGCATTCAGCGCAAACCGAAAAAATGTGCGAATGCAAAATAATTCCACATTTTGCACTCACAACTCTGTCAAACAGCAGCTAAAAGTTTACAACTGTCAAAGTTTTTTTTGGCGGCACTGCAACCACCTGGTGGCTGCAACACGCTGGAACTCCATCAGAGCATCCACTGAAAAAGAGGCATCCTCAACATCAGCAAACCAGTTAAGCCAAACTTTTGAAACCAAACAAACTTTTCTGATCTAAAAAGGAAAAGAACCTTTGGTAAAACAGAAAAACTAATGAAAGGCAAGTAAGAGTGAAAGACTGATAAAAGTAATGCGCTGCAGATATATGTAGATATCCTGGGATAAGGTTAATTATTAATTAATCATTAATTTCCTAGATACCCTTAAAACTTAAGCTAACAAATAATGCAATTTTCAACAAGTTGTATGCCTATTTAGAAGTAAAACTAGCCGTAGGCTGAGACTTGGTTAATTTACAAGATGCATACCAACATATGACAGCTGAGAAATGTGTTTTCCGGCGGAAAATTCCCTCTGCTGACAAAGCGCTGAAGTTCCTCGCGCGCATTTCAATCAGCTATGCTTAAAGTCGAATCACAAATCATCAAATTTTCCAAATTGCTCGGCAGTTTGGCTGAGCGATATGGTGTGTCTGTGTGTGTGTGTGGATGTGTGTTTTTTGGTGTGTGTGTGTGTGGATGTGTGTTTTTTGGTGTGTATGTGTTTTGCCGTATCAAAGTTTTATGTCTGGCGCGACACGCGCGCATTTCTCTGATAACAAAAAGAGGCAAGAAAAAACTTAAAGGCATTTTCATCTCAGTGATGAGCTTAACATTCCGCCTGCCCGCTCCCCAAATCGAGTTTCCCTTAGTCCACAAAGAAATTAAAAGTTGCCCCTGCTGCGCAGTTCATGTTCAAAGTTGCCGCTTGATTGGTGTCAATTGGGGAGGGAGGATTGCAGTTCTTACCATGATTTTGCCAAAGGTAATTTGTAATTTGTAATTTGTGCTGTGATTTTTAATTTGGTTGATTAGCATAAAAATAATTGAACTATGAGCATTAGTTCTTAGAATTCAAAGCGATGTTATTTAATTAAAATTCAATCTCAGCTGCTTAGTACGTGACAACAACAACAACAACAACAACAACAGCAACAACAGCAACAAACAACTTGGAGTAGAGAGTCAACAACTAATTCCTATTAAATACTCGTAAAATGCGAACCCAAACTTTTTTAAGCAACGAGTAAATTGTTTTTCCAACTGTTTGCTTGACTCCTGGCTGCATCCTGCCTTTCTCTGCCAGTCTGCAGTTTAAGGATAGCCGCACAAATTTTGATTTTTATTGCCATTGGTTAAGACCTGCAGATTTGAGCACGAGCAACTTTGGTCCCCAACAGCAGCAGCAGCTGCCGCAGCGAAAAGTTGAAAAAACCCAAAGTCAGTTTTTATTGAGCAGCGCACTTTAAAACTATTTGCTGAAGCGAAATTATTTTGTTGACTTGGACTCGGAAATGGACGACATCTATAGAACATCTAAGTGCATACACAAAACTAACACGCGGAACTGTGCTCTCCACTTCAAGTAGTTAGTCTGTCTGTTTTGTTAGTTAGTTTGAAGTACTAGGTAAATACAACAATTTACTCGCTAATATATATCATCAAATCGTTTAACTGGTAGTAGAGAACTTGGAAGCGTCTCATTTTTTGGCATAGAGCTTAGACATGATTTTGAATATGAATATACTGCTTTTGAAAATCGTTTTAGATTTGATAAAGTTATTGCTAGAGGTCAAAGCTTGACTAAAAACTCTGTGAAAATCGGGCTACTTGTTAGAAAGTTATGGCTGTAGACATTTTTGAGTGGCACATTTGGGCAGTCTAATTTTAATAAATTAATTTATATTCATTTTATACATTTTAGCAAATGGAGAAAGTAATATGATTCCAGATTATTTTTTTAATTTTATTTAGTAGTTTCGACAAGTTGTAACACCACTAAAAAATGAAAGTATGTCAATTAAGATTGCACGCTTCGAAGTTATTGTCAACTTCAGCTCAACTCATTAGACCGGCTCGCAACATATAATTATAACTAATGTTCTACAAGCGGCAAGCTTGTTCGAACTGAACAAATTAAGAACGCAATTAGCCCGTAATTAGCACTTAAACTTGTCAGTAGTCATTAGAACGGCGGCCTTTGTCCTGTCGTGGCCTATAAAAGTGTGCGCCATGCGGCTTCAACTGCTTAAACACACACAAAATAATGGCACAGAATGTCAAGTGGATGTCGAAGAGAAGCGCTTCGGAGAGCAGCAGACAGCGATTGCTGCAGCGCTGGAGAAGCCATCCCCTAAAGCAGGCCATTGGCAACACCTTCTGGGAGTACACGGAGCGCACCAAGGTGAGCGGCATGTGGCTGCTGCGACGCAATCGCACCCAGGGACTTTCCAGGTAAGTGAGGTGGACGGACGGACGGAGAGTCGAACAATTTTCCAGACTCTTGCCCATTTCACAGATTCATTTGGTCATCGGTGTTGGTGCAGCTGCTCATGCTGAGCATCTATTTGACGCTGCTGCTCTGGCTAAAGTTCTACTCGTATCCCATTCTAAACACCATCTCAAATGATGTGTCCATCACAGATGTGGCCTTTCCAGGTGTCACCATCTGCAGTCCCAAGGCAGTCAGCACTGAACGTGCCCATCGCTATGTTAAAACGCTGTAAGTGGATGTGGCCAATAGAACTGCAAGTGAGAGATGGAGTCGCCTCTTTTTTTGCCAACACGAAAATTTTGTTCATTTTTGTATTATTAATCTAGCCATGTCCAAGTGGCTTGTCTATAATACTTTAAGAGAGGTAGAGCTATGAATATATTTTAGCCTTGGGAACAGGGTATCTACTAGTCTACCATTAACAGCAACAAAGAGTTAAACACCTGGTTAACTATTGCAGCAAAATACCCGCTGAATATGATGCTGATGAGGTTGCAGCTGGCTTTGAGTTCCTCAATGTGTTTACTGATCAGAGTTATGTGGCCCCGGCGCATAAGAGCTACAAGGCAACGGATGCAGTGCTCCGGCTAAATAATGTGTCCATTTGGGAGGCAGCGAGGGCTGTCAGTCCGGGCTGTACTGAGTTTGTGAAGCGCTGTTTCTGGGGCTATTCGGAATTTAAGTGCAACCAATCGCACGAGTTTCTGTCCTTTATACCCACAACGGCATATCTTGGTCCCTGCTGCTCCTTCAACTACAATCCGCGCAATGCCAGCTACGTGCCCTTCTCTTCCAATATTTTTGGCATGGATGGCGGCTTAACGATTATTGGCTCCGAGGGCTCCGAACACAATCTGAGCACTGGTCTCATTGTGCTCGTTCATCATCCAAAGGATTATGTGACGGAGACATCTTCGTCTGTGACCATAACTGCAAGGTACGAGAGCTTTCTCGAAATCTCGCCCACGGTGCAAAGCTCGTCGACAGAGGTGCTGGAGCTGTCCGAAAGCAAAAGGGACTGCCTCATTTCGGATGATGTGAATCAGCGCAACTATAGACAGGCTGCCTGTTTGTTAGCCTGCCAAACGGAGGCGATTGTCAAACGCTGCGGCTGCCATCTCTACTTGCTGCCCACTGTCGCTGGCCAGTTCAAGGAATGCAATCTTAACGATACCTTCTGCTACTCGCATAATTATGGTAAGTGATATCACAAGATGTTTATATGGAATAGGTTGTTTCTTGACTACTTATTATAATTTACATTTTGCGCATTTATTTTCTTAACCTGAGATAGATGAAATTATTCAGTTACTTACCTTGCCGCTTTCAATGTCGTGTTGACGCCAATACATATTTCACGCTCCTGCGAGTGCCTGGATGGTGGATGTTTCTGTGTGGTGCATATCGATGGTGGTGTGTTTGTGTGTGTGTGCTGTGTCTCCTCCCGTTACATAATTTATAATTTGTATTTAATATTCAAAATGCGTGCCCGTGCACATAAGTGTTCCTTGACACAGAAATGTGCTCGAGATGTTTGGATGGTACTCGTCTAGAGGAGCTACAATTTCGCCATTCGAGGCGTTTCGGTATGCGAAACACTCAACCGCAGACACAATCATGTTTGGGTTACTTAAATAATGGGTTTTGTACAGTGTATTTCGTGTTTCTTGGTGTTAACATATATGAGCATAGAGAGTGAGCACATAAAATAATGATTTCGGGTTTTCATGCTTCGGGTCTGCTTATAATAAATTAATGTATTTGAGAATATTAGGCTTGAGTTATGAGTTACACTTGTTACAACTGTTATTGAAATTTGTACCATCAAAAGTGAGTATGTGATAATGATTGAGATATTAAAATTAAATATCTCAAAAATTAATCAAGTTTCTAAATTGTTATTCTTGAGAAATTATTAACAACTGGATATCGCTAAGATAACAATAATATTTATCCATATAATTTGAAACTCGTTCTGTTAAATCATTTGATAAACATTTTGAAGTAAGTTTTCAAATTCTCGTCAAGAATTTTGAAAAAATTATAGTTTTATTAAGCCTACTTTTTAATTATTAGGCAAATGTCTTAGTTCTAACAATCAAATAAAAACATTGTATTTAATTTACAGACGATTTCAAGAGCGTTCGCTGTGACCAATGCCTCCCAAACTGTTATGACGTCACATACTCTACGCTATCATACAAAACGGATCTCGCATTGCATCAGTTCTCCGTGAACAATTATCAGTAAGCTTTTAATGTTAAACTCAACTTTGTTTTTTTAATTGAACCCTTTTTGCTCAGCATACCCGAGGTGTTTGGGAATGATAGTTTTGCGCTGCACGTCTATTTGGCCAAACAGGTGGTGCCAGTGATTAGGAAAGTGACTGTTATGTCCTGGATTGGACTGCTGTGTAGGTGTATGACTATTCCCACTTCAATTTGTAATTCATTTGCATCCGTTGTAGCTGATTTGGGTGGCATTTTTAATCTTTGTCTGGGTCTGAGCATGATATCCATTGTGGAGTTCTTTTACTACTGCATCTTTCGCTTGCACAAAAACTATCAACAGCAAAAGCAGCTGCAGCTGAAGCAGGCTTGGAAATAGTCGACTTGGAACTTAACATGTATGTATATTTAAAACTTAATTTAATTTGTTTTTTTTTCAAAGATAGCACCTTTATTGTTTTTTCTTTTTTGTTTTCAAGGATTTTTTGGGCGCTTTTCGCTTTCTGGCAACGGGCGTTTGCTTCTCGGCCGCTTCGTCATCATCATCATCATCACCGCTGTCGCTGTATTTGACGACCATTTTATTAGCACCCAATGTTTATATAATATCTATATGTCTATGAATTGTAAGTATATTGTGTATACTGATAAACTTACCCCACGGTGGCCATATGCTCAAACATATCCTCATATTCGGCATCCACTGCCTGAGGCTGTCGTTTTTTATTTTTACTATCATTGCGACTTTTCTTTTCCTCTTCTTCTGCCACATCTTCTTCGCACTCTTGCTCTTGCTGCTGCTGCTGGCCAATGAGCTGCCTAATAAGCACTTTGGTTGCCTTGGACTTCACATAGCACTGATAGAGTAGCACAGTGGAATCGGCATCATGCACTCGCACATAGCGGTCCAGGGAGGCTGAGCTTAAGTATTTTCCCGTCTCATCCAAGTTCAAATCACTGATGCCGCCCGTAAATCCTTTGTAGGTATGACAATGGGTTTTCATGCTGCGCGTATCAAAGGCCTAAAAAGAACAATTTATGTCATTTAAACTGAATCAGGGCTGCATTACTTGTGAACCTACCTTCAGGGCGCCCATGGTAGTGCCTGTGTAGATGTAGTTGCCGCGTGCCACCAGCGTCGCAAAGCTCATGCCGTGCTCCTCACTGGCAAAGTGGGTAACTGGCCGTCGCTGCTTGCGCGTATCGTAGATTCGCACATAGCCATGCCGAGAGCAGGTGGCCAATACACTGGGGCCATCCACAAAACCGATATCACTGTCCCAAACAGGCACCTCCAATTGTAGGTAATCGTTGGGCAGATTCTTGGAGTTGAAGATCTCCTTACCATCGGCGCTCAGATCGTAGACTTTTAGATTATTCTGTCTGGCCTTGCCGCCAGTGGCAACAATATTTGTGGCCGTCGAGCACTGACGCAGGTGATCCATTTGATCCCCTGTTTGGATGACAACTGGTGTCGCCTTTTGCTCCTCCTCTTCCTCATCCTCATGGTCAAGCGATAAGCTTTGTATTTGTCCATTACCAATGCCAGCAATTAAGTTATTGTTATAGCGCGCCAAACCCACAATGGGAGCAGCCGTAAAGTTAACATTACGAGTGGAGATTCCTCTGCTAATTCCCAGCGAGTGCAGCTCTGCAATATTCTTAGCCCGTCCAAGCAGTATCTCTGTTTGTGCCTCATTGCCAAAGGCCAATGCTGTTATACGTGATTCCTTATCCAAACCACTCAAATCACTGAGATTTGACTGCTCGTATGGACTCTTGTCCGCAGCGGGCATCAAGTCTGCGAAGGTTCAAAAAATAAGCTGCGGCAAAAGAGCGAGCGCTTGGGATTTGGCTTACGTTTGAAGGAGCCCGTGTGTGTGCCCACGAACAATTCATGTTTGGCTGTATAGTTGGCATGTTTAAGATTCGATGTGGTCCACTTCATGTTCTTTAATTTTCGTTTAAATCGCTTATTCAGCAATAAAAACAACTCCAAACATCAAGAAAAAGACTGCAACACGTGCACCGGTAAAAGTGTGACTATCGTTAATCGATAACACGAATTATTTACCAACACTCACAAATAATCGCATAGAGCTGTGCGATAGCTCACGTGAAAACAGCTGACTTTTTGTCATTTCAAAACATAAACACGCCGAAACGAGTTTTTTATGCAATTATTTCTAAAATATGTCGTTGACAAAGGTCTACGATGCGGCAACTGTATTTAAGCACTTAAATGGCATTATTAATGTGTATAAGCCAGCTGGCATGAAAGTGAAACATGTGAGAAATGCCATTCTGGGCAACATATGCAAAGGTGCGTTAAGTGTGAGAAAATAAGACAAACAAAATTTAACTTCAACAAATTATAATTATTTAACTAGGACTCAATGAGCTGGAGCAGCGAGAGCCACGTAAGCTAGCCAAGGATAGAGTTCTGCTGGGCACTGGCACTGCCGCGGACACCGTGCTGCACAAGATTGCCTCCGATGCTGATCTATCGGATCACATCCTGGCCGCTGGTCCACGTTACATGCAGACAGATATTAAATGCGCAGCTGTTGCCACCCTGGGTGATAACACAAGCGGCGTTTTGTGTAGGTGGCCAAGGATATATTAACTGAAACATATCGAACTTAACTCTCCGAATATTGCTTACAGTATTTGGCTTAAACGGGGGACTGCAACAGTCCAGTCGCATCCAGCGCAATCGGCCAGTGAGAGTCTATCATGTGACCGCTCGCATGGGCACCGCTACCGAAAGCCACCTGCCCAATTCACGCGTCACAGTCCGTGCCAACCATAAGTATGTGACGGCGGAGCGTATCAGCGGCTTGGCCGCCTCCATGCAGGCCTCACATCAGCGCAAGATGTACGAGCTCTGCGGCGTTGATCTGCAGACGCAGGCTGCTTATGAGCTGGCCTGCAAGGGTCTGTTGCGGCCGGCTGACAACAGCCAGACAGTCATCTATGGCATCAAGCTGATACACTTTGAGCGGCCGCACTTCACCCTCGAGCTGCACACCATCAACGAGAGCGAAGAGTATATGGCAGCCTTGATTCACGACATGGCTATCGAACTGCGCACAGTGGCGCATTGCTCACAACTACGTTGTATACGCCACGCCCACTTTGATGTGATGGAGAGCCTGTTGCGACATGGCTGGCATCTGCCGGGTATCGTGAAAAATCTGCGACAGCAACGAGCGGTCCTCGAAGCGCATCCCCAGCTGCTGGAGCAGCAGCGCGTGGAGCTGCATGCTGCTTCGTAGTTAGCTTATTATAAATACAAAGTAGTTGTTATTTAATTTAAACAAATCTCATTCATTTTGGTTAAACAGCAGTCTGAGTGTGACTATTGTGACTATGGCTATTGGCCAGCACCAATTTATCATGCTCAAAGAGGTCCAGCTGCAGTTTTTCGAGCAATTTCTTGCCAGCCACCGAATCCTGCACCTTTTCCACCACATCCTGCGCCTCAAGCAGGTGCAAACGGGCCAGCTCCAACTGGGCTATTGCCTTTGCAGGTGACCGCCTTGCCTGCTCCTCGTGCGTGTGAGCAATCTCAATTAGAATAACACTGACATAGATGGCCAACTTGATGCTGTAAGGATCCAGGCTTTGGCAAACATTGAGTAGCTCTTCGCAGAGTCGCTGCTTGCGTTCCAGCTGCTGCTCACTCAACGTGGCCAGCTCCAGGCCCGGCTGGTGTCCGTAGAGCTGAATCAGCGTGTGCTTCAAATTGAACATATGAAAGTGATTGGGATGCAGGAGCTGTGAGAGACGCGCCAACAGCAGCTCCACCTGAGAGGCTGTCGGCTGGCCGGCGAGCAATTTCTCCACCTCGTCAGTCATGTGTGTCTGCACCTCTGACACATAGGCAGCATCCACGAGCATCGGGCATGTGTCGCACTTCCATTGTGTCTGCTCGTCCAGTGGATCCACGGGCTGTTGGACACCGCCACACGACTTGGACACATCGCCCAGGCAGCGCATGGCGCTCACATAAGTCCCATACTCGCTGGGATCCTCACAGCGCGAACAGCGGCAACTGAAGTGCTTCGTCATGCGCAGATGATGCTGTCGCATCTGTGTGCCCCACAGGATGTTCGTGTAGGTGATCTTGAGGTGGTCACCCTTCTTTAGTTCACAGCCTGCGCGCACGGCAATCCGTTGCGTGACAGCATCGAATTGAAAGTAGCAATTGGGCTGACAGGCGTGCTCCATCATGCAGGCCTGCCGAAAGACGCCGCTCAGCTCAACACCCGTGGCCAGCTCGATGACCATGTAGTTGGTCTCAATGATGCCGCACAGCCGATGCAGTAGCTCCGCTCCGTACTCTCTCAGCAGGCACTCACGATTCTTGGCCGCCTCGATGCGCTGCAGAAACCGTTGCTGCAGGTAGCTAACAATGCGCTGCTCCGCCTCCTGCTGCAGCTCTGTGCCCAAGCGTTCCTCCTCATGCGACTGCATCTCCAGCAATGCTGTCCAGCGATCAGGATGTTGATGCTGCAGCAACAAGCACTTGAGCACCAGCAGCGCATCATGTCTGTAATAGTCATGCAGTCCACGTGCATCCGATTTTCCTGAGGGTGGACTGCCCAAGCTGAGAATGCTGCACTCAAATTTTTCATGCTCACAGCTGATACTGCAAACAGGCCAACGACAGCTGCCGAAGAAGAACAAGATTAGAGATGTACACTAAGTAAATATAATAAATTAGAACAATCGATATCTGATTTATCAATAAATTAAAAGATTCGTTCGATGATTAAGATGATACTTTGCATCAAAAATTCTTATTTGTCGTGTAGATTATGTGAAAATTTGAGAATAAATCTTTTTCATTGCTAGTAAATTATCTTGTCAGCTGCACGATAATTTATGCAATGTTTCTGTCACGTTCCAATCTCAAAATTTGTTGCACAGTGCACAAGAGCACTCACCTGCGGCACAGATGCTTGTTGATGCGACAGGGCGTGTAGCAGGCAACGCAGGGCACAATGTTAGCCGATTTCTCGTCGTCGGTGAGAAACCATTTGGGACCCACAACGAGCGGCTCCTCCACGAATATAATCTGCTTGGCCTGTATATTCTGAGTGGCCACCAAGTAGCGTCCCAGCTGGGGATCCTGTTGCACCTTGTAGGGCTTACAGCATGTCTTGTGGGCAGGCCAATGCTGTTTCTGATGCTCCCCGTTGCAATAACGTACCAGCTTGCAGCGGGTACAGGTCAGTGGAGCAGCCACGTTGCAAACAGCGCAATTTGTACTGAGAATCGTCATTCCAATTGATGAACACTTCAGGGCTTTCAAACTCACACTGAGATGTTACGTGGACTGAGAAATTTTCATTTTGATTGAGTTCAAATTATTTTTTTCTTTTCACACGCTGCCCCTGCACAGAAATGTTATTTTTAGCATGTTTCTCCAAACATTTGTCTCAGCTGCCATGCGGCAACGGCAACGGCAACACAACTTAATTCTCACTCTTGCCACGCTCTTTCTCAAATTATTTAAAAAGCTCTCTGTTTTGAAATTGTGCGTGTGTCGAAATATAAGCGCATAAATATAAGAGTACTTGCTCGAATAATGTGGGCCAGTTGAACAGGAAGTTTGCCGGATTATAATTATAAACTAATACAAACCAAACGAATTTACAAGCCTGATTGACCTGTTTCTAATCAAGTCAATGTTATTCAAATTAGATATTGTAAACAAATATTCATTAATTCGACTGTCCAAAGGGTGGGCTCGTTTTCCTCTATAAAAGGTTCAACACATTTTGCGTGAGTTTCATTTCAACATCAAGTCTTAAATACGAAATCGGTTCTGTATCGAAAAATTAATTGTGAAAATGGAGTCGGAAATTAAAAAGTTTTACAAAAATAAGAATATTTTCATAACCGGTGCAAGTGGTTTTTTGGGTAGAAGTATGAAAACATGATTTTCAAAATGAATAAAATTATATGTAATACTGCGAAACAGCTGAGCAAAAGTATTTGGATTGCTTGGAAATGAATATTAAATATTAATTAAATCTTTTAGTGGTTATTGAGAAGCTGCTACGTTCCACAGAGGTGAATCGCATCTATGCATTGCTTCGACCCAAAAGTGGCAAGGAGATGCAGGAGCGTATTAGCGGATGGAAAACAGATCCCGTATGCATACCAAGCTGCAACACAGCAAACAGCTGATTCATTTACTTACTTATTCTTTAGCTATTTGCTTTGCTGCTCAACTCCAAGCCAAATGCAATGGATCGCATTGTGGGCATAGCGGGTGACTGTCAGTCTGCTGATCTCGACATCAGTGCTTCGGATCGCGAGTTGCTGAAGCGACACGTGGAGCTGGTGATTCACGGCGCAGCCACGGTTAATTTTACAGAGCCACTTCACGTGGCGGTGGATGTCAACACTCGTGCCACTCGCCACATGATGCAGCTGGCCAAGGAGATGCCACATTTGGTTGCCTTCGTGCACGTATCGACGGCCTTCTCCAATTGCGTCATCCATCACATTACGGATCGTTTCTATCCGGAACATTTGAACTACAGCGCCGCTAAAGTTCTCGCGATCAGAGAAATGCTGGATGCAAAGGAGTTTGACAGATTAGCGCCCGCTCTATTGGATAAGTTTCCAAATACATATACGTACTCAAAGGCGCTGGCGGAGCAAGTGGTGCAGACGGAGGCCGACGGTTTACCGCTCTGCATATTTCGTCCCGGATCAAGTAAGGTTTTATAACTTCTGCGCTTTTCCTTTTAACTAACAAGTTATCAGTTGTTGCGACCAACAAGGAGCCAGTATCGGGCTGGATGGATAATATTTATGGACCCATTGCTGTTTTATACGGCTGCAGCTTCGGTGTTTTTCGAGTCGCACCATTAAATACGAAGGCCAACTTGAATATTGTGCCCGTGGATGGTTGTGCCAATGTGATCCTGGCCAGTGCCTGGCGTACAGCAACTGAGAGGAGGCACAAACTTCAAGTCACGCCTGCTCCAATCATCTACAACTATGTGCCGAGCAATGAGAATATGGTATTAAATGGCGATATGATACGTTTCGCGGAGGAGAAACGCAATGTTTGTCCCTTAACCCAGGCGGTCTGGTATCCGTTCTTACACACCACTCAGATCTGGTGGCTATACAAACTAGCGACGATCTTCTATCATCTGCTACCCGGATACGCCATGGATCTGGTGTTGCGCATGAATGGTCAGAAACCGAAGATGATACGAATCTACGATAAGATACACAAAAATATTGATGTGATTCAGCAGTTTATGGTCAAGAGCTGGAGCTTCGAAACACCCAACACGGATGGACTATGGGCGAGCATGTCAGAAGCCGATCAGCAGCTCTTTGAATTCGATGTGAAGTCCCTCGATTGGAGCAGATACTTTGATCGCGCCTTGTTCGGCATGCGCATCTATCTGGCCAAGGAGCAGCCGACCGAGGAGTCCTTCGAGCGTGGTCGCAGGAAATTAAGGCGGTAAGTTGACAATACAAATTTAAGATCATCAATTTTCTGTTCTTATTTTCTTTACAGCTTTCTCATACTTCATCGGCTGCTGCAGTTCCTCCTCTGTTGCCTGGCCTACTTCCTTGTGAGATGGATTTTAAATCTATTATTATGATAATAAAGTTTAGCAAGAATTTATACATACCATATTATTTAAGATGCATATCACAGACACAACGCATCCATTTAGCTGCCAACTCATCATTAAAATCCAAATGCCATGTTGATAACCAACTTTTATTAAGTTTTCTTAATTTTTTTCAAGCAATACAAAACAATTGGCATACATTAAAAATTCGTGTGCAAAACATTTGTCGCTTAAAATTTGTTTCATTTGAAGGTTGTTGTTTGTTTTAAATAATTTAGTTAATGATTGTTTATAAAATGGCTTTACAAATCTCGGTTTGGTTGTGTTAATCGTATTTGTTCAATGCGTGAATTGTAATTATTTATTAACTAACGGTGTTTATTGTAGTCTATAGTGTGGGATATTTTTTTTTATTCATTATTTGTTTTATAATTAAAATTATTTACTACGGCTCTTGCGGCGCGTCCAAGTCCCGGTAGTGTGATCTGGCGCGATAATCAAAACCACCGGGTCTGTAAGCAACGAGAATGAATGTTGTTTAGAGTTTGGAATAAATAACACAAATCTTATACATATGCGGTAAAAAAACATTTATTTGAAATTCGTCGCAGGCTTTTAAATTGAATAATTGCGAGCTCAAGAATTGACATCAATTTTTAACTTTTTGAAGACTTGTGTGTGTGAAAATTAATTATTCGCTCTTCGTTGTCTATTTTTTCTTTTTTTTTCAAAATACAATCGCCATATTGTACAAAAAAAAAAGAAAAGTTAAACAATTTAATTTAAGGAATACTTTATATAAGCTGTATATATATATAAGTTTTGTAGTTCCCTTCTTTTTAGCCTGGCATTGCTTGAATTGCTTTCATGGACTGAGCTCGAAAACTTTATTGTATTGCGTTATCTGTGTGGTTAACTGTTTTTTTTTTTTAATGCTAATCAATTCGTTAATTAGTCAAAGATATCGGAATTAACGGGCGCATCCAAATCATGGTAACCGATAAGCCGACGTTGGTGTTCCACAGGCATTTCTCTGCAAAATATTTGCGACACAAGAAAGTTGTGACAAATTTCGAGTTAAGACCAACAACAACAAAAACAAAAAATGATAGCAAAATATAGAAAGTACATAGAAATTGGGGCAAGTAAACTAAGTTTCTAATTTTTCAGTAAAAACTCTTGTCTACTTTTGCAGACAAGAGAAACAAATCTTTGAAATGTGGCTCAAATGGGTTTTCCATTTCCCTATCTATAACAAAGCTAAGGCAAAAGCTAAGCTTAAATAATAATTAAATATTCTAAGCAGATTTTGAAGTTGAATAAAAGATTTGTGTCAATAAGTAATATATGTTTTTAAAGAATATTCTATATTCTATATTGTTCAAGTAAAAGGGCATAGTGAAGTAGGCAATAAACAAGAACCATGAATCCTTTCGTATAATGTTTCGTTGTTTGTCGGACAGAAATGGTTATAAATGAAGAATCCTATTAAAAATCAGGAGTTAAGCCCAGCTGATATCCCTAATACACTTAAGACTAACATTTATACGGAAATTTCAAGCATGTTGTGCAACTGACCTGCGTGCCTGGGGAAAATTGCGTCCACCTCGACCACCGCCTCCCATCATGGGCGGTGCAAAGCCATATGGCATGGCAGAGAAGGGGGGATACATCGGCGGCCGATATCTGTAGCAACGTATATTCATTAATATAATAAATATAATTAACGTTAGCACAATACGAAACTCACCCTCCCGGGCCACGTCCTGACTCGGATTCGGTGCGCTTGGCGCTGCCTGGATGCTCGGGCAGCTGTGGCCGCTTGGGATCACGCAAATAATTGTTGAAATATTGGACCTCCTTGCGCACCTCGTCCACCTTCTCCTCGTGCTTGTTGAAGATGTGCTTGCGTATGAATTCGGGTCCCTTGAACTTCTTGCCAGAGAGCGGGCACAGCCACTTGTCCTTGGCCAGCTCCTGTGAGTTGGCCTGCACAAATTTCTCGACTTCCTTGTCGGGATTCTTGGCGCCGAGCTCCTTGATATTCTCATCGCTCAACTGCACCGTCTTGGCCAAGAACTGTTGCAGTTTGCCCTCATAGGATTTGATATACTCCTGTACATCGTTGCTGGTCACACGCATGGGAGCGGGACCGCGTGCATGGATGATGCCACAGCGATTGGGCATCTCATCCTCGTATGGGTACTCGCAGTGATTGTAGTAGTCCACCGAGTGCACAATACGCAAATAGAGCACCAGACGATCGAGCACTTGTATCAGCGGCTCATCACGCTCAATGGGCTCACCCTCGCCATCCTTGCTGTCGCCAGCCAGGCCGAGCAGTTCCTCCTCCTCAGCGGAGGCCTCTTCGATGAGGTAATCGGTTATGTTTTGCAGCACCGGATTCTTGGAATTGAAACCATAGTTGCCGCTGCCATTGGTTGCCTCCTTGAGGTCCTCCTGATTTTGCTGCGCATTATCCGCATTATCCACTTCACTCCACAGCTTAAAGCGCTCGTCCAGATTCATGGCAATCTTGGCACACAGTTTAATATCGGAGCGCACGATCTGCTTGTGCGCCGTAATCCCATTGGCGGGACGAACACGCCGGCTCAGATCCCGATTGACAATGGCGCCCATTTCACAGTCGCGCAGTCGCTGATTGTTCAGGCTCCAGCAGATCTCCTTGATGTTCACGTCACGCGTAAAGGTGATCCAGCCGCGACGGTACCAGCGACGCTCAACCAGCGGATCGGCGATGGCCACGCGCAAATAGCCGCTAAAACGTGTGCAGATCGTCTCGATATCCGCCTTGGTTATCGAGGGCGCCAAGTTACGCAGAAAAATGGAAGAGGTGCGATGCAAAGCGCGTGGCTTCAATGAATCCTTCAGTTTGTCGACATCGATGGTCTCAGTCACTGTACCATCATCCGCCGCTTCAGCTGTCTTTGTTGTTGCAGTATCTGTTTCGCTTTTGTCCGCTTTCTCCTCCCCATTCTCTTCGCCATTCTTTGAGGATGCTTCGGGCTCATCTTTTGGCAGCTCGGCCTTCTCCTCCTCCGCTGCTGGCTGCTCCGTTTTCTCTGAATCCTCATCGTTAACTTCCGTCTTGATGGCCACCACCTCGTTCTTCTGCTCCACCACGGCAGCCACGGCGTCCTCCTCCTCATCGGGTGTGGGACTGTCCGGCGGCAGTTGTTTGGCTTTGGCTGCTGCTGCCGCCGCCGCTCTCTCCTCCTCCTCCTTGTCTTTTTTTGCTTCAGCCTTTTGATCGGCACGTAGTCCCTCCTCCACATCGTATTTTTCTATCAGCTTCTCGTCATCTGAATCGGAATCCGACTCAGAGCTGGAGGAGGACGAACTCTCATCGTCGCTGCTGGTGCGTTTGCGTTTCTTGGATTTCTTCTTCTTTTGATTCTTATCGCTATCGGGTTGCGTTGAGTCCTCATTGTTCAACTGCTTGGCAGGCTGTTCAGCCGCCAGCTCCGATTTCTGCTCGCTGTTGGCAGCTGGCATTTCCTCATCATCATCCCAGTTCTCATCGTCAGAGTCAACGGTCAGCACATTCTTGCGTTGCGGCGGCTCAACCTCGGGCAAATCATCTTCGGCTTTCTCTGATTTTGTCTGGTGCTTGGGACTCTCAGGTTCTCGCTTGGTTACCACCAGCGATTCAGACGTTTCCGACCTCCGCTCGAAGACGGGCGCCGGATCCTTCGGCTTCTCGTCGAGTATCTTTAGATCTTCATCAGTGCCGCCTTCCAGCTTGATCACACAAGTGTCCAGGACACGCACCAGTGCATCTGCCTGCGAGGAGTCCACTTTGACATTGCCAATGGAGCCATTATCGAGCAGCTCCAGAAATACATCCGTGCGTCGCTGTACGAAATATATGGAACACACATCAATATGGTAACAACTCTTGTAACTGAATTAAAACGTTTTTACTTTCTTACCTTGAGAAAGCCGCGCTGTTCGTCGCTGCGTCGCACACTGTCCTCAGGATGATATTTATTCTTGAACCTGCGAAAGAAAAAATACAGCTTAATCAATATCGAGCCTTGGCAAAAGATATATGATATACAATATACGTATGATTAAATGAAAAAAAAAGGAATGGCTGGCTAGTTGACTATATGTGACAAATATATATATAGTATGTAGATAGATTCCGTCGCATCCTCTGGGCTTATGGACATCAATCGAGTATTTGATTAGTGGTATTCAAATATATATATAGAGTTTTCCATTGAAATTTGATATATATTTTTTTTTGTTTTTGGTTTTTAGGTTTATCAGTTTGCAATGTACGATAAGGATATTACCCAAAGTCTTACCTTTGCAAGCGCATTCATATTAATGTGTGTACATATGTGTTTGCCTGATATGCATACGTTCTATATATACACGCTCTACGTATATATATATTTTTTTGTATATTTAGGCATTTGCTCGCAACGAATTTAAATAGATCGCGGTTTCAAAAATATAAACACACCCACGGCATTGCTCGCCGGGTAATTTAAATTTTAAGTTATCTTTGTATTGGATATATTGAGACAGAGGCTGAGAGGCTGAATCAGTGTCTCGTCTCTGGCTCTGGCTCTAGGTTCGCAAGAGCGCCACAAAACCCATATAAAGCTGCAGAGAAAAACTTAATAATAAATATACAAAGGGGTTATGATTTTTTTTTTTTTTTTTTTTTTGGTTTTTGGTGATTTGTGATTTGCAGTCGCATTGAGAGAGAATTGCAATTAGATTTATAGAGAAACAAACAAAAAAAATAGTCAGATGAGTAAATAGTTAGTACAATGAGTTAAGGGAGCGTCTCACTGCTGATACTCTTCTACCGTCATCGCTGCTGTTGTTCTTGGTGCTTGACTCTTTCTTCTTGGTTTGCTACTCACCATTCCTCGTCTTTGTGCGCCACAAAGAACTCGTTCAGCTGCTGCCGCTTAAAGTCCGTCTTGTATTCGGTGTACTTGCGCATCACCTCCGAGTCGGATATGTTCTCGTCCTGTGTGTCCAGGAACTGCTTCAGCGTCAGCATTGCTGGCTGCGTTTGTGTGTCGCTATTGTTAATCCCGCTCGGTGGCGGTTCACGTGCAGATGGCGCATGTCCCGAGTGCGAGTAGGCCGAGTGCAGTGATTGATAGTGATCATTCCATGCTTGCAGCAGGTACGGATCGTAGCCTGCAAAAGGATTATCATTGCAACACAGATTTAAGTATTGGTTAGGTCTTAATGTGAAAATCCCTTGCAGAGGGTAAACAAACAAACTACTGCAACATCTAAATTAATTAATTTTCCATATCTCTGCAAGGGTACTTAATCAACTACATATTGAAGATGATAACTGAATGTTTTCCTTACTTCCATAAGCCTTACCAAAACGCGGATTGGCGCGCATTTCGCTGTCACCCCAGTCAGGTCGCATGCGTTTCGCTAGCGGCATCTCACGTCCCGGCGAGCCGTAGCGCGGCCGTGGTCCCGATCCACGATAGTCACTGTAATCCGGTCGATGACGAGCGCCACCTCCACCGCCAATACCACCAACACCACCACCGCCCGCCGCTGCACTGCCACGAAATGGATTTCTGGAAATGGGACACAGCCATTGCACATTAGTGATGCCCAAGTGGATGCACTCATTACTCCAATACTCCACTTACCGCTCAGCCCACTCATCGCGGGCACCGCCAGCTCCGCCGCCCATTGGTCGACGGTCGTCCCGGCGTTCGGGTCGGTAGCTATCGCGTTCGCCGCGGAATTTGTCGCGACGCTTGCGGTCGTATTCATCGTCAGACTCAGCCATTGGTGGTGTTTGTTCTTGTTGTTGTCTGCAAATAGTTGTTAATTGCTTAACAATTGTTTCCTAGTGAAAGTTACACTTTTGGCGCCTCAGACATAACCTCAAAGAGGCTCTAGATGATTATTGCAATTAGCTGAGAGTATGGCGTATGTGCTGGCGACTTGTACACCCAATCACTCATCATCCATGCGAATAATATTTAGGCTAGCAGCAATAGATGCAATTTTTGCTTGCTGGCTTGTATTTTTTTTTTTAATTGAACAGCGAATGCCGCCATCTTGCCGTGCAAAAAACGCTTACGTGTTGTTGATGCTCCAATTTGCAATTAGTAACTAACTAAACACAAGTTGCCAACATTTATTGCTTTTGCTCCAGCCTAAATAGCCTCAATATTGCACAGTCGCTTACCTTTTTCCTTAAATTATTGGTCTTTCTATTATATTTTTCTTGCAGTGCGGCGTCCAAAATAGATTGGAGATATGACAATAGTATTCTTATCGATATTTCGATACTGGCAGTGCTGCCACACTATTGAAATGTTGCCACGCGAGCAAATGCTGCTCAGCAATTCAAATCGATAAGTCGATGAAAAGTGGCAAATATTTAATTTAAATCATATTAATGACAAAACGAACATCAAATCCATTGAACATATTTTAAATATATATATATTTTTTATTTTTATTACACGTTTCATATATATCGTATATATATAGACTTTTGTTGTTATTATTATTTTCATATGTATATGTACAGCTTAGTTTTAAAACTATTTAAAGTGTATGTGTGTTAGTCTAAGCCTATATAGATCTGTTGTTGTTCTTGTTATGTATGTAATTAATTTCAAAAATTTAATTATATATGCGCCCCATAGACTGGCATATTAATCAGTTGTAGTTTAATGCAATGTCCACTCGTTCGCCCCAAAAGTTTACACGTAAATAGCAAATTACGTTAACTTGTACATGTATCTGTTCATATATATATATATGTATAGATGTATATATACTTTTTTCTCAAACTTAAGTCAAGTTATACTCGTAGTATAAAAGTTTTGCTTCTTTTCAATTTTTTTTTTTTGGTTTTTTAATTTTTTTTTTTGTAATTAGAATTCAAGTGTGTTTCTGTTTCTGTTTCTGATTAGCAATTTGTATGAAAGTATTTGAAAATAAAATGTCAGTTAAATAGATGCACTTACTAATAGATAAGTTAGTATAAGTATATGTATAAGTAAGTATATGTCTATGTAGATAGATCAATGCACCTTAAGTTCTTAAAAAAACCAACAAGCTAACCCCTCGTGTTAGTATACCAAATATTTTATACGATTGTTAATAATAATATATTGTAATAATAATAATAATAATAATTAAGTATGCATATTGAATTGTTTGTTCGGTTTAAATGCTAACAATCTCTACATCTCTCTCATTTTAATTAAATACGGCTTTAAGAGACGAAAACAGTTTTAAATCGGTCAAAATGAAAAGTTTCTTTTAGCAGGTTCTTTGAAAATGAAAATTACAAGCCGCCTCAAATTAAAGCTAAGATATAACTTAAAGTTTTTGGCAGTGCAGCTTTTAAATTAAAATTAAAAAAAAATCCTAAAATGACTCAAGTTTAACCCGAAATTTGCGGTGCCAAATTATAATTGATAAGAAAAATGTGTATTTTTTATCAAATGCAGATTTTCTTCTTCTTCTTTTTTTAATTTAAAAAACTTGCCAGTTCTCATTTCTATTACGTATTTTTTTGTGTTGTTCTGTCTGCTTTTCATTTAGAATATGTAATTGAATATATTAATATATTTTTGTTTTGTATTTCGTAACACTAAAATGCCATCAATTCAGTTTTAAGTTGTATTTTTCCGGTATTTATATTTTTCCTGCTAACTGCATTTGAAAAAATGTGCGTTGTTTTTTGCATACTCGTATATTTTTTTTGTATTTCTTTAATTGTAAGTATTTTTACTTGTAGAATCTATGTAGACTTCTTGAACTGTACTCGTATTTTTTTTGTTAGTATTTCTATATATCGTAGATAATTAATTACTCGTATATTTACTGATTGCTACACATTGCAAATGAAATTAGACATTTTTTGACATTATGGCTAAGTTTAAAAAAAAATAATAATCGAAATGCCTGCACAAATTGTATGTAATAATAAACGTAAATTAGTTTGATTATATAATTTTTTAATTATTATTGTTATATGTTTTTGTCAAATTTGGCAGTGAGAAATCTACACAACTTAAAATTTTATTTGCTTAGCACTTTAGCTGTGTGATTGGAGAAGCAATTTATTTAAATATATATTTTGTAATTTATTTCGATAGGTTTACAAGCTCAATATAAAAAAAAAAAAACAAAAAGACTCGAGATTCGCATCATTAACTTTGCTGTCTTATCTGCTATCTGTACAGATCTTGTTTTAGATTTTTAATCTTTTGTTGTTTTTTGGTTTTTTTTTTTTGTATCATGGAAAATAGGAGTTGTGCTTTAGGTTTCTTCATTTTGTGGTTTGCAAAACAGGTACCTCTAAAAAGGCGTAAGGAGTATGTTTTTTTTTCTATCATATTTCGAACTGATCAATCGGGCTTTGATTTTGGTAACGAATTTTGGAAACGGAAAGAATTTGTTCATATTGTATGTGAGTAATTTTTAAATGTATGTATATTTGTGGTTAGCGCTGCTGCTAAGGTCTCGCTTGTAGTTACGTTTTATTATTAATGCTCAAAAACCTTTCAATCGTGTTTCATTTAAATGTTTCGTTTGAGGTAGTTTTCAATTCAGGATCAATATCTACAAGTTGAACACAAAACTCTCGTACAATTTTGCTTCTTATTTTGTATTTTGTATTTGCGTTTTGTTTTTTTGTTTTAAGGATTAGGCTTAGTTGTGTGCTCAATATGGGGTCATTTCTTCTCATTTACGGATCATAGTACAGATCATCATCTAGGGGTAATTAGGTATTGTAAGTAGTTATGGGCAAAACAAGTTATTCAAGTTACACGTAACAGAAAACAGTGCATAAAAATTAAATAAAGTTCTTGATCTTTTTTTTTTTTTTTTGTTTTTGGTTTTGGTTTCGTTTCATGAATTTCAAAAATCTACATAACGATTTGTGTTTTTCATTTCATTTGTTCTTATGCTTTGTTAGTCATATTATATGAATGGATATCTCAACAAGTTGTTTTACTTTACTTTATACCTTATGTTCATCATTATAATTTTGTCAGGTTGCTTTTTTGTATGTTTCGTATTTGTTGCTTGTCATAATGCTGCTTTATATAGAGCGAGAGTTACATATACATACATATTTACAGTTTGGCTTAGGTATAGGGTTCGTATTTTTTTTTTTTTTTTTGTTGTATTGGGTTTATTTTATAATTAGCTTGGTATTATCAAAGTTTAAAGAAATATTATTAGCGAGGGCGCGAGGAGTTTAATTTTATAATATACTTTTTGTTGTTGTTGCATTAGATTAGTTTATGTTGCTTAACTTATATATTTAATTCACACTTGACAGTACCTTTTTTTTATAGATGTTTTTTTTTATTAGTTTTAGTTTTCGTTAATTATTAAAAAGGTTATAAGCAAATCATTTTGTATCATCTAAAGCTATTTTATAGCGCGTCTTATGTTTCAATTATTTTTTTTGGGCTTAACTCTCAAGATTCACCCATTTTAAAATCATTTCTGGTTTGTTTTTTGTTTGTTTTTGTTTTTGTTTTTGCTGCTTTTCCAATTTGGCAAAACTAAAACTTGGACTACAACAAAAATAACTAAAGTCGATTTCCATTTGGTTGACCCAAGCTGTTTCGCAATACTTTTCCATCAATTTGTTTGTTCCAATCTCTCGAAATAATAATGTTTCATTCTTAGTTTTCTTAGCTTGCTTTTCCAATATCGTTTTCATTATAATTTGTTATAACAACACTCAGTGAAAAGCCAGCTTCACAGCCGTTTGCTTCGCATATGCAAAAATGTTCTGCTTGCAATCTATCGATCTGTCGATCTATCGATTAATCGACCTATCAATCCTTACACTAACGAGTCTTTGCTCACATGTCGCTTTCTCTTGCCAATTGTTTCATGGAGAAATCAAATTGTGAAATGAAATTTGTGAAATTTCAAAATAAAATAAAAAACACATTTCTGTTTATGCTTGTTTTTTTTTTCGTTCAACATATTTTCAATATATATTGTGTGTATTTTTCGTATATTTTTGTTTTGTTGGTTGCATTTTCCATTTTTGCATTTACGTAAAATAGTAAAAATTATTTATATTACGATAGATTTTGTTGTTGGTTTTTTACATTATAGTAAAACTACAAAACAAATTATGTATAATAATTAAACGCTTTTTATGCATACTAGAAAAACTTAAGCTTTAAATCAAATGTATATGTATAATAAAGAAACTTAAGAGTGATTTGTTATATTTATTTTCAGGGATTTCTTCCACTATTAGGTTTGCTGGTATTAATTATTTTATAATTAAATTATTCACTGTGTTTTTGTTTTTGTTTTTGTTTTTCGTTTCATTTTTAAAGTGCAGTTTACAAATAATTGAATTTTTTAAAGCATTTAATTTCTAATTATATTAATTTTAGATATTTGTTTAACTATTTTCAATGATTTGAATTGCTGTATAAAAAAAATTCAATCGTTATAAATTAAATTTACTTAAATGTTTATGTATCAGTATGTGTGTGTGTGTGTGTGTGTGTGGGCGTTTACTGTATGTATATATGTGTAGGTGAAAATTATGTATATTCAATTAGCATAATTATTTAATAATAGTAGTAAAAATAAAAAAATTGCACATTTCAAAATATATCTCTGCCACTTTTTACACAATTAAAAATGATTTGTTTAAACTTTACATATTTTGTTTTAGTTCTTTTATTTCGTCGTATTTTACAAATCGCTACTAAAATTAGAATAAATTTGATTTAAGTTAAAATAAGGCCAACAATTTGTTTTTCTTTCTTTTCTTTTCATTTTTTTATAGTTTACTTTTTCGTTTTTACAGGTCAAAAGCAAAAGCAGCAAAAACAAAAGAAAGAACTTATAAAAAAAATTAATTAAATTGCATAACATAAGTTCCAAATAAAGAAATAAATTGCCAAAAATTATGTAATTTGCACGTTTGTTGGTTGTTTTTTTTTTTGTTTTAAAACAAAATTTTGATTATGCCAAATAGTTTTTAATTTAATTGCTACACTTTACAAATATGTATAAATTTTGAATTAAAATTTCTTTTTTTTTATATAAATTAATATTGAAGTCTTTTGGTGTGTGTATGCAGGTGTGTGTGTGCGTGTGTGTGTGGTGTGTGTGTTGTGTTGGTGAGTGCTTGTCAAGTGATTGAAACTTTTGTTTTTTGTTTTTTGTTTTTGCCAGCAAATGTGTGCATTGAATTTTTGTTGTTTGTTTTTGTTTATGTTGCGTTTTTTTTGTTTTAATTAATTAATACCGTTAATGCCTTTTATTTTTGAGTAAAACTCCAATCACTTTTTTTGTTTCAAATTTTTTTTTTTACAATTTCGCCAATTGTTTGTAAAGAAGATGTAGAAAAAACATAAACTGCAAAAATGTATATGAATTGTATAAAAAACGACGGCGCCTAAAAATTTTAAATTCTCATCTCATTTAGTAAAAAAAATATAAGGAGGGCATAATTAAAAAAATTTTTATGTCGTTTTTTTGTTCAATTGTTAAACATTTTGTTTTGTTATGTTTTTTTTTGTTTTTGATTTTTTTTTCTTTTTGTTTTGTTTTTTTTTTTTGTTATACAGTTGTTGCTGTTTTCTTCTCAGTTAATATGATTAAAAAAATATTTATAAAATCAGTCCAAGTTTTGCGTGTTTTTTTTTTAGATTTAGTTTTTTTTTTGTTTTGTTTAGAGTTGGTATTTGTTGCGAAATATACATAACTTAAATTAATTGTTATTATTTATTACGTTTTGTTTGTTTATAGTTCAAGGTATTTAATCAGATTTACTCGCTGCTTTTGAATTAGATGTACAGTTACTTATTTAGATATTATACACATGCTTGTTTCAATTTATTTTTATATAATTATTACATTTAATATTAGGGTTGTATTTTTTTTTTATATATTTTTAAAATATAAACAATCTTGATTCTCTTCTGTTTTCTGCATGACAGTTTAGCAGCTTCTAACTTCGGGTCATTAAACAAAAGAATTTTAATACAACTTTAGATGTATATGTATATACATATATATATTTATATACATATATATATATATACATATAAAGGGTATGCTATGTTATTGGTTGTTATTGTAACTGATTCAATGCTACGCCCCTTTTGCTTGCTTGACCAATTTTATGTTTTATTTGAAGCATGCTCTCTGCTTTAAGTTAAGAATTTGTTATATATATATTTAAATGTGTGTGTGTGTTTGTGTGTGTGTGTGTGTGTGTGAGTGTATAG
Source organism: Drosophila kokeensis (assembly GCA_035042145.1). Taxonomy (NCBI): domain Eukaryota; kingdom Metazoa; phylum Arthropoda; class Insecta; order Diptera; family Drosophilidae; genus Drosophila; species Drosophila kokeensis. The sequence goes on along the minus strand of JAWNLT010000337.1, from coordinate 1,280,093 downwards.
TAATATAATTTTTGTATATATATTCATAATGGCTTACAACTAATATTTGCAGACTTAACACTAAATAACTGCATTTTACGCTTACTCAAAACTGTTATTTGCCAGACGCGACTTTCGCCAATTTATATATACACATATATTTATTTATATATATATATATATATATATATATGGCGTATATATAAACTGTATAATTAAGCAGCAGCCACTGTGCCGTTACGCACTTGTTTATTAAATCCACACGCGTGGAATTTTTACATAGCTTGCGCAAAATCCGAAAAGAAAATCAGAAGAAAGAATGCAAAAAAACAAAAAAGAAAAAACAAACAAATAAAATCAAATCCAACTGTTTGAAATATATGCAAAATTGTACAGTTACAGTTTGTAGTCGACTATTGCTTTGAACTTACAAGAGACCAAGTGAATAACGGTACAGTTTTGTCTGCTTAAATGTGTGTGGGTGTGTGGAGATGTGTGTGTGATTGTGTGTGTGTGTGTGTGTGTGTACAGCTGCCTGTTACTATTTGAATTCTATTCCATGAGCAGCAGTGCGACTCCCTCGACAAGCAGGGGCTGCTGCTATGCGCTGCTCGTCGTTGAATGCTCCGTTTTTAGTGGCACACCCATCAAGGCCATCGCTGTCTGTGTGTTCGCATACATGCTTACATTTGCACCACCCCCACCCCCACTCCCAGCCACACTGCCGTTCGCCACCGTTGATGGCGTCGTCGAGCTTGCCGGCACCGCTGCTGTGATGCTGGTAGAGCTACTGGCCGCAGCTGTATTCGGACCCATTGCACCACCGCCACCAATATAATCGCTGCTGGTGCTAACTGCTGACACGGAACCAGCACCAGCACCCGCACCACCACCGCCACCACCACCCGCTGTATGACTGGGCAACGTGTGGAGCTGTTGATGTTGTTGCTGCTGATGATGTTGCTGTTGCTGGGCGGCCGCCGCCAGAGCGGCCTGTGAAGATGTGGACGCCGAGTCGGCATCGAGGCCAGCGGCGATTGCACCACCGACTGCACCACGCATACGCTCGGCCCGTGCGATTCGCTCCTGTTCCTCCTGCTGGGCCTGAAGATGCGATTGCACTGACGGCGGTATGGCGTGCACATCCCAGATCTCCTCAAGAAACTTGGGCAGCTTGCGATTCTTAAGCTTCAGCGAGAAACACATCTCCGCATTCTGATTGCCCAGCGTTCGCAGCTCGGTGAGTATGGATAGCAGTTTGGCGTAATTGACGAGACTCATCGAGTTGCCGCAGTGGCGATTGAGTATATAAATGCGTAGCGTGTCGATGTAATAGCTCTGTATCGCTTCGACCAGCTGGGCCTTCTCCAGGCCCGGCCGGTCCGAGAAGATCACAATGGCAGTGAGTAGCGCATATTCCACATTGTCCACCTTCATCGCGAACATCTGGCGGCAAAAGTGCAACAGATCCTCAATGTTATCCGCCATGCCGGCCATTTTGTACGAGTCGCGTGTGTAGGATCGATTGTTCGCAAAGAATATCGAGTCCGAGCTGTGATCGTAGCGTCGGGCCATTCTCAACATCATCACTTCCGATGAGCAGGCCTAGTAGTTAAGTAATACAGTTAGTTAGATATTGATCGGTATACGTAGATATACAATACTCACCTTGAGTAACGTGATCTGATCCTCTTGGGGTATCTTTGTAAACGCTGGTAATCCTTTCGCAAACTCCACAATCAACTGCACTGTGAGTATGGTTATCTCGGTGATGTGCCTAAAACTGACATCCGTCTGACTCTCATGCTCATCCGGTTGACTCTGTGGAACAGCACAATATATCGATTAACAAGACTCAAGCATAACCTGAGCATCAGTCCAGCATCAAATAAGTAAGTGCAAAGACAATAATTTCATTTAAGATCGAATTTTTTACATTTTGTTTCTTTTCAAACAAATTGATCTGATTTTAATCATTCCCGAGAAGTTTGAGTCATTATTTTTACAGCCACTGATCCGTTCGTATTGCTAATGATCCAAATACGTAATTGTTGCTCATCGTAGATCTGCTGCTCTAACCAAAGCAACCCCTACCGGATATTCTACTAGCAGTTGAGCAGCTGAGGCTATATATATATATATAAATAAATATATGTCGGGATATATATTTGCTAATAATACGAAGTTTTCTTGAATCCTAATCGCCTTTCAATGTTTTTTTCTTAATATTTTCCTCGCACTTACAACTTATCAATTTCTGTTCAATCCTCAGCCCTGTAGTCATGTCCTTGGCCCTTTCCAGATTATTTTATAGCTCCTTTACGCCCAATAGAATACCTATTATAATCAGCTTAAATCTTACATATTTTGCAAATGAAATCAGTAGAGAAAAGAAAGTTTTTTTTTTACTATCCAAATAATTAAGCCAGAAAATTTCGATTTTTTAAGACCCGATTTCGCTATAAATATATAATTTATTGTCTTGACAACTATTTTAGTGGCCAGTTGTGTATATCAATATTGGCACTCACCATAATACGCTTGAGATCCTCTTCGGATGGCTGCTCGTAGCCATCCTGATACCAAATTAATTTATATATAACGGCCAACTGATTGAACGTTAATGGAGGTATATTGCGCGCTTGACACTTGGCCAAAATATCATCAGGTAGTAGCTGCAAAAAAAAAAATGTATTCATTTCAGTTAAGTTTGTTTTTTGTTTCTTGTATTTTTGATTGTTGAGCCTACCGGAATTGTGGCATGCTGCGGCGGCTCGCACGTCATGAGGTCCAGTATCTCCTTCTTGACGTAGTCATGGGTGCCATGAAGGCCGATTCCGTTGCCACCGGCACCACCGCCGGCGATGACGCCACCGCCCGCACCGCCATGCTGTGAACTGGGCGAACTGGTGACCTTGTCCTTCTCCTTTTGGGCCTTCTTCTCGCGCCGCTTCATCGCACACTGATTCTCCGGGACGACGCACTCCGGCCGCATGCCAACGGCTAGGCACTTCTTCAGCCGGCACTCCTGGCACTTGCGCCGCATATACATGTCCATCTCGCAGGCACGCCCAAACTTGCAGCAATAGTGCGCATTCTTGGTGACGCTGCGCCGAAAGAATCCCTTGCAGCCCTCGCAGGTCAGCGCATTATAATGATAACCCGACGCCCGATCGCCGCAGACGAGGCAGAGCTCCTCCTGCACACGCGGCGCCGGACCCTTCTTGCTCTTCTTCGCATCGCAGCCCTCGTTGACGGAGTAGCCGTTGAGGCTGCTCGAGGGCGAGAGATCATCGCGACCTGTAAAAAATATATGCAAAAATTTCAATTTCAATTTAAATTTAATTTTTTTTTTTTTTTTGCTTTTACGATTTCCGTGAATTTTTGAATAGTAATCGAGTGTTTTTGGATTTTGCTACTGTTGTTGCTGTTGTTGTTGTTGTTGTTGTCTTACATAAAACATTAGACCCAAATAAATAAATTTTGATTTCGGTGTGTGCAAAATTTGCATAGGCGTATAGAAAAATAGTAAGAAAACATTGCAGAGACAAAATGCTCTCCACAACTGTCACATGTTAAATATATATATATATATATATATATATATATATGTATGTATACATCTGTATCTGTATCTGCAAACGGGGTCTCCAAGCTGAAAATACACACACGAAAAATTTAAAATTCAATTAACGTTTGCTCAAAGTCGAATACAAAAAGAATCGCGAGCTAGATAAAAAAAAAAAAAAAACCCAAAATCGACAAAGTCTGAAAGAATTCGCAAATGTGAAAAATGGATGAAACCAGAGTTGGTCAATGTTAGCTGCTGAAATTGGTATAAACTCCATATATATATATACGTAACTCCAGCACAAGAAAAAAGTATGTTCAAAAGTCGATTTTTGTTTGTGGAATTTTGCACTTTCTGATAACAATCAATTTTGATTTGTATTCTGTGTGGAACATATTTATATATATATAGGAAATATATATATTATATTCCCAGACTTTTTTTTTGGTTTAGAGAACTTGACTCGAGCCGTATCGATTATACTTTCATGTTAACACAGCTAACGGTGGAGCCCTTCAGACTCTGAGGCTCAGACACATTATAGAAATAGTCACGTTCAGGACACACATTAAGAAACAGACACAGACACAGCGTGACAGAGAGAGGAGAGTGAAAAGAAAGAGAAAGAGAAAGAGAGAGAGAGAGAGAGGGAGAGTGAGTGGGGCATGCGACAAAAATAAAATAAAAAAAAAAGCATATCAAGTGCATGATGTTGTTGTGGTGTGTGCAAAGACAGTAATAATCGGGCATGCTGATGGATGAATGGCCTGAATGGGCGGGGCAGATGGAGGCGCGCCCTAAGTAGATACGACAAAGAGGCGTTGCTGCAACTATACAAGATAGGCAGCAGGCGAGCAGGCAGGCAGGCAGGCGGGCAGGCCACCAGCTTAGCAGCAAAGACACTTCACTAAGAAGCCAAAGCCCAGGCACCAAAACACTTGGCCACAAGTGCTAAAGCTTTGCCCAGCCCACCCATCCGTACCCACACACACACACACTCACTTGCAACACACACACACACACTTGCAGTTGCTGAGTGCAACGCGGTGCATTGTCGGCATAACACAGTTTTTTATTTCTATTTTTTCTTCTTCAGCTTTTCAGCTGCACCTGCTGCTGTTCCAATGCAGTACAGTGGTAACTCGTTAACTGCAACGCATGCGCTCTTAACGTTGTTTACACTTAGCGAATGTTCTTCAGCTTTAATAGTGTTCATTTTGTATCGATTTGTTTTCATATCAAAATTCAGTTCTCGTCCTTTCTTCTGAGCCTAAGCAATTTATGTTAATGTTGTCATTAGCGAGTGTGCACTGTGTATTGCGCATACGCCCAGTCGTCGTCGTGCTGGCTGCTTGTTCCACTGCCACTGCCGCGGAAACAGGCTCTGCCACTGCCACAGTGCCTCTGCCACTGCCCACTTTCCCTCCGATGGCGTTTCAATTTCACTGCCACACAGAAAAGAAGAAGAAGCAGCGAAGAGGGAGCGAGAGGGAGGGGTAGAGAGCGAGAGAGAGGGGGGGAAAAACTTCGCGCTAAATAAAATGAAATAAATAAAGTGCGGCGTCATGCAAACTTCGTCTGCTTCAGCGGCAACGACGCCAACTTGACTGCAAATTTTCACTGCAACGTGTGGCAAGTATATACATACATGTATATGTGTGTGTGTGTGTTGCAAGTGTGTGTATGGTAAACTGAAAAATGCAGTAAATTGCTGTTGCGGCAAAGAAAAAGTGTGTAGCAACTACAACAACAACAACTGCTGCTGCAACAACAACTGCTGCAACAACAACAACAACAGCAGCAGCAGCACAAAAAGTAAAAACCTGACCAGCCACACAGCCACATTCAACCAATCATTACAAACCCCCCTCTCCACTCGCCTGCCCCTCATCCTGTGTGTGGCAGGTTCCCCAGGCATTGGATATTATCGCTGACAACGTCATGCAATGTTTGGCATTTTCATGGGTTGTTTAAGCATTACAACAACAACAACAACAACAGCAACTTTATTTTAATCGCCAAGTTTGCTTGGCTGATAGCTGATTATTTTCTGTATGGAATTCGTTTGAGAGGAATATTGATGGTTCCAGCATGTACAACACAACTTAAGATCGGAAGCTTGAGTGGGCTAATCATAATAAATCAAGTATTTATACAAGTAGTTGTTGACTTAATGGCCACTTGAGAACCGTTACGCTAATGCGACTTTTTACTAGCGAAACTTTGTTTTTTTTTAAGCAAATTACAGTTGTTAAAACTTATTGTTCAATCTCAAGTTGTTAACGTAAATATGCGAAACAGAATTGATCCTTAAATGGACAATAAAATACAAATTTGACAAAGATTTCTTTGCTGACAACAAAAAATCGACAAGAAAATATTCTGTTATACAATATTTATCTCTTTATACTACAGACAAAGTGGATTCTATTCATATACAACTCAAATGCCACAACTCTATGTGGGAATCAAGTCAGCTTGGCTCCACTTAAACCAATGCAAATGTATTATTCAATTAATATTAATGTGACGAGCAGTCTGTGGATCGTGTTCACTAATACACATGCACACATATATGCATATGTGCATGTGTGTACAAGCACCAGTGCATTTATAATGGGGCACATTTCATATTTTGGCGCCAGGTGGCGCTGGCGTGCATAGTAAAAGCAGCTAAAGGAGAGTCGCTTCAGCAGTTACTTATTGGTAGCCATTTTGGGCTTGCAATTAGCGCAGGTTGGAGGTGCCTCTCCAGCGTAGCGCATCAGCGTGATGAGTTATTATATTTCATGTACTTACACATATACAACTACAACTACAACAATCACAGAGAGCCACATTTCATTTCATTTTTGTTGTGCTTTTTCCCTATGAAAAGCAATTTTTCCAACTCGCACACAGCGCCAAAGAACGCCATGAAGTAACAAAACAAAGGCGAGCATTGCGAAAAATAAAAAAAACAAGAAAAATGAAAAATACAAAATCAAAAAAATAGACGCCAAGCAAAGTACAAAAACAAAACACAAAAGGCTGCCAGCGGCCTCCAACAAAATATCACAGCCATACATCTCTCCATTCCTCCACTCTTCTCTCCCTTTCACTCTCTCTCTCGCTCTCTCTCTGTCTTACACACGGTGCACATTCAGCCATTCAAAAGCCAAGAGCCCGGCCTCTGCCCACATTTGGAGTTCATTGTGTTATTGTGCTTGCTTGCTTGCTGCTCGTCGTCGTCGTCGTCTCTTGGTCTCGACGCCGCACTACATACCCACATAATCCATGTAAACGTCCGAAAGCTACGCTACAACGGCGGCAGAGGCAGCGACAGTGACAGCGACAGCGACAGAAGCCATAGCTATGGCCACGAGAGCACAACACAAACTGGGAAACTGCAGTCGACGCCAGCAGACCCAAACAACTTGCACAGCAACCGCAACATCATCAAGCTCGCTCTCACCAATGCAGCGTTGCTCTCTCACTGGAGCCCTCTCTCTCTCTATGGTGCTCTCTGTTTGTAGAGTGCGCTTTTTACTCTCGCTCTCTCTCGGTGTAAGAGTGCGCCCAGAAAAATGTTGATGTAGGCCTCGAAATATGCAGTTTGCCTTTGCCTTTGGCATTGCCACTGTCACTGCAAGCAGCGCTGCCAGCGTTGTATGACATGCACCCCATCCCACTTTAACTTTAACTCTCCTCTCCTCTTTTGGCTTCGCCTGGTATGCATGCAGTTCTGTTCTGTCCGTAACTGTGTGTGTGTGTGAATTGCATGTCGCACACTGTGTTTGAGCGTGGTATAGGTAAGTTCTCCCTTCTGTTTCATGTTTCTGTTTTTCTCGTTTTCTCCTCGTCCGTTTTGCGTGCTTTTTGTTCTATGGCAAGCAATGAAATTTTTTTTTTATCTATTTTTTTTATTTGTGTTCTACTCTAGTCCGTCGTATTCATTCTATGGCAAGAGTTTTGTTTTCTCTCGATTTTTTGTGCTTGCTTCAATGCATATTTTTAAGCGGCTTTTTTGCAGTGTGTCTGTATGTGTGAGTGGGAAAGGGAGGGCCTGTGCAAACAGCGCCTTCAGCGCAGCAAAATAAATACGTATGTGTAAGTAAGCATGTGTAAGTAAGTATGTATGTATGTATGTGTGTGTGTGTGTGTGTGTGTGTGCACAAGTGGCCAGGCGCTTTTTCAGCTCGCATCTTCTCCTCTGCTGCTGGCGCGGCCGCTGCTGCTACTGCCGCTATATTAGCAAGTTGAAATCTAGTCGACTAAACGTCATGAAAAAGTCAGACGACGATTGGGAAACAACAACAAAAACAAACAGCAGAAAGTTGTTGGCTTGTTTGCTTGTACGATTTGCAGTTGAGTTGTAGCTACAATATAAACACAAATACACACAAACACACACACACGCACATACACACAAGCATGCACACATGCATTCAGCTGTATCTCATCTCGAATCGCATATGAAAAATCAAATAAATCGTCGAGTCTGAGTTTATTTTTTGCTCTGCGAACATATATTTATCGTGCAAATTGCAAATTGCTTTAATATGCGAGAGTTTTTGTTGTGTGTATTTTGGAATTGAAAATGGAAATGTTTTTTGGAATGCGCCGCAATTTTATGGCGCCATATTCATTGCGAATGTCAGGTCGTGAATCATGGCTGGATCATCATAGTATATACCTATATTTATTGCTTTGTGTATCATTATTACAAAAAAAAACAACGATTTTTCGTGAATTATTATTGCGAGCCTGAGGATTTGTGGTTGTTGCTGAAAATCTATTTAATATTTCTCTCTGCTTATAGCGTGTGGAACTTAAGTTTGGAATTTCGATTGTCGATTAGGTGGAGTCAAGTTCAGTTGTGGATCCCATGTGGAGTGCATGTGTATACATTTATTTTAAAATGTGAATTTATAACTAACATATTCTCGATATCATAAACATTCTGTTATCGAAATGTCTGTCTTGCTTCATGTGGATTCCATTACTCAGCGAAATTTATGAGGCAACCCCCAACGAGTTATTACGAGTCACAAGTGTCAAAGAGCAAGCCAAAAATCATTCCATTGACACATTTATCCATATCGCTTGTTGACCAATTGCCAGCTACACCACTCGATTGCATAAATAGGGCTGACGACCCCAACTCAGAACGTAGTGGTTGAGTAGACCCCAAACACCCCCACTAACCATAGCAACCCCAAAATGCATAAGCGTAACTACCCCATATTACCCACACCTGATAAACTACTCTGCTCTACCTTGGCTTTGGCTTTGGCTTTGGTTTTCGCTTTGGCTTTGGTTTTGGCTATGAGCCCAACATCAACATGGGCCGCTTAATTACGAGGGGTAGGTGTGCTGAGAAGGGGTTGGGAGGGGGTGAGCCTGCGGCTGTGGCTTGCATTGCTTGCCGCCGTCAGTTTGTTAGCTGGAGTTTGTAAAAACTGTACCACAAGCAGAGCGCATGGCAAATGCATTCCCATTTCTCTCTCTCACCACAAACGCCGCTCTCTTTTGGGGATTTCATGAGATAGAAGGGTAGAGGGTGGCGGGGGTATGTTGGCTTAGAAGGGTTCTAGTGCAAGGCTGCAATATATATTGCACGAGTTTCGCCTCAGTTCTTCTTAGGCACGTTTTACCATAACAAAATTGATTTTTTCAGTTCGTTGGCATGTTGCCTAGCCTCAAAAGGGGATGGGGTTTGGGGGGTTGGGTGTGTGTGGTTCACCTCCTCACCTACCCAGTATTGTTGGACCATCATAGCACGCAAAGCACAGGGCTGCAGCATTTCAGTGCAGCACGTCACAGGGCTGCAAATGGTTTTTAACCTACTTAAAGCACAGGTCGACATTTGGCGAGGGTCGCCGCATGACCTTTGAGCTTATACCTTGGCTTTGCAACCGGCAGTGGTGGCGGGGTCGAAGGGTAGGGGAAAGGTAGGGGTGCAACTGCCTCAACTAAATTGAAGAAGAATGCGCCACTAATTTACATTTAGGAAACCAACGTTGCCAGAGCCAAAACGACGCCATTTTTTATGGCGTCTGTAATTTTAAAAATGGCTGCCAAACAGGCGCAAGGCACAAGTTAGACAGAGAAGGAACCAAGGGGAGGAAAAGCGGAAAACCAGCAGCCACTGCCCGAAGGTAAACGAAAGTATTTGCAATGGTTTCCGTTTCCGTTTGTCGACTCGAGTCGAGTTCAAGGAAAAATGTGCATTTGACATGACACGACATCGAACATCGGACATTCGACATTGGACTTAACGATACGATACTGGACAGCCAAACCAAGTGGACTACGGACAGTGAATTGTACTTTGAATGGACTGCCTTGGTTGCCAATCAAAAAAGAAATTTAAAGATCAACAAAAATATGTAAAATATACTCCAAAACTTTAAGGTTATTTATATTTTGCTTATTTTATAAACTCTCATGCTATGCAATGATTAATAAATTAAATTCTTAATAATTATATATAAATATATTGCGATTATAAATAATTATAATATTTACATAAATTAAGCTTTTTTAGAGACTATTTTTTAAGTGTTGACTTTTTTTTAGCTAAAGAAATGTTGATTAATGCTTAGCTTTTCAACCGCCTCTTTTTTTTCAGCAAGTTTTCCAACTTTGATTTCCTTTTGAGCTGCGCGCCTTGAATTATGCAGCATTAAATTGCATGCTGCACACAATATATCAAACTCGCCTTCTCCCTCTCTTTACCTCTCCCCCTCCCTCTATTCATCCTTTCCTTTCCTCTTTCTCTCTTTTCAGCTGCAATGCCCGCTGTGCCCCAGTGGAGCCTGTCATATTCCGCTTTTATGGGCCTTTAATCATGCACATGGTTTGCAAGCACACACACTAACACACTCTTACACACACACACACATACACACACTGCAAAACAAATGCATCGCTTTGTTTACAGTTGAGTTTTTTTATAGCCAACATATGTTCGACATGTTCAGTTGGCGCTTTTATTGCACTTTGCACATTGCGTTGCTGCTTTTATGCCCCATTCGTCATTCGTTCGTTTACCAACACTGTCGCGGCGACACTTAACAAAATATTAAAGTGTCTAGCTTGGACAGGGCAAACGAGGCGGAATGTGTGCGAGTGTGCGAGTGTGTGTGTTTTTGTGCTTCATTCAGTGCATAGTAAAAAACAAAAAAAATGTATTCCAGAAGCCGGGCAAAAACAATGGAGCGCTAAAACAAATGGCAATGGAGTGAAGCCATTAACAAACACAAACACACACACACACACACACTTACACACACACAAACACAAACACACACACAAAAAGTGCTAAAATAGATGAAGAAGTTTCCGTGGAAATGCTAAACAAAAGTTGCAACGCTGATTGTTCTGCTAGCGATGCTTCTTCTATACAAATGCCTCTGACAGTGTGACCAGAGCACAACGATGAGAATAATGTGGTGAGCTTGAATGGTGCAGGGGGGCAGGAGGGGGAACGCTGTGTGTGTTTGCCTCGGGGGGAAACCTAGCAAGATTTTGCATACACACTATAAATAATGGGAAGCACGCTGTCAACTAAATCAAGTGAAGTTTGGCAACAATGCAAGGCAATAATCTGTAAAAGTGAAGCAGGGCAACAATGCGAGCGAAAAGCACATTGCACATCTGCTGAAGTTTGACAACAGCGCATTGATTCTAATTTTCCCTTGTCGCTGTCTTAATTTAAACACATTACAACAACATTAATTCAAATTTTGTGCTATTTATATATGTTGCTGCAAAAGCTCTTTAAAATTAGAAATAAATAAAAAAACAAATGTTTTTTGCTATGCAATGCATTTAGATAGAACAAAATGCTGCCAAATATATCAAGTTGAAGTGCCCAGAGAGGCGGGGACTGCCTCAACAATGGACTGTGATGTGAAAGCGATGCTTTGATAATGAAGTTTGACAACAATGGCGATGCGAGTTGTATCGATTACAGCATCTCATTGTGATATACTTGATGCGCTGTTGCCGCACTTCACTGCCTCCACAACAAGCCCTGCACAAACTGACTGACTGACTGGTTAATGCAGTCAGTCAAGCGTTGCTCGTATGCAAAAAAAAAAACACATAAATAAAAAAAAAAAACAAATAATAAAAAATATTTTGTTCAAGTGCAGTTCTTGTTGCTGATTTTGTTTTTTTCCGAGTTTGAAAAGTTCGTAACGGAAGTTTTTAATTAAATGTTGTGTGAAAAATATGAAAAATTGTTGAGAAAAAGTACATACAAATATATATATCTATATATCTATATATGTATATAAAGTAGAATAGCTCTTTAAAGTCGTTAACGACCTTGTGGTTATGGCTAAAGTCAAGCAAGCAGTAACCCAGTACTCACTTTTGAGGTTGGCTAACGTTTTTCTTTTTTTTTCTATTATCAAACATTGTCGTCTGGTCGTGGCTTATATACAATTTTTATTGTTATTATATTGTCAGCATGCTGTGCGACAAGCGTGTATACACACAACTTGTTATGCAGCATCATCGAACAACCAACAACGACATTCTATACCAAAAGAAGAAGAAAAAAGAAAAGAAAAGCATACCCATAACACCATTGCATTCCCATTCCCCATTCCCAATTCCCATTCCCATCTCTGCTCTGGGTTCTCTTTGTTGTCGTCTCTGACACTGCAGACTTATTAAATATCAGCCACATTGTTGATGGTCAGTGATTTTTATTGAGCGACTCGACTCGACGCGACGCGACACGACTCGACTCGTTGCCTTCGCCTCTCATCTCATCTCACCTCATCTCGTCTTGGCTTGACTTGACTGACTTGCTCTTGTTCTGGTTCTGCTTTCTGTTGTTTGTTGTTGTTGTTGTTGTTGTCTTTTATTATTATTATAACTGTCTGCGCCGTTGAGCTTTACTGTGCGTCCTTGAAGTAATTTACGTCACTTGATAATGCATCGGGCTGATAGCAACGGCGACAGGGAGTATTGGGCGCATAGCGGCTACACAAAACTGGTCGCATAACAGCAGCAACAACAAACACAACAGCAACAACAAGCAGCAACAACAAACAGCAACAACAACAACTACAACAGCCAGGCAAAAGTATTGATGCACATAAGCCACAGGATAAGGCGTCCAGACAGGCGACTTTCAGTTATCCAAGTGAATATTACAGCCAGCTAAAAATAGCTTAAGCGCAAGGCAACCCGATTTAATTATGCGTTAAGATTCATTCGACGTGCACAAAAAAACCACAACTTATATTCCAAATATTAAGTCATTATCGGTTTGTTCATAAATCGACTTGGCTGCTGTTGCTGATCATGAATATATATACTTATAGCTTCAGAAATGCTTCCATCTGCCTGTTACACACTTCCATTGTAATGGGTTCAGGCTGTTACAATTATAATTACTTTTATGACTACTTTCTGCTCCAGCTTTAGTCCTCAGATTAATGCTGCATTTGGCCACATAACTTTGGCTAGATTAAAATCAAGTTAAGACTAAACAGTCACCAATTTGTAATGATCTCTAGTTGAAAACTGCACTTAAATTTCAAGCTAAACATTTAACTTGTTGTGTTGGCTGTAATATTCGTAGAGGAAGTTATGCAATGCAGGCGCCCTTTTTATTGTGGCTTCACTTTAATGTTATTCAATATTTCATTTCTTTCATATGCATATTTATTTGAAATTTTTGCATTTTTTTTTTTTTTTTTGTTTTGCTGCCAATGGCATTGAACTGCCGTCGAGAGTTATAAATGTGAATATGCATGTGCACTCCTCCCCCTGCCCCTCTCCCACTCCCACCCCCCTCTGCTGACCAACACTGTTTGGAACCAAATTTTTGGTTGGCAAATCGTGTCAAGCAGATTTATTTGTTTCTATTTTTTATTCTCTGCCCGTCTTTTGTTCGCCCCGCTGGCTGTTTGTTGTTCTACGATGCGTATGCGTGATTTTTGGGTTCGTTGGTTTCTTGCTTTTTTTTTGTTTGGTTTTTGTTGCTGTTGTTTTTTGTTGGACTGCGGTTGGCATTGTGGGAAATTCATTTGTCGAGTGCAGCAGAAAGTGTATTTGCTGTCAATGTTGGGGGTATTACATTACCACCACCGCCGCTGGCAGGCAGCTTGTAAGTCGAGCGAGCACAAAAGTACGGGGGAGCTACATGTATACGAGAAAATATTACCAAATAAATTTCCAGAAATTTTGTATACCAACAAAAATAATAAAAAAAAAAATGAGCAAGAAAATAAATACAATATATAAATATGAACATAATGCGATTATCAATTTGTTTGCCTTTTTTTTTGTTTTGCAACGCCAGGCAAAAAACGTGGCCAAAAGCAAAGCTAAGCGGCTAAGTGTATTAACAATTATGAAATTATAAATTTCACTTGAATTTATTTAAGTCCGCTGTAGGCCTAAGTGCGTATACATATATATATATATATATTGTATTATTGAGCATTAATCTCAAAGCGACAAATTGTCAAAAGAAACTTTCGTTTTGGCAACTTTGCAACACCTGTCCATTTCACGCAGTTTGCGTATTTCACTCACTCTCTCTCTCTCTTTCACACTCTGCCGTCTCTTTCAAACACATTTTTATTTATTTGCCATTTCACGACAAATAAATCACTTGCAAAAATACACAAAAAAAAAATGCTGACGATTGCCTGACAACAGCAAAAAAAAAATAAATGAAACAATTTTTTTTAGCGCAAAATTCTATGTTGATGCTGCTGTTGTTGTTGTTGTTGCTGTTGCAGCATCAGATACATCAAATTCATCATAATGATGAGCTACTGAAATATTTATTAGACTCGTTGTTGACTCTGATTAATAGCTATCATTTTGGGCGAATTGTCGGCCGGCATTTTAAATTACTTGTGGCATGCAATTATTTTCATTTGAGTTTGGCAAAAAAAAACCAAACTTTTTATGAAATTAGAAATATGAATTTGATGATTTTTTTTATATTAATTAGAGTGGTTTTTTTTAACTTTTATGTAAACAATTAAATGTGCAAATTTATGTTTATTTATATTTTTTTCTTTTTAAAGTTTATTATATTTTTATATTTGTATTTATTTTTATTTTTTGCACACATGTAATTTGTTTTTATATAGACTATTTCACTTCCCTTCGACATCATTATGGAACTGGTTCAATTTGAGCCCAAATTGTTTGGCTCATTAAATGCAACAACAACAACAACAATAACAATTTTTTTTTTAGTGGCCGCCCCCGCTAACTGGCCTTTGCCAATTGCTGGCCAAAATGTGAGCACATTTTTTGCCATTTGTTTTTTGTTTTTTTTTTTAGGCAGGCAGCGCACAAAAAAAAAGAGTAAAAACAATTTATGATATTTGTTGCTATGACAAAAAGTGTGTCAAGGGGCAACTTGTCAGTCATAAGATTTTTGTGCGCCTGTCAAATTACACTTTTTTTTTTTTTTAGCTATTTCTTTCTTCTTTTTTGTGGTTGTTGTTATTTTTAAGAGCAAAAGAAATTGCCCAAAGGCAGCGGCGAGACAGAGTGTAGGCGGCAATATATTTTTTTATTAATATCTGTTTGTTGGCTTTGCAACACTCGCTCGCCAGCTCACAAATGGTGAGCGAGCAGTTTAGGGCTTTTACCTGTGACCAGGCAAATTTGCAGCATGGCTGAGTGTTATTACCTGCAAGTAGAAAAAGAAGAAGAAGACAAATTGTAGTAGAAAAGTTGACAGATTGCCATTAATATTATTATTGTTATGCTAAGAGCTAAGATGTACAAGTTTTGCAGTTCGACCTAGCGCATCTGGTTCCCATTACATTTCCGCAACAGCCAACAGATCTAATAAGTGTGTGTGTTAAGTTAACTTCACAGCTCGTCTAACTTCCGCTGGCAACTTTAATTACAACTAACAAAAGCAAAAGCCAAACGACCGACAATTTTCTCTGCTCTCCCGTCTCTGGTCTGGGTAAATGAAACCAAAACTCAAGGTAAAGCTCAAAAGCACCGACAGAACAGAACAGCTAGCAGAATCACACACACACATACACACATGTGTGTGTGGAAATTGTAGACACTTTGAAATCGACATTTCATATACATATTACTTTAACGTTCCAACTATTTATAAACATGCGATCATCATGCGAAAAACGACCAAGAAGAAGAAACCCCAAGAAAAGGGGCAGCAAAACAAGCAGCAGCAGCAGCCGCAGCAGCAGCAGCAGCAGCAGTTGGTAGCAAGAAGCGTTAAGAAACCAAAGAACGAAAGAGATTGCGACTATTAAAGCTGCCACACAGGCAGACACACAGGTGGGCTGTCATTTGCTTGTTAAGCACCTGAGCACCTGAGCACCTGAGAGGGCGTGGTCCAATACTCCTTCTTGTAGGCTTTTGTAAAATGCAAGCAATGAAAAGCAAATTAACATTTTTTTTTATTTATTGTTTTTTTTTTTTTATTGATTAAATCAACAAATAATAAACGACAATCAAAATAAAGTGGCCTATTTATGTGGCACGCAGCAGCAGGAAAGTGCAAACGGAAATCGTAAAAGGAAGTGGCATTTGCCAGCAGGCATTTCCTCCCAAAGGCAGCAATCTTATTTTTTATTAAGGATTTTGATTATATATTTTGCATGCGATGCTTGTAAAAAAAACTACACAAGTACAGCTATAATTTTCATTCTTAACCTAAATAAACACTATAAGCTAATGAAAATTGCAAACAATTTGGCCAATTACACCTTCAAATTATAGATGGCAATCTTTGCAAACTGGCTCGAACAGAAAATCAATTATATAACCAGATTTTTCTAAAGACTTTAAAACGTGGCCAACTCACATTTTTGGGTGGGTTAATGGGGGGGACGGACCCATAAAATAAACGCTTGTTCTAGGCGTTGACCACAGGCAAAAGAGGCAACTTAATGGAAAAGCGAGTCTATTTCAGTTATTTATGGCCACATTCAATTACTAGCACGGCTTACCACCACAGGCAATTAAATTAAAGGCAATTAAAACTTGATGAATGAATCGAGCAAACTATATATATATATATATGTATATATACGAACACAAATCAGAAGCTAAAGCGCTTAATGTTTATTTGATTTAGATATGAAACTGAGCTGTTGACTGCACAAAAACAATGCCAGGCCAGGCCAGACCAGACCAGGCCAGACCAGCCAGCCAGCCAGCGATTGTAATAAAACAATTGCAAATAATCTGCCATAAAAAATGTATTATAAACATGAGAGCGTTGCAGCGGCAATCAAATGCAATAAGAAAGAAAGTTGTGCGAGGCGTAACGAACATTAAATACCCTAACTGAAATCAGATAAGATTTAGCAAGCTTTATTCTTAAAGCGAAAACTTGATTTCTTTTTGTTTCTATATCTCTCTGAATAATACCTAAATCTGTGCACACATTTCATGACAAACTTTGCATGCCTCAACGACAAAAGGGTATTGGCAAAAAGATAAGAAAAAAAATAAATAAATATCTGGCCACAACAAACCACTTTCAGTGGAGTCCAGCAAACTGCAGACCCAGTGAGATTGGAGTCAAAGCCGCCAACTAGTTTTTGTGGCAAAATGTGGGCAATAAGAGGCAAGTGCAACACAAAACAGCAACAGCAACGAGTGTGTTGTGCAGTGAGTGGTGCACTGGGCAAGCGGAGCAGCAGCAGCAGCAGCAGCAGCAGGCGAGCAACCGCTTTCTAAACATGCCACAACAGCAAAGCTGCAAACTGCAAAAAGCATCAACAGATACAATAGAGAGCGAGAGGAAGGCAAAGATAGAGGGTGAGGGGAGGGGGGGGGGCGTAGTGTTGCTTGCTTTCGTTTCAAATGCGCGCGCGGCTGCTGCTGCTGCTGCTGCCACAATATGGCCTTGAATTTTTAATCAAGTTTCGCAGCAGACAAGCCGCAAGCAAGGCATGGATCATGGCTCCAAAGACTCAACTCAATTCGACTCAAAGCGACTCGACGCGACTCGACTCGACTCGATTTGTAGCGAGACTCAACACTCGCCTCCTCCTCGAAATTGCTTGGTCATGTTTTAGACACACACACACATATTACTCGTTAACATCAAACAAGTTCTATTGAACTTGGAGCTCAACAGAAATAATATACTAAACCTTTGGCTCGGCCTTTTTTTGGTTGTTGTTTTTATGCTAAAATGATTAATGGAATAAACGCGCGCAATTTTTGCCACAAAATTGCAAACAAAAAAAGAAGAAAAAAAGAGCAACTCACACACACACACACACACACATGCATATGCTACATAAATTTTAAACTTAGCATATTAAAAAATATATACATTATTTTGTGGGCAAACTGGGCAAAAATTGCCTGCTGTGCAGAAAACACGCATCAAAAACACAACAAAAAACATAATAAAAAAGCGACAAAAAACCGAAAACAAATGAAAAGAAAAAGCCACCAAAAAAAATAAGCTAAAAAAAGAGAAGAACTTAAACATAAATGTGACGAGTGAGAGTTACTAAAAAAAAAAACAATTTACATAAATATATTTATAAATGTTGACAAAAAAAAAAGAGTTGTTAAAAATAAAAGCGACAAAAAATACAAGAATCAAAAGTTATTTAATAAATATATAATAATTTAATTTGCTTTCAATATTATTTTATTATTTTAGTTTATTATTTATTTATTATTTTATTTATTATTTTATTTATTATTTTATTTATTATTTTATTTATTATTTTATTTATTATTTTATTATTTATTTATTTATTATTTTATTTTATTATTTATTTATTTATTATTTTATTTTATTATTTATTTATTTATTATTTTATTTTATTATTTATTTATTATTTTATTTTATTATTTATTTATTTATTATTTTATTTTATTATTTATTTATTTATTATTTTATTTTATTTTATTATTTATTTATTTATTATTTTATTATTGCAAATTAAGTGGCAATTATTTCATGAGCGATTTCTATAATTTGCCCAAAAAAGATCAGAAAATATGTCGAATAAATCTATGCAAACTCGTTGCACTTGCAGCTGCCTCGGACGTGAGAGGCAAAGACTGCTTTTAATTATTATTAATTAATTTATAATCAATATTTATTTGATATGCTAAACATTGTCTAAATTTATGCAAAATGTGGATTGTATTTTGTTGGTCTTTGCCCCTGGCAGATGTTGTTGTTGTTGTTGTTTGATTAATTGCACGCACATTTTTGGGGCGTGACAAGCGGCATGCAACATGACTAATAAAAAACAGGCGCATATAACAAGAAATAAATTGCAGAAAAAAATGAAAAAAATAAAAGACAAAATTTAAAACCGAAAACAGACACAAAAACTGCGCCTTCCTAAAATCATAAAATAAATAAAACTGAAGGCAGCTAAAAGCCGACATATGTAAACTCTGACAGGCCAAAGGGGGAGTGGGGCCGGCAGGGGGTGGGGCTGAAGGAAGTGGACTCTGTGTGTGTGTGTGTGTTTGACTTTTGATACGGCACACACAGCGCACAACAACAACAACAACAGCGAATGAAACGCAGCGATTGCCGCTTGCATTTTGGAAAAAAAACACACCCAAAAATTTTTAACAAGAAAAAATACACTTTTTTATTAGCTTTTATTTTGTTGTTGTTGTTGTTGAAGGGGATTTCGAATGCATTTTAAGTCAACGACGAAATTGAATCATTTGACAAAAAAGCAACGGGGCAACGAGCTTTATCAATTCCCGAGGCTCGAGAAGTTCGCCCGAAATGCAAATTATGCGTTTAGGTAGTGAAAAATCGCCGGACCCAAGACGAGAACTGAACGAGGCAGCAAGAGAGAGGGAGAGAGAGGGAGAGAGAGAGCAAAAGAGAGTGAGGTAGAGAGAATCATCAGCGGCATCTGCCAAGCACAAAAGTGAAGAAGTTGTCGCGCTTGTTGAACACCAAAATCACATTCGCCTTACGGATTTGTCTGGACAAATGGACAACGCTGAAATTTCGGGGGGTTATTTTTTTCTGTTTTTCTTGTTGGTTTTTTGTGCATGCAAAAATGAATGCAGTGCCTATAAATCAAAAAACCGTGGCTCATTTGGCATTTATTTGCATCACACCCCTCTTGCTGCCTCTGCGTACTCCACTCCTTTGAGGCACAACATTTGTGTTATGCCACTCTCAAGTCGAAAGGGCGCTGTCGTTGCGCCTTTGCATGTGACAAATTGTTTTGATCTTTTTGGCCTTTTTTATTTTAATAATTAAGATATTGGATTTGTGTGTAAAGTGTAAATTGGGGAACGCATTCCACGAAGTAGCAACTGAGTGAAGAATTGTTGCAAGTAGAGAGAGGGAGGGGCAGAGAGGCAGTGCTAAATGATTGATCATTAACTAGATAAAGATCAAAACGGCCTTTGAAAGAACTATTATTAAAAGAACATTTTTTAGGCAGTATTTCAGAGTAAGTTTCTGGTTAAGCCCCATCAGCAGGTCCCCCCCCCACACACACACACACACACACACACACACACACATACACATTCTCGACTGTTAGCTCCAAGAGAACAACAACAACAACAACAGAAATATCACTTATGTCACATTTTGGGCGCGCCCCAATGTCTGTCCATGAATAATGAGTGAGTAAGGGCAAATTCAAGGGGTGTAGGGCAGGGCAGGAGAGTATTTAGGTCTAGGTCTACTGTGTTGGGCATTCAAAATAAATAATATACTCGCGCGAATATTATATATATATATATATATATATACATGTGTATATGTGGTCTTTCATTGTGTGTCACTCATTTCATTTTCAATTTCTCACATTTTGTTGGCTGACAACTTTCGTTTCATTAATTTTCCTTTGCGCGCCGCACACATGGCGTATGCGTAATGTGCGTTTAACACACACGCACACACACACACACCCACACACACATACATTTATTATAATTCTTATTTATGGCATGAGTAATTGAACAAAACAATTCGGCTTTGCGTGTTGCATTTGATTGATGAGCTGATTAAAGAGAAGCAGCAGCAGCAGCAAGAGCAGCACCAGAATTCCCCGAGACAAAACTCCAGAAGCGCTTTTTGCATTTTGTGCATTGTTTGCCAATTAACGTTTGACGCGATGCGATAAAAATCGAGCGCACAAACATTTTTGCCAGCCAATAATACCAAAAGACAAAAGATACACGGATACACTTTCGAGCAGATGCCAAAGAGCAAACGGGGGCCAAACAGACAACAGCTGCCACAAGCACACTCAAACCAAAAAAAAAAAAAAAAACAGACCAGAACAGGGCCAGAACAGATCGGAAGCGAGCTGAGCCAGCAAACGGCAGCAGAGAGCAGCAACAGCAATTGGAATCTAATTTAAAATTAGTGCTTAAAGGATTGAAATAAATTTAGGCAATTTTAAGACACGACACAAAAGCAGCCGCTGACTGCTGGCTGGCTGGCTGGCTGGCTGGCTGGGCTGACTGTCTGTTGTCTGTCGGTCTGCTCTGCCCTTTGGCCAAAAACCGAGAGCTGCCTCATTGAAAATGCGTAAAGAGCTGCGGTTCCGGCCAAACATATATATATATATATATTTATATATATACGTTCATTCAGCAGGTGGCTTGATGCTTTGGCAGCGATAGCAGCGTTAGGGCTCAAGACATTTTAGCTCTAACCAATTGCAATTGGCTCAAGCTGTTGTACATATTTTGACAAGAGAGATAATAAACAAGAGTTAAGGCCAAAAGCTAGAAACCGAAACGAAGCCAGCTGCTGCTGCTGCTGCTGCTGCTGCTGCCGCTAACAAATTAAAGCCAGAACAGAGCAGAACCGAGCAGCAAAGGAACGCCTGCAGCTGAAAAGTTCTAACTTGAAACAAAGCAATTAAAAGT
This sequence comes from Drosophila kokeensis, assembly GCA_035042145.1. Lineage (NCBI taxonomy): Eukaryota > Metazoa > Arthropoda > Insecta > Diptera > Drosophilidae > Drosophila > Drosophila kokeensis. Next base: position 1,258,678 of record JAWNLT010000337.1, on the reverse strand, counting down.
TAGCTAAAAATAAAGTAAGTCTTAAAAGAAGCACATATTAAAGCATTGGTCACTCATTCCAAATTGCAGATAATTACGTCAAGCAGCGACAAGCATTTCGGCTTGTAAGACACAGCCATAAAAAACATTAGATACTAGATCTAAATGACGCGACGACGGAAATTAAAGAAAACGCAAAACAAAAAAAAAAGGAAAAGAGAGAGAAAAAAAAAAACAAGATGAGCAATTCGCAAAACGTGCCAAGCCAAAAGAAAGAGGGGCAAGGAAGGAGGGATAAGTGAAGAGAGCAGAGCGACAGAACTAGTGGGAGAAAGAGAGTGAAAACAGCGTGAGATTCTTTTGCTGAGCTCCTGGTTTTGCTTGTTGTTGTTCTTCTTCTTCCTCTTCTGCTTCTTCTTCTTTGCCATTTTGCTTTTAGTATGATTATCATCATATAATAATAATTATATTCATAATTATGTCAGTTTTTTTTCTATTGTTTCTATTTCTTTTCTATTTATTTTTTATTTCTTTTTTATTTATTTTTTATTTATTTTTAATTTCTTTTTTATTTCATTTTAATTTCTTTTTTATTTATTTTTTATTTCTATTATATTTTTTTGATTACTCTTTTTTAGAGTTTGCACGAAAAGAAACAAGTTTTAGTTTCTTTTTTTAATTGGCTTCTTTAAAAATGAATTTAGTTCTTCGACGATTCTTTCACGCAATTTTTGAATAGCATTTAAATAGATAATTCAGTCGGGAACTGTGCCTTGGCTTACGCACGGAAGTCATGTTTAATAATGGATCGTTAATTTATGTGATATTAATCACTTTATTTCGAATGGGAATTGTTTGTTTTTTAGCGACGAAGTTGGAAGAGCTGAGCACAAGCTGACATCAAATATATTTATATATATATTTTTTGTTATTGTTAACACTAATACAAATACAAAAAAAACAATGCATAATTAATTTTTAAAGGCATTTTTATGGCTTTCGAAAAGAAATGCAAAGACTTCTTGGCTTAAACAGTAGGCCAAACAATAATTATTTCCAGTGGAATTTTGATTGGCCACCTGCGCAACAAATCAAGTTTCAACATGTCCATAAAAGTGCCTAGTGCTTTACCGTTAGCTGAAGCAGGGCTCAAGGGTGTGGAGGAGTGTGGGGTGGGTAGTTAATCCCCCAGACACACACACACACACACACAAGCTCAGCTGGCAGATTGATTGAGTCGCTAATTGAAATGCTCGCCCAGCTGTCAGCTTGGGCGGAACTTGTAACAAATAAATATTTTGCGAAAATTTAGAAATTTGAACAATTAACGCCTGCGCAGTTGGTACAGAGAGCAATCAAAAAAAAGATGTATATATATACATATATATATGTGTGTCTAATGCGATTGCTGTTAACCCAATTTCTCGGCTAATGGGTGGGTGGCTAACGCAAATTATGAAATGCGTCCATTAAATTGATCAGTTTGTGTTTATTTACGCTGATATTCAATATACAACGCATTGATAGAGCCGCATGGGGGTGGGTGGTTGTGGTCTATAAATAGTAATCGCTCGCTTTTTTATGGGCCGCACGGGGCTGTGTGCGACAACGAGTCAGGATGGCCGAGCGGTCTAAGGCGCTGCGTTCAGGTCGCAGTCTACTTCTGTAGGCGTGGGTTCGAATCCCACTTCTGACAAATGCTCTCTTTTTTTTTTCTTTTTGTGTATTTGAATTTTTACTTAATTTATAAAAACTTTTCTGACTCTATTCAGTTGTTTTTACCAGTATTTTTTCTTCCAATTTATTGCAAGTAATTGTCTAAGGGTCTCTAAGCGTCTTTTTCGCGTCTCAGCTCACGGAACAAAAGACTTAAGCAACGAACTGCTGTCAAAACAAAGTTTGAAGTTGAAAGTCAGCCAAGCTCAAAAACAGCCCAAAAAAAGAGATTTGGCGCACAAAAGAAAAACAAAAAAAAAAAACATAAAAAAACAAACACAGACTGAAAAGAAGTGAACGAGAACTTTTTGGAATGGCGTCAGAAAATGTTAGAAAAATTTAATAAATCACTTCTGATTGTCTGCATTGTTATTTTAATTAAAAAAATAACAAACGCACGCACACACACACACAGACACGCACACACACACACAGACACGCACACACACACAGACACATAGATAATAGTTATAATAATAATAATACGCTGTTTTAGACAAAAGCCCAGCAAAAACAACAAAAGCCGGCAAATTGTAAGCGCGGTTTCTCAAATTGAAGCACATGGCTTAAATAAATAAAAAGCAACTCGTGCGGGGGGCGCAAGGGGGGCGCGGACGAGGGTTCGAGAACACACAAAGTAAACATCAAATTTAATTTGCTTCTGCCCAACGATCATTATAATCAACATAATAATCACGCCGCACGAAAATTACAAAATAGGAGGACGCAAAAAAAACAAGCAAAATTTCCAAAAAACTGAAACTGCAAAAAAGAACAAAAAGAATAGAAGAGAAGAGAAGAGAAGAGAAGAAAAGTGAGCAGAAACTCGAGAATAGAGAAATTGCGTGTGCGCTGACGCAGCAGAAACTCCCCCAACAATCATAATATACAGTTGAAATATATACATATATATATATATATCTATATATAACTGATATACGTGTTGAGGCCCACGTCTTATAGTAAAACTCGAATAGTAAAAATTCTCAGCGAGCAATTTCAAGTCCAATTCTAATTCCGAGTCCGAATCACGCACATGGCATGAGTTTCTATTATTCTTCTTCTTCATTGCTTTTATTCGTTCTCTTATGGCAACATGTTCTTGGCCAAAAAAGTGTGAACCAGCATGTTGTTGTTGTTGTTGCTGTTGTTGTGGTAGTTACCATTGTTGTTGTTGTTAGTTGTTGGTTGGTAGTTTATTACGCATCAGCATTTAACCTTGAACGTGCGGGTCAATGAACGTTTTGGCCAAATATTCTAACGATTTTTAGTTGCTACCAACAACAACAAGAACAACAACAAGAACAACAAGAACAACAATCACAGGAAAAAACATTGTGCATATTTTTATATATAGTTAGTAGCTTGACGCCGCGGCGTATACGTAATATTTGTTTTGTGTTTATTCATCCAGGTTGCCGGGCCAGCCGGCGCAGAGCGGCAGGGGTCAGAGTTGAAGCGTTTATTCATCTTCTTCTTCTTTTTTTTTCTTTTTTTTTTTGGCTATTACGCCCTTTTGTGAAATGTTGTTTTTTCTTTTATTACATCGTCACTTCATCAATCAATATTTAATTACATCATTCATTATGGCATTGTTTTGCATTTGGAATAATGCCATCATTAAATTTGAAGAACCAAAGTTGAGATTTGAGTTTGCTGAAAATGTGGTCTGAAACTGAAGCAATATATCTTCTAGATTGGCATTACAGTTGCAGCTGCAAATACGATGCTTGATCGAAACTCATAACCAGGCAGTACATAAGTCGGAGCTGGACATATTGGATCACTAATCAGCTGCTTTTGGAATTCTAATTCGAGTTCTTAATTATGTTTTTCTCCCAATTCTCCCACTTTTCTTTCAACTTTTCCTTTAGCTAATCCATCAATATTTTGGCTTTTATAATGCTTTCAATATTTTTGATTGTTGTTGTTTTTTTTTTTTGTTTTGATATTTTGGCAATGCCATTTTGCTCATTGTACTTGAAACATAAGCAAAAAAAAAACAGAAAAAAAAAATATTTCAAAAATATTTCGTATTGTGTGTCGGCGGCGGCGGCTGCTGCTTTTTCCCTATTTTTATTTTATTTACTGTGAATTTCAATTGTTGTTGAATAAATTGTGTGTATTGTGCGGAGGCACCGCCCCCACTCCTACGGTCCCCATCTAGCGCTTTCAAGAGGAGGGGGTTCTTCAGAAAACGGCCACGGCACGGTCCTACAATTAATTTCGATTCGCATTGACGAAAAAATACGCGACTCGTACTTGAATTATATATACTATATAAAATATATATACATTTATTTTTGTATATATATGTATGTGTGTGTATATGTGTGCAGATTTGAGTGATTCGAGTACATAGACTCCAATACAATTTAATTGTATTTTATTGTTGTTATTTTTCTGCTTTTTTTTGTGACTTTGCCTTCATTATTCGCTACCTTTTTTTCTGCTGTTTTATTTTTTTTTTATTTTGTATCTTTTGTTTTCTTAGACAGCAATTGTTGAAATGAGTTTTTTTCGCTGTGCGAAAAAGTTAACGCGCTGCAATCAACACGTGCAACATGAGCACCGCGTCAACTTGACAGATTGTTGCCTGCAACACTTTACAGACCCGTAAATCATATCAAATTACACCATAATCCCAGAGACACAATACGGCTAAAGGTAAAGGTCAAAACCAACACCTTCAAATTTGTTTTGTGTTTTGTTTTCTTATGTTTTTTTTTTTGTGGGTTTTTTACTCATTAATTTAATTTGTCTTTGCAAATTTTTGCTATTTGTTTAACTTTTTAGTTTTTTTTTTTGTTCCCCCCATTGTAAATTGCACGCTTTAAATTTTAATTAAATGTGGCACTTGATTTGATTTGGTTTATTTAAGCAACTGTAGTGGCAATTAATCAATTGGCTGACAGGTGGCAAGGTCACAAAAGGTAGCATAAGCCCGAAAGACAAGCAAAAGTGGCCCAAAAACAATGTAAATGAAGTTTAGAAAAGTTGAATTTATGCTTTGAAAAGGGATTTCTGGAAAATGTTTGATTTATAAACTGTTCATTATCTAAATCAGAGAAAAAACATATACTACTAAAAAGTAACTTCTGTCTTAATTTAATATTTTTGGGTCTATAATTTTATGCTTATAAATACCAAACTGAGCATAAATCATTTGTAAAACGATTAAACAGATGCTCAATCTTTATTTTCTTATTGGACAAGCGACTTGTTAAAGTCTGGAAACACTTTTTGATCAAAAGCAAAAATCTTGAAGCAAAAACAAATTTGCTATTTTGCTGCTATTTCTGCTTTTGCCTTATTTTAAGCTTATTTAAAAACAGTTAAAACTATAGCGAATGAATGGGAAGTATAGTCCTAAACCGTATTGTGGCATAGCAGGACACACAATACGGCTGCAACTCGGAAACGAAGAAAGACAGTGGCGAAAGCGGAGCTGGGCAGAGGCACCAGGACGCCGACAAGCCACAGGTCTTTTAGCTGGCTATAATCCTAAATGGTTTAAGCAAGTAATATCCTTGGGAAAGAACAGGCTCTGGATGCTCACCGGTCCATTGACAGGACACAGTATACTTTAGACTGTAGAAATCAGGTATTTATAGTGGCGATGCAAGCAGGTTTTGTGGAAGCGAGGAGGCATTCTCAATGCACATCCTAGCAGAATGCGTCGCCTTAATTAGGAAAAGATGCAGCATCCTGGAGAAGCATGTCATCAAGCCCAAGGACATAGAAGCACTCAACCCAACAAAGACTCTAGCAATCGAGCAGCAGCTGGGATTGATGGAGCAGCTGTAGGCTCAGAAGGGGGCACATTAGACCTAAGAGGTCGCAGTGCTAGTTCCCCAATCATTATAATAATAAATAAATAAATAGTTAATATATTTTTAGTACATCAAATAATATAAATAACATATATAAATATTTATGAAATATTTTTACGTTAGCTGAAACTGACACTCAACTTGTACAAAATATATTAAGCAATTAGTTTATCTTTGCCATACATTTTGAATATCTACATTATATATATAAATATATATATATATGTGTATATAGCAAACTGTATTATCCATACAATTAGCCCAATTATACGCATAATATTTTTATTTTTTTTTTGGCAACCTGTATTCATTACTTTGGGGCATTAATTTTTATTTGTTCAATTTAAACAATTCGCCAGCCAGCCAGGTCTAACCTTGTAACAATTTTTGTATTGTCTGTCTGTCTGGCTGTCTGTCTGTCCGTTAAATATTTGAGTTTTTGTTTTCTAAACAAACAACAGCGCGGCGCAAGTGCGTGCTCTTTAACAATTTATTTTATTTGTTTAGCTTAAAAGTATTTCTCTTTTGCTGTTTTTTTTTTGCATTGCGAGAAACCTTCACAAAGCAAACTTGTAAAAAACAAAACATGCACAAAAAAGCGCAACACCCACCACATAAACATAATATATCGACTCAAAATTGTTGTAGTTTTATTATTTGTTTTATTATTTATTTTTCATATTTGGCGCGTTTTTTAAACGCTTCAGAGAAATGTGCTGCAGCCTTCGGCTGTAAGCGCAACAAATGCCTTGCGGTTAAGCGTGGCATAGTTTCATTCAACATTTTCCACTTTTCCCATTTTTTATTATAGGTTTTTTATACTTTTACCTTGTCTTAGGCCTCCTTTTGGCATAGATATATATATATATATATATATAATTATGATGATTAACTTGAGCTGAATTGAGTTACGGCTTCACTTGAAGTGAAGTGTGGCGCACAATTAAGAAATCTCAGTAATTGCAGCACATGCCACACACAAACACTCACACACACACACACACACACTCCATCGTGCCCCGCCCACACATATTGACGTAGCCACTTTCTTTTTTAATAGCAAAAAATAATTAAAGTAAACTGGCAAGTCGGTTAAACACATGAGATACTCGCAGCAGCATCGGCTTCTGAAGTATCTCTCTAATTCGGCATCTGCTTGGGGCGTGGGCTCAATCAATCTATCTATCACTATGCCCCCAAGGCTCTTGAGTAGCTCTCCATTTGGAGTGGGTCTGCAAATTGATGTTGTTGTTGATTTCATTATTAATTTTAGTGTTGAAAGTATTAAATATAAATATTTTATGCACTTTTGGCTAAAGTGAGTTTTGCAAATGTGGGGGCAAGCTTAAGATTGCTTTGTTGCATCAATCTAACAGGCTTAAGGCTAGTCAATAATTATTTGAGTAACCTGAACCCATTAGAAATTGGTAAGAAGGATAAAATTGGTTTCATAATAAAAATATATATACAAATCGATCATAACTTTAAGTTTGTTCATCTCATAAATATCGGCTTTATATATTCAACATTGATCATTTGAAAATCTGCGACTTATACCACCAGTAATAGCTGAAGACTTGGCTTCGCCGCATCACCCAGTCGAGCACTCTCGACTACAGCATTCTATTTGCTTTTCTACAGTTTATTGCAATTTGAATTTCGCTTTCATTTTGGCTTTGTTGTGCAAACACTGAGCAGCTGCGTTCCTTGTAGAAAAATGTGTATATATAAAAAGAAATCTATATAAATATATATATATATATATATATATATAAATAAATGTTGAGAACAACTACAACTAGCATCGAGCAGACCGCTTATCTTATCAGTAATGCGACGGCACACACCAAAACAAAAAAAAAAGAAAAGAAAAAAAAGTGCAAAAGCTTTGAGTTGTAGAAAAAAACAAGAAATTTTTTATATTGTTGTTGCTGAGTACAAGAAAAAAAAAACTGAAATTGTTATGGCAAAATAAATAGCACAAATGTGCATTATCAGCCACACAACGTGGTAGTGGTGAGTACTACTCATGAGTGTGCGTGTGTGTGTGTGTTTGGCAGACGCACACTTGCGCATTAACCTCAATTTGAACCGCCCGATTGTGGGGCACTGTGTTATCTGGCCACGTTTGTGAGTTGACTGGCATTTTTGGCCGCTCTGATAAGCAGCACAACCAAAAAACAGCAACACAACAATTGGAGTACTCATAGTCATACTCATGGCATTCACATTCACATTCACAAATACATTCACAATCACATTCACATTGATTTTGGAAACACGCAAAGAACGCATCAGCCTCAATTAGGGCAAACCCTTAAGCGGGTGCAAACCCCTAATTAGTCAGCCCGAGCAACAAATGAGTGCAAATTCATTTGGATTCAAAGACAAAGTGAATGTTTGAATGTTTGTAAAGTTGAATGAACTTTTTGTGTCTATTTTTTTTGTGATTCGCTGAAATGTTTCCGCGCACTTAAATTAAACACTTTTTACTAAGCTTTTTTTTTTTAGTGCAAACTGACCCTGAACTTGAACCTAGCTTAAATTAGTCGAAATCATTAAAACACAACACACACAAAAAATGAGTATAAAAAGTGAAGTTGCCGTGATTTCCATGCCGGTTCATGAACTCTTTGGCCAAGTGTGAAGGCTAAATGGCTTTTGAACCAAAAGCGAGACACAGCTAATCAACATTTGTATGTGAATAAAACAAGTTTTAGCAAAAAGCAGTTGCTAGCTAAGCCAAACAGTTACTGGCTTGTCTTAGCCGACATATTTGAATATCACAGTGAATTATATTCGTACTTGCTGATATTTGTCTTGTACCGGTTATTTAACACCAGCAGCAGTAGCAGCAGCAGCAGCAAGTAGTAGCAGCAGCAGCAGCAGCAGCAGTGGCAGCAGCAGCAGCAGTGGCAGCAGCAGCAGGTAGCAACAGCATCTAAACTAGTTGTAGTTTAGTTGCACTAGTTAGGCATGAATGGAGTCCAATAGGTCGCTGGGTTGTTTGAATTTGAATATCAATAACTATTATTGATTTTGTTAGTGGATTTTATAATGACGTGTTTGCTGAGAGTTATAGCCAAATATTTGATGGCTGCCTAAAAATAGTATTCGATTTCATGAGTTACATTTTTAGCTAGCAGAGCAGGGAATGGAATTTCACATGTTTAATGGAAATCAACTGATTCAGGCGTAAAAAACTTTATGAGTAGCCGACTTTCTGAGTTTCGCTATATCTATATATTTATAAGGCAGATAAGAGCACACAAACTGAAGTCTTCTACTCCTAAAGGCTGAGAAATGAGAAAGTGTTAAATAAAAAAAATTAGATAAATTCATTTATAGTCCCCAAAGACTGGAAAACGACAAAAGTCTTAAATTAAACTAAAAAATATTCTTAATTTCTTTACTAAATAGTTGATAAATTCTTTTATAGTTCAGAGAACAAAGTGTTAACTGCATTATATGTTGGCTTAGATATCGGTACGTCGAGTCTAAAACTTCAGCTCAAGGTTATACATATATCTAAAAATCTATCTGCGTTAGTCGATTCCAATATGATTATATGTGTATATATATATATATATTATCTATATATACTAATATTATCGACTTTAATAATTGGTCCTGCATTTCCGTCAGTTATGTTGGTTTACCCTTATTGTTACCATCTTGAAGTAACTCATCAATATAGCCAGCGCCTAATTCCTGCAGCTGACTGAGTTTTGTAAGCCAATTAGTTGGTCAGCGTTTTAGTACGATGACTTTTAGCACTTTTTTGGGGCGATACCTTGAATTAGCATGCATGTTGAAACCGGGCAGCAAACAAGTTGGAGCATCAGGCAAATGGAACAAGTTTCGGTATTTTTTTTGTTTTTGTTTATACTATTTATATTTATTTATCACGATAACAAGGCGAGTCGAAAAGTGACCAATACAAAAAAAAATAAATAAATAAAACTAGAGAAAAAAAAGACGCAACGATTGTGAAAGTGCTCGTTGAGAGATGTTTGTTCAGGCCTAAATAGAAAGAGAGAGCGCCAGAGAGTGAGAGTGTGAGTGCGAGCGAGAGAGAGAGCGAGAGAGACAGCGAGTAGCAGGTAACTAAAAAAAAAAACAGATCTAGGTATACGCACCTTACGATTACGAAAATAAAGAAAAACCATTTACGTGGGGGGAGGGGGCAGGGCAAGAGGCAGGGGACGGGGTGTCTACCCCAACTTTACCAATTTGAATCGAAATTCTGGCCCATTAGCATTACGAAAGCGAAAGATGACGAGTGCCGCCAGCCAGAGGCGACTAGGTGCGTGCTCTCTCCATCTCCCTCTCTCTCTCTCTCTCTTTCTCTGTCTTTCGCCTTTGCCTGATTAGCTGCCTCTCTTTCACACAAATGAGAATTTTCAGTAAACACGAGTCGGAAATGCGTGCGTTCGAAATTTGGGTTATTATTTGTGTTTGTTGCCCTACTTTCTGAGATAGTCTACGCACACACACACACACGCACACCCACACACACAACAACACCCACTCACACACACACACACACATACGCACAATTGTGCTGATTAGAACTTTTTGTTATATTTTTTGTACTGTTGCCTTTTTTTTTTGCCTCCAGCTCCCTTATGGTCTCTGCCGCGAGATGCGACCGGTTTGATAAAGTTAACTTCCAGACCCCCCGCCCCCCGCCCACAACCCTACCAACCCCCATTGCCCTAAAGTAAGTGCCGGCAACGCCTGATAAGCTAGCCTTGCGTAGGTAATTTCGTTTTTTTTTTTCCGTTGCTGTCTTTTTGGTCAATTTTTATGTGACGAGTGCACAATTTTGATCGTTGAGCTATTTTTGGCTTTTTTCTGTTTTTTTTTCTGCTCGTTTTTTTTTTTTTTTTTTTTTTACTTTTGTTGCTCTATTTGGGTTAATTGACATATTTGGGTCAATGTTTAGTTTGCATTTTTGCCACCGATAAACTAAATAGTGCTTCGCCGAGCCGAGAGGCAGTGAAGCGCACTTTTTGCAATTGGGTTGCAAAAATTCATATTTTTTATTGAGTTTTAGTTTTATCAAGTTCCCAGTTCTGAAGAGAATGCAATCAGTGGTAAATTATTTACATATATTTTTATATATTATATATATCTATATATTTTTTCTAATATACCTATTTGATTTTCATACTAAGCCAACTCAAGCCTGTTCATATAAAAGCTCATCTTTCGTCTGATTATTCCTATGGCAGCTATATGATACATGTGATCCGATCTGTACGTCTTCAACATGTGTACTTCCTCTAGTAAAAAGATATACCACGAATAGCATTAAAGATGAGAGACTAGTTTTGCCTAGCAACAGACAGACGGACTTGACTGTCATCGGCCATGCTGATCAAGAATATATATATACCTATACCTATACCTATACCTATTCCTATACCTATACCTCTATCTATACCTATACCTATACCTATACCTATACCTATACCTATGCCTATACCTATACCTATAACTATACCTATACCTATACCTATACCTATACATATACCTATACCTATACCTATACCTATACCTATACCTATACCTATACCTATACCTATACCTATACCTATACCTATACCTATACCTATACCTATACCTATACCTATACCTATACCTATACCTATACCTATACCTATACCTATACCTATACCTATACCTATACCTATACCTATACCTATACCTATACCTATACCTATACCTATACCTATACCTATACCTATACCTATACCTATACCTATACCTATACCTATACCAATACTAAAAAACAGCAGCACTCAAAAAAGCGTGCACTTATTGAATTGAATTCTGAATATTTTTGCACAGTGTATTTCTTTCCAGTTCTGTTCGATTTCGGTTTTGGGTTCCTCTACCCTTTCTCTGCTCTTTGTTTTGGGGTCATGTGTTTCGCTTTCTGCTGGGCTAAACACTTTTTTTTTGGGTTGCACACAAGAAATAGAAATACAATACAATTGATACATATATATATATATATATATATATATATATATAGACTGGGGGCTGCATTAATTGACGAAATTACTGGGGATGGGGCACCAATATATCTATTTATGTGTGTAGCTGTGGCTTCAAGTACCTCGACAATGGAATTTCATTACACCCCATGACGGGAGATGATTGCGTTTGATTTGTGCGTGTAATTGAAATAAATTTCCCAAGCCAGATACAACTAAATTGTTTACGCGACCAATTGGTCGCTTTGGGTTGTGGAAAAGTGGAAGAGTGGAAAAGCTGAACAACAACAACAACAGGCGAAAAGAGCCGCAGGAGTTGACAGGTGAAGTTACGACTCCAGCCAAAAAAAAAAAACCTATCGATAAATGTATCGGAAGTGAGCGGAAGCTAAATTTATGTTCGAATTTGTTGACCTACTTTTGGGCACACACTTTATCTACCTATCCTATATATATATATATATATATATAAAAGTCTGTCTCTTTCTCTAACGAGCTGTCTGCTTAATGTTTATTGAGCTTACCGATTGACAAATATAATTAGCCGGACTTAGATAAGTTGCCATTTGCATATGGGAAACACACATACCTGCAAGATAAAGAAATGGGTTAATCAAACAGCTTGTTTGGGAATGAAATACATTTAAATCATTTATAGCTTAAGATACATATTTAAATACTTAATGTGAAGTGGCCATAAAATACTATTTTAATAGCCAAATAATATGCACAATATATACATTTTATATTCCCATATCTTTGTCAAACCTTAAGCGTTTTTCCAAAGCATTACCTTTTTCTGCAGCGTTGGGCATCTGGAACATAACTGCTTTTAAATCTGGAAACACGTTTCTGGCTCGAAATTCAAGTGAAAATATATTTTGAGGAATATGTCAAAACTACCCAGAGCTTTAACATTGTCAAAAGTTATCAGATTTTCAAAAACTAGGGCTCTTTGATCATGATTAATAGTAAATTCATAGTTTAAAAAGCGATTCTGAGAAGAAATTCAGTTTTTAACGGTTCCAAACTTTCCACAGCCATAACTTGGCTAAGACTGATCCGATTTTGAGCAGCTGATTAATACAATAATTAATTAAATTTGATCGTAATTTATTTATATTCCCATTTATTATATGGTCAACAAATAACCACGTACTAATTACTTTACTAAACCCATAATTGAGCACCTTCTGCACTCTCTCTCTCTCTGTCGCTCTCTCTTTCTCTCTCTCTCTCTCTCGCTCTCTCTTCTCTCTCTCTCTCTCTCTCTCTCTTTCAGGTTAGCCACATAATATGATCATCTATAGATGATTTATGTGCACATATAGCCTAGCTCAGAAGCTAGATAGAAAAAAACCTTTGCTCGATCCATCGTAAATATTTAATGGCAAACCATTAAAGCAAACATTTTGCATTTGCAGCGAGCAAAGTCGTAAAACTGCATTCGAGTTTATGATTATTAATTGTCAGCATTTTGCCTATGCCGACATTTGCTTCTTAAGCGATGCTTATTATAGAACTCGTTAAATTTGCATCGTAAAGACCGCCCAACTGCATCCCAACTATCGGAGCATATATACATATATATATATATATAATGGGGCAACAACTCATTTGCACCTGCGACAAAGCGTATTGCGTGTCAGATGGGTTAAAAGTGAAGGAGCTGCCGGCGTTCATTAGGGTTAAGGATTATATTTTAATCGGCGGAGGCGATTCACGCGATACGCTTTGCCCGTAATTAATTAGAAACTATCTACGGTGGCTATTTTGAAATTAGACACGCGCAAAAACTCACGAATAATACGCGAAAATCATTTTAATGAGCTCATCGGACAAAAACAAATATATAAAAAAAGAAACAGGGTTGAAACCTGCAAAACTTCAGCAGTGTAATTACAGCTGTTGTTTTTGTGGGTTTTTTTTTCATACTTCTATATATTTGTATTATTTCGGCAATGATTTATCTTTTTTTCCGGCTCACAAAAGTTCTCATTGCCAGCGATGACGTGCAAAAAAAAGTATATATATATATATGTATATAATGAATGTGAGATCAAAATAATGATTGATTTTTGCATATTTTATTGGGGGCAATTTAAATATTTGCAACACAGATATATTTATATAAATAGTTTCGTTTGAATAACCTTTGAATGCAAATAATTGTGGGCGCCAATTAATGTCAGGGTGAATGACAAAAGTGAAACCGTTCAACGCTTAGAAGTTTACATTTTAACTTTGCGAAGCGCGACTACAAAAAAGTTGTACTCAAAACTTATCGTTTTGCAATTAAAGGTGTGCCTGATGTAATTAACGAGCTTATTATATAGAATTTAATATCGATTGGTGGCTTTTTATTTCTAAGTTTAGGAAGAACAACTAAAAGGAGCTATTTTTATGAGCATATCAAATAATTATACATAAGAACTTTTAAGTATTATATCATTCTGTAATTTCAAAACTTTTCGAAACTAAACATTTTCACATTTAATGGCAATTGCATATAATTTGAGAATTTTGACAGCGTGCTGCAACTTTGACCCGCTTTTTTTGGGCAACAGTTGCGACGGTTGTTCATCATTGATTGTGAACGTGATCTCTCCGTTTGCCGCATATATAATTAGACCTATACCTGTCAGGCATTCACTTTGCTGCACACTTATCGCAGTCGATGATCAAAAGCTCCGATTGCCGATCGCTGATCGGTGATCGCTGATCGCTATTCGTTGATCATAATCGATGGCTGCTACCTTTCTCTGTCTCACTTTCCCACATGCATAATCGATAGCCGCTACCTTTCCCTCTCACACTTTCCCACATGCATATTGCAATCACGCCATTTATTTTTTTTTATTGTTTTTTGATTTTTTTTTTTGTTTTGGCTTTAGCGCCTTTCGCTTGTGCCTAATTGGCAGCTTTGGCAGCTGATTTCAAGTTCAAAATTGTTAAAGGCGCAATCATTTCTGAATTTCTGAGTGCATGGGAAATTTATGCAAAAATCAAAATTGCCAGCAATCTGCACAAGAAAAAAAACAGAGAGTGAGAGAGAGAGAGAGAGAAGATGAAAACAATTTTGAGCTGCTGCAAGCAACAACAGAAAACAAAAGCCAAAGAAAAAGTGGAAAATCATGCTTAGCTGCAACAACAACTTTCACCCGACTTGTTGCAGCCGACGACGCATTTCTAGAAGCGCCAAGAAAGAAAGTGAGCAGCAGTCGCAGACATAAAATCTGCCATAGAAGCTAAAAGCCAGAAGAAAGTAAAGAACGAGTTGAGTAAGAGAGAGAGAGACAGAGAGAGTTGAGCTTGCGAGCGAAACTTGTTTGACGACGAACTGCGCTTATGGATGGACAGACAGGCAGACAGACAGACAGCCAGCGTGTTAGAAAGTTGTTTAGTCTCTGCCAGAATGCAGCAGCAGAGCCAAACAGTTAGACAAGAAAAGACAAGACAAGACAAGTCAAGCTGAGTTGAGCTTTAAAAATTGTGTGTTAGTTGGTCTGTTTATTCTTCTCTCTCACTCTATCTCTCTCTCTCTCTCTCTGTTTAAAGCTCTTGCGTGTTGTGCTGAGAGAGCGACACTCTCACTCTTTGTTTGCATTCAGCTTCATGTTGTTGTTGCTGTTATTGCCTAATAAGAAAAAGTGTATTCTTAGCATTTTTTTTTAGTGTTCGCTTTCGAACACAAATTCCTGGCACTTTTATTTCAATTTGTTGCTGCTTTTTTGGTGGCCAATAAAAAATACTTATGTATTTTTTTGTATTTATTTATGTACATATTCCTGAGTGTGTGTGTTTGTGTGTGGACAACTTTTGTGCATACACACTACTGACATAGTTTGCGTATGATTATATTTTTCTTCTTATATTTGAAAATTTCATTTCAAAAAAATTATCATTGATATATTTAGCAGCACAGTGGCGCAAAATGTTGAAAAAAATATGCATAAATAAATATGCTTGCGGTTTGTACATAGATTATCCGCTAATCTTTGTGCGCAATTAATTTCACTTTTAGTTTTATGTTGATCGCAGCTGCAAGTTGTTTTTAAAATTAAATTCAATTATATATAAAACAGTTTATAATCGCTGCGCTGCTCGCGCAGCCGTTGTGTCATTAACCTATAAAAACGTGTTCGCTAAATGCACTCATACAAGCACGCAACGAGGCAATCTAAAACTAATGCGAGTTGCGTCGCAGTCGTTGTCGCCGTCGAAGTCAGCGTCAACGTCAACATGTACGGCTAATGCACTTGACGTTGTTGAAATTAAAAATAAAGCAGCAGCAGCGCTGTCGACGCTTTCTTTGCGTTTCTCATTTGATTGCAAATTAATGCCAAGTGTACGAAAATAGCCGAAATAATAAAAAAAAACACATACTAAGAATGCACAAACACAAGCAAATACAAAATATACACATGCATATACATGTACACACTTGCATATTAGCTGCCGCTGACAAAGCTTTCTCAGGCTGACGTCACATACTCATGTGAGTGTGACTTTCAAAATGGCCGCCGCTGCCGCAGTTGCATTTTAGCTGCCAAATGGAATTCTCATTGTTAAATAAAAACTAAATACAATCTTAAATTGATGTAATGTTAATGAAAGCAGCACAGCAGCAGCAGCTGATCAAATTACAGCGCTGATAAGCTATGACAAATCGCTGTCTAAAAACAAGAAAACAAAAAAAAAGCTAAAAGTCAAAGTCGTGCACCACTAGCCGGCAGCGCAGTCGGCTGCGAAAAGCGCAATGCTTATCAATGTCAAAAGCGTCTATCAGACGACGACGACAGACGACGGCGACGGGATTACATGTAAACAGAAAATAAACCAACTGCAGCAGCAAAAACAAATATCTCGTTTATACAATGTTGCACTTGTGCCCAGCAGAAACAGCATGTATAAAAATATTTCGTGCACGCCATGCAACAACAACAACAGTAGCATTAACAGCAACAATGTCAGCACAAATAACAGCGCTGTTAATCGACTGAGCGCACAGCAATCGAGTCCATATAAATTTGCGGGCGGCCGTGGGAGAGAGCAAGTGCGAGAGAGCTTAGTTCTCTGTTACGCTCATTAGTTAGCTAGTGCTGCTGCTGATGTTGTTGGGGCTCGATTCTTGGCGCTTGCACACACGAAGTGCGCTTCGTTGCTCGCTCTTGATCGCGACGCCGATAACTGACGACGGACGACGGCGCAAAATCATTGACCTCATTTTTTTTCATCATGCGAATCCAAATACACACTCACAAATACACACATATATGATAAATGCGCTGCAGTTGTGTACTGACAATGTTAACAGTGACTGTTATCGGCACTGTTTTATCGCTTTTATTTGCTGTTGCCATACATATAAAAAAAGTACGTTTATTATTTCTGCTGTTGTCCTTGAGGATCGCTGCAGCAGCAGCAGTAGCAAAACAAAATTACGTCATAGACACAACGGCGTCGAATAACAGAGCAACCCTAAAATCAAGTAATGCCCACCCTAAACGTAACAAAAGAAATGCAAATTCATAAAATAAGCTCAAAGCCGGGCACACAAAACAAATGTTGTGCAAAAAGCACGCACACAATTCAGTCGCAGTCACAGTGGACGTAGACGTCGCTGTCGTTACCGGTAGCAGCAGCAGAAGCAGTCGACGCGTCTCGTATTGGCAGCATCTCGTATTGCTTTTTTTGCAGGGGTAAGGTCATCATCATGTACTTGAGCTTGCAATGCTTGCAATGGCACGTAATGCTGTGCAGAGAGAGAGAGGGAGAGCTAACAAGACATCAACAAAGAGAGAGAGGAGCTGAGTGAGAGAGAGAGCGGGAGAGAGAGGTGCAGTCAATGCACACAGCAACTTCGACAGCTTTGTCCTTGCGGTTTTCAGTAAGCAACGGCACTTTTTTCGGGCCTGCACCAGTGACCCAAATTTACTCCAAAATTACAAGTTGAGTTCAAAGTCACTTCACAAATATGTACAACAACAACAACAACAACAACTGTAAAGCGCATCCAGCTGTTGGAGCTGCTCTTAAATTAACAGAGAGACAGAGAGAGAGAGAGAGAGAGATGAATTGCACTTTGTCTTGTGCTAATAATAAATGTGAGCTTTTTTCGCATGACTCGTTAATATTTTTGGTTGACTTTTATGACTTTTACGTTGAGGTTAAAAAAATAATGGATTCAAATCCTGCTTACAATTAAGAATTTTGCTCATTTGGAATTTCTTGCTGGCTTAAATGTAGCTTGGGGTAAGTTGTTGATCTCTAGAGAGAGACAGAGAGAAAGAGTTTTAATTTTGTGTTTTTTTTTCATCTTTTATAGATTCAATAAAAATGTGTCTTAAAAGGCACAACAACAAAAACTTGTTTTGCTCTTCAAAAGAACCCAACCTGAAATGGCATTCTATTTTTGTGGCTAGTCTGCAATTAATATAAATATATTATTTATATTCAATAAACATAATACCTAATAATCACACAGATGATTAATGATGGAAAACTCATCCTTTGTTGAAAACATTTCCATTATTTAAGCTTTAAATTTGAAAGCAAATAAATATGGAAAGATATATAACTGATTTAACAATTAACTGCATTTAAAGAACTTAAGTTGTGCTGCTATGAAAACAATAGCTGACCTGACCCTGACATGGCTTTTGGCAGTGTCAGCCCGCTGTTCGGAAGTGGGACACGGGACGCGGGACATGTGGATAGCATGGTTTGGAGAACTGTGTCACAGACACAGTTGCATCTCCTCTTCTTTCCTCTCATCTCCTCTCCTCTCCTCTTGTTATGCCCCTGACCTTACACACAATAAATTGGGTCACAGTGCAAGCATGCAAATTGGCCTGCACAAAACACTGACCCGATTTCCACAACTGCAATCGAGCACGAGGACGACACAAAGATAGGTAGGAGCAAGGGACGAGGACGAAGACGAGGATGAGGATGAGGACGAGGACAGCTGCCTGGGCGCCGCCGACAACAGCATGGGAAGGTCAGGCTCAAGGAAGCTGTACTGTACACGCTGTCTGACGTCACCATCATCATCTTCAAGTGGAGTTTTTCGATCGCTGCAGTTTTGTGTGTTTCCTTTTTGCTTCTGTTTCTGCTGCTGCCCCAGCTTGCCACTAAATATAGAACAACTTGAGGTAGGTTCGAGTTACAACAATCCGCCCTTATTGCTGCTGCACATTGCCCTGTTTGCAGTCGAGCGTGTGCGTGTGCGTGTGTGTGTGTGAGTGTGCGTGTGTATTTGTATTTGTGTGGAATGCAGCCTTCCATGACGCAGGCTGATAAAGTCCAAAACAAATACAACAACAACAATAAATGCATCTTCTCCCCCACTTTTTATTGTTGTTGTTGTTTTTTGTTGCCTGGCTGTCTTTAAGTGTTTTTTACTGCTGTTGCTGCCTCTGCCACCACCTTCCCTCTTGCCTGCTGGGGCGCCATTTCACTACGGACTTTGCCTCAGCAGCTTGCATGTGCATTTTATTTAAAACAACAAAAAACAAGTAAAAAAAAAAACCACAAAAACGAAGAACGCAACTCATAAAAAAAAGGCGCATCATAAAATGTGCGCAATAAAATTTAATTAGTGCATTGTGTGGCAGAGGGGTGGCAGGAGGGCGGTATGGGGGCAGGGGCAGGGGCTGACTTGAGCGTTGATTGTGTGGAATATAAATCATTAATTGAATGGTCTTCTCATTAAAATGGAGTATAATTTGACTAAGTGATCGTAACTCTAGTCACTCACTATTTGCAAATGGCAAAATTTCGAACTGAACAAGTTTAACGACTTTTACAACACTTAAAGTCAAGTTGCGATTTGCAAATGTCCAAGTCAAAGTTCTGCTATGACTAAATAGCAATCAATAAGTGCATAAAACAAGTGAAAACTTCTAACTTAGACACACCGAATATTAAATACCCTAACTGAACTATACTCAACCTGCTGACATGCAAATTTCATGAGGAATTCAAAGAATCGAACGATTGTAAATAGTCCGATATTGATAAGGATATAAAGCATTATTCGAGAGATTAGTTTGGATATCTCGATTGTTCCTATATGGCAGCTATAGGCTATAGTGCAACGATTTGCATGACGTAGCTTAATATATATAATAAAATATATATATAATATAATCATATTTTTTTGATATATAAAAATGCTTCCGATGACAGCTATATAGTGATGCGCCTGTGAAATTTATAATCAAAATATTTTTAATTTTATATAGATAAAAATACTTAAGATTTGCTTAAAAAGAAACTTAATTTAAGTAAGTTTTTGACTGCCTAACGAAAACTCAATCAACTGGCAGCGATTTTAGCTTATTGCTAGAAATGAGTATATATATCTATATATAAATAGATATATATATATATATAGATATATGTGTGTATAACCCACTAACCTGATGAAATGGAATTAGCTGAATCACTGCGCGGCGTGTGTTGCATGGCCTGCATGCCCATGGGTCCGCCCATGGCGCCTAACACACCTCCTCCAACGCCTCCACCGCCAACGAGTCCGAGTCCGAGTCCAACTCCTACGCCCACTCCTGTGCCGACACCCACTCCGAGTCCATTCGAGTTGCCATTCGTGTGATGAAGCATGCCCAGAGCCAGGCTGTTGTTGTTGTTATTGTTGTTGTTGTTGTTTGTGGCAGCACCGTTTAGGCCATTCTGTTGCATATTGGGCGTTGTGGAATTGATCAGACTGTGACTGTGACCATTCTGCAGCTGTTGCATGCTGCTGACCAAGCTGCCCATGTGGCCATTGGTCAATGAGCCCAAATTGGTGGCACCGGGCACATAGCCATTACTGTTATTATTGTTATTGTTGTTGTTATTGTTGTTGTTGTTGTTGTTGTTGTTATTGTTGTTGTTGTTATTGATGGGTATTATGGTTGTCTGGGCGGGCAGTGTGCTGGAGCAGCCCTGCATGGCTAGCGTGATGACGCTTTGCTGCTGCTGCTGTTGTTGTTGTTGCTGCTGTTGTTGTTGTTGTTGTGTGTTACCATGGCCCAAAGTGTTGCCATTGGCATTACCATAGACGCCGCCATCATTGCCACATAGCCACATCTCCGGTTCGCCATAGTCGTGCGAGTCGAGTGATGACGGCGACATGTTGATGCCACTGCTCAGCACCAGTCCATTGCTCGAGGAGGTCACCTCCGATGAGGATTCCTCCTGTATGCGCAGGAAGCCGCCATTGTTCGACCAGCGTCGTTTCATCATTTGATAGCCGATGGTCGCCGTTTTGCTGCCTTTTCTTACAAAACACTTTCAGCTCGCAAATACAAATCGTTGGGGGACAATTTCAATTGTCCAAAATCAATGTTCAGTTTTAAGTTTTTCAAAACTTTGATTTCTTTTTTTTTCTTTTTTTTTGTGGATTTTCGTTTTTTGTGGTATTTTTCTAGTATTTTTTACGCACTTGCTGGCGTACGAAATACATTTTTATCGCTTAAACGCTGTAAAAAATAAGAACAATTCAAATTTTGTTAGCCTCTCGATATTTTTAGCTAACTTTTGGCAAACTCGTTGAAAAGAGGTTTTTTTTGAGGAAATCACAAAAAAAAAATGCTGTTAAAAATAGGCACATTTTGTGCTCCGCTTTAAGCAGCCGCAGTTCAATGCACTCCATTCCGCGTAGAACTCATGAAAATTTCATTTTCATTTAATTGCAAATTGTCGCCTTGCTTTGAACTTAACAAAAAACAACAACAAAAACAAAAACCACTTGGCAAAAACAAAAAAAAAACACAACTTAATTAATTGTCGAATGAAATTCAAATGTGTTTATTTTTTTCATTTCTAGTTTTTTGTGTCGCTTTAAGTTGTAGTTGATTCTATCTTAAATCCGCCAGCAACTAACTAAATAAAAATAGCAGCTGTGAACCAGTTTTGGCCAGAAAATAATTGCGAAACATTTGATAAGCAAAAATTTATTGTCATAAACTCTGCTCTGCCAGGAGGAGCATCATTTCACTGGCCAATTTGAATTAATCAAAGTCAAAATGTCAAAAAGTTGTCATTGCTCTTGGACATGGATTTCTCGCTCGATAAAGAAGAGGAGTTCGAGTCGATTAATAGGATCAAATCTCAACTTGTAATTGATGATTATCAGCATAGTAGCATAGTATGTCGCCAAAACACAATAATAATCCATCAAAACTCTCTGACAAAGTATTCCTACCCCTACAAACACAACCAAATCAATATCATTTCCCTATTTACAAGGCGCATACAAAAAAAGCAGACAAAAAAGACAAAAACAAAAGCAAAAACAAAATTGTGACTTTTGTAATACATAGGAATTTATGTATTATGTGTATGTTTGTGTATATATGTGTGTGTATATATGTACACTTGTCGCACTTATCTAAATATTTTTACAATCATTTGTTTACACATTTGTCAATCGGCTATCGTCTAATTCATGGTTCCCCCCAACTCAAACAAAATGCGACAACACAACAAAGTGGAAACCTTTTACAGCAACAACAACAACAAGAACAGTGACAACATTCGGAACACAAATGCGTAGCACTGGCCTTAAAAAACATGCATGGTTTAACCAGGAAGTAGGTAAAAGTCGAGACATTCCTCTTCAGAAGTTTTCCATGTGGATGAAGCAAGGTGTTAAAACGAAACCGGATTAGGAATCAGCAAAAGATTTGAAATGCACAAGTGGAATCCAAATCAGTATCTAAATTCAAAAGTGTTTATTTTTGAAACACGAACGGGAAGCTGAAATGTCCAATTTAAAGTTGACAATGAACACAAATCTATATTTATGTAATGGTTAAAATTCATCACTAGAAAACTACATATAGGGATTTTTGGACACGCTTTAGAACTTTCTAAAATTAAATTAAACTCATTAATCAATGAGCCTAAAAGAATATACATATATATATTTAAGAGCTGAACTCTTATGCAAATCTGCAAAAACACAAAACTCACGATTTATTGGCTAACAATTAAAATGGATTCAAGCACCATAAAAAAAGGTTTTATGTTTCATAAAGATTGATCAATCAATTGATTGAACACATTGCTCAAGCCAATCAAAATGGATCTAATTAAGCATTAATTAATTAAAGTATTGTCAACCATTTGTGTCCAATGCATAATTACAGTGCTCACCAGCTGTAATCGGCCTGAATTGATGGCATTTAATTAGTGAAAGTTTTTTGTTTCTTACTAACTAGTTGAGAGAGTTGGCTAAACACTCCAACAATTTGTAGGTAATACGGTCATGGTCTACGGTGTCTGTCTAAGAGTGAAAAAAAAAACCGCAAATGCATTTGAATCATTTGCTGAAGAGGCGGCAGCACTCAAAGTGAACAACAGGTGATTCATCGGATTCATCATTTGACAGTTGAACTTAAAGGTGAGTGGAAACAAAAAAAAAAATACAATTTGCCAAAACTGAAACGAACCGAACAAAGCAGAGACCGGCAACAAAAGCAACATTAAAAACAACAATAATAACAACAATAATAACAACAACAATAACAACAACAACATCAACAACAACAATGAGAGCAAAAGTTTTACGAGTACTAACAAGTTAATTTTTTTTGTGTATGCCGAACAGTGAATACCCTCACTTAATTATTGACTAATTGCTAATAATGATGGTAATTAATTAAATAAAATAAATAATTAGCAAATCAATCGACAATCGAAATGATAAATTGAGCAGCTGCAGCCTTAAGCATTTAGTTAACTGTAGAAACAAAGAATGAGTTTAGCTAGCAAACAGTTCAACATGACTATAATGCATATTCTAATTATGCTGATTAATTAATTAATTATTAATTATATTAATTATATATACATATAAATATATACATATGCTCAAGACGTTGCATCTTGTCTTACAGAAGTGATCATGCCCAAGGCAAGGGTGTCGCCAATTATTTTGTTTAAAGCGCCAAAACTGGTTTTTCAGCACAACAAAAGAAGAGAAGTGCCAAAGAGAGAGAGAGAGGGAGAGAGGGAGAAAGAGCGAGAGGGAGCAGAGCAGCGGGCTTATTGCCAGCTCGCTTGCGCAGGCAGCTTAGAACAAAATTGAAAAGTGGACAAGACAACAACATAAAGCAGTCTAAGCTTTTGAAAATAATGCCAGCAAAAGAGAGAGAGAGAGCGAGAGGGAGAGAGAGAGTGAAGCGGCGAGATGGGGCGTAGAGCGGGCTTCAGATTGGTGGGGTGTTGTTGTTGTTGTGTGTGTGTGTGTGTGTTGGCCGTCACATTGCTGAGATTTTGGCCCGCATTAAGAAACGTTAAAAAAAAAACCTGTCGTCGTCGACGTATCTCGTTCAATATGAACAAAAAAACAGGTTGTTCTGTTGTTGGATTTAGTTGTTGTTGTTGTTGTTGTTGTTGCAGTTGTTGTTATTGTTGCTGTTGTTGTTATTGTTGTTGCTGATGTTGCTGTTGTTATTGTTGCTGTTGTTATTGTTGCTGCTGCTTTTGCTTTGTTGTCTACAAAAATCTTGCCCAGCAGCAGAAGACGCATCCAGTTTACAGACACACAAACAAACACACACACACATACACATAAACACACACACACACACACACACACACACACATATACATATATGAACATGTATGTGATATATAAACGACATTTAAGGCATTTTTATAGCTTTGCGTGTCTTGGTTTTTTTTTCTCTTCTTCTTCTACTTTTTGTTGTTGCTTTTTGCGCATTTTACTTTTAACTTTTATTTCAAAGCTGAAGCGCAGAAAAAAGCACAGCCAAAAGGCAAGTGTAGAAGAATAAAAGAAGGCAAAAACGAAAACACGCAGTCGCCGACGACTTTGTCTTGCCAGCTCCCTCTCTCTTGCTCGCTGTCTCTCTTGCTCGCTCGCTCTCTCTCACTCCTTCTCGCTAGCTTTGCGTAATTGCCGTAGCATGTAAAAGTTCTTTATATTTTTATTATTATTTTTTTTTGTAATGTGTCAGCGCTTCTGTTGTGAAATTTGTATTATTTTTTCTCAAGCAACAATTTGTTACGCGTGTTCTGCGTTTGGGCCAGGCTTTGAAAAGCGGGCAATTGTTTTGGCTTATATTAGATTGCATTGCGTCATATGAGAATTGCATAGAAAGCTCGAGAAAAGGCACTTAACTACGATTTGAGAACTTGGCTAAAATCTGTTTAAAAAAACCATTTCGCAATGTGACTTTTTAAGCCTTGAATCGACATTCCAGAAGCAACCGAATAATGAGTATTTGAATATGCCAACTGATTATTCATATATCAAAGTAAATAACGAAATTCTTCTTCTTCTCAAAGTAAATAACGAAATTCTTCTTCTTTTCAAAGTAAATAACGAAATTCTTCTTCTTTTCAAAGTAAATAACGAAATTCTTCTTCTTTTCAAAGTAAGGAACCCAAATTATGCCCCTCTCCTAAATTGGCTCCCAGATTAAGATTTATGGCAAATAAATTGCATACGAATGTGCGAAAATGTCGAATTCTTTTCAAATATTTGAGATTTTAGCTATTTTGAATGGAATCTTGTAGAGAGTCAATAGATTCTCTTCTAACAATAAAGTCTTTTGAGTGTTGACCATTAAGTCAAAGTCAAAGTCAAAGCTTAAAGCCGTAAATCATCGGCCTGATGAGCTCTAAATAACAGTTTAACTTGGCTAATAACTCGGATGTTTATGACTATTTAATGAGTGTTTAGCAGTGCTTACTTTATGACATAACTATACAGTTAATGTTCACATTATGTTCCGTACTTTATTTCAAATATGAGTGGAGCTGGTAAAGGCCTTTTAAATAATTGATTTAAGTGCACCCAAAAGTATTCAACGTTTGTACAACAAGTGTGTCAATTTTGTGGCACGCGATTGTCATTTTCAGAAGAGAAGACCTGCCACAAAATGCAATAAACTTTATTAAATATGTGAGGCAACAACAGCAACCACAACAACAACAACAACTCAAAGGAAAGAAAATAGGGAGTGGACACGTCTCCTCCAACAAAAACAAAAAAAAGTAGAAGACGAAGAAGAAGAAGAAGGGTTGAGCCGCCAAAAGTGCGCTGAGGGAAAAGAAAACCAATTAAATTTCCGTTGAGTTGAGTTCAAGTCGATGGCGAAGTGGAGCCTTGATAGGCCCACGCACAAAGACAAACACACATAAATAAATACTTTAATATATGTGTATATATATATATATATATAGGCTATATACACTCTCTGTGACAAATGTATACACATGGATCCTTTTAATTTCCTGCTGTTATTTTGATGCACGTAGCGCAAACGCCGCGTGATTTCCATTTGCTTACAACTTGACAGGCAAGCAGCAGCAGCAGCAGCAGCAGCAGCAGTGTGTGTGTTGAGTGTGTGTTGCGCACATGTGGCACATTCCCATAAACACAACACCATGTGTCGCAGAGCCGCAAACGCTTGTGGCCTTCTCCTATTCCCTAATCCCTCCAACCTACTCCTCTGCCTTGGCAGTCAAAGTAATCTAATAATAATGTGTGTGAGAAAAGGGACCACCCAAAAAACCCAAGCATAGACTCCAAGTGCATGTAGACTCGATTAGTCTAAGTCCGGGTCCGAGTCCGAGTCCGGGTCTGGGTCTGGGTATGGGTCCGAGTTGAGGCTAATGTTTCGCCCACCGGTTGGGAGCAACTAAATAAAAAGGCTTTTATGCCTTGCACACTAATGACTGTCATTGAGATTGACTTCCTGTTCGCGTTTCGCTGAGTGTATTGGTGACCCAGCACAAGAACAATAAAAACATATGTAGCATGTAGATAGTATTACGTGTGCCACTTCCAATGAGGTATATAAGGCTTAATTGGAGCGAGAGTCATCTACACAAATATAATTGTAAATTATTCTTTGCAACTTTGACAGTTCATATTGGTCTCGACTTGATTATATACCCTGTAGCCAAAACTCTATCTATCATAATTTACCAAAAGAAATAAACTTTAACGCGAAAAAAGAATTCTTCTTTATCTGAGATTAGTTTCTGTTTCCAGACTGTTGCAAGACAGTCACAAAACCATGGCTAGATCCACTCTGATCAAGAATCTAT
Organism: Drosophila kokeensis; assembly: GCA_035042145.1. Classification (NCBI taxonomy): domain Eukaryota; kingdom Metazoa; phylum Arthropoda; class Insecta; order Diptera; family Drosophilidae; genus Drosophila; species Drosophila kokeensis. The sequence goes on along the minus strand of JAWNLT010000337.1, from coordinate 1,232,049 downwards.
ATACCTGATGGTCTCTTAATTCCTGTTCCTTGAAGTACCTTCTACACTTCTTAGCCACATTCAATGGCTTATCGAAAAACCTCAAGACTTTATTGACAAGTTAACTTGTCCCAATTAAATATGGTTAAAGCATTGTTTTTGCTCTTTTGTTGGTGTCGGTATTTTCAAGTCCATCACTTGCTGCTGTGGGGGTCGGTCTACAGACCTTTCGTGTACCATCTGTCAGGTAAGCAAAATTAAATATGTTCGAGAGCCACCAAAAAAAAACTCTAGGCATTTTTACCTTTTACCTTTATATATATATATGTATATAAAGTCGATGAAGTTTGATCGAATGCGAAATACGCCACTGAAAGTTCCTCAAAAGCCACTCGAAATTCATCAGAATCCAAATCGAGACAATATCAACAACAGAGAGTTGAGTTGACCTCGTTTCGCTTTTTTACTTTTTTTACTCTTTTTTTTTTTATTTGTTGAGGGAACTTTTGTTTTTGTTTGCAGTTTCCCAGCTTCTTCTGCTTCATACATCTCTCTCACTCACTCTCTCTCTTACTCCCTCTCTCTCTCTGTCTATCTGCCTATGGATGTCTGTGCAAACACGTGCCGAAATCAAACCGCAGAAGCATATGTGAATATGTATATATACATATATATATATATATGTAGACTGTCCATTCGTGGGAGACAGACAAACTTAACTGTTATTTTCGTGTGTCTTTTGTTGTGGAAAAAATATAAATAAAAAACAGCCCAAAAACCCAAAACTGGTTGCGCTTAACTTTTCCGCGAATTTGTTGTATGTATTTCATTTATTTTTGTTTTTATTTTTGTTTTTATTTTTGTTTTTGTTTCTGTTTTTGTTTTTGTTTTTGTTATTGTCTTTTGCTGATTTGGTTAAACATGGCAAAAAAAAATTGTGTCACTCAATTGACACATATCCAAAAACACAGGTAGTTCAAACCGTCGCCAGCAACAGGTTGAATACATATGTATATTACATATATATACATACATATATACATACATATATACATATGTATTTACATAGATATATAGACTGCCACAAAGCTACACTTAGAGCAATTGTCAAAGTTGGACAGCAGCTGTTAGAGTCTTTAGTTTTTTGTCATGTATTCTTTTTGTTTTTTTGCTTTTTTCTTTTATTGTTTTCTTTTTTCTTCTGCTTTTTTGTTATTGTTTTGTGTTTTACAGCACAGCTGTCCTTTTCCAGGCAGCTTATGTTTATCATAAAGTGAGCATGCCCCAAATCATAAAATCATTTGCATGTAAGTCCTTTCTGCGCTCTGCTTGCTGCTTGCCCCGCCCCCCCCCCCCTTTTACTTTTTATTGTGCCCCAAACCAATTAACAATGAAAACAAGTTATGCAAAAACAATCTATTTATGCCACTAAGTTAAGTGCCACCAAATTGAGATACTCCAGCACAGTGGAGCAATTTCGAAAATATGCAGCATTTAAAAAAAAAAATGTAGCCTAACCCCGACTGTGGCATACTCTGTAAATCAGCTGAAGTTTTAGCTTAACAGTTTTTCCTCATTTAGTATGTCGACTCCAACTCTGGGTCATTTGACTAATCTGCTGCACTTGTTCAGCTGAATAGAAATGTTTTTTTTTAAGGCCTGCTCATGCCTAAGCATAAATCAACTTTTTAATGGTCAACTGATGTATGTATTCAGGCCAAACCACAAAAAGCAAAACTTAATCCACAAAAAAATGAGAGACAGAAACAGATTTATGGCGAATTTTGGAGCTTTTCATTAGACACCACCACCAAAAAAAAAGGAAAGCCCCTCAGCACTTAATTGCCCCAAAATGTGTTTGTGACGCGGCACGTGTTTGGATTAATGTTGAAAAACTTAATGAAAACATAAAAAAAACGAAAAATGAATAAGACAAGTTCAATACTCAATATTCAAGTTCTTTGCACTGGCACAAATTATGCACAGAAAAAAAAAGATATATATCAAAAAGTAGCGGTACTCTGCAAAGGAAAAAAACGCACACACAAATGGCAGCAACCTTGACGCAACACAACACACAAATACCTATAAATATATATATATATGCAGAAAAAAAAAACCAAAAAAAAAAAAAACTAGTCAAAAGGCAACCGCTCAAAATGCGCTTGAATCATTTCCTTTTCCGGTTTCGTCGCGTTTCTTTTTCAGCTCATTTTTCTTATATTTGTATTATACAAATACAAATACACAAATACAAATACACACACACACACATACGGCATATATCATCATCGATTTGCATTTATTATCAACGCGATTTGCATAAAAAACTACAACAAATTCGCTTGATATTTGGGCTGACCTTTGCGAAAGTTCTAACGAGTAAAATACTTATGCAAATTTGTGGCAGGGAAGTGGAAGTGGAAGGGGAAGGGGAAGGGGGAAGGGGAAGGGGAAGGAAGCATTTTAATGTTTAACATGATTTAAATTTGTTGGCAAATGATGTTCAAATTGCAAAAGTCATCAAGTATTTTGTATTCTTAATTCATTATCTAAACAATTTTTTAGCTATAGCAATTGCTATATCTATAGCCAAATATAGCCTTGATTTGACATTAACTTTTTGCTATATGCTCTAAACCAACAACAACATCTATAATTAATTCATTGACTGACAATAACAACAAATTATCAAGCTATAATCATGACTCATTAAAATCTGGTTTTTCAAATCGTGCTTAGCTGAGGTCATTAGCTTTTAGCGAGGGCTCTGCCAAAGGGTTGTCAATTCCAAAAAGGTTAAGTTGAACATTTAGAGACTAACTTGTAGATTGTACCGATAGCAATTGTATATATTTAAGAAGAGAGAGAAAGCATGACTGCTGTCTTTAACTGGTAGACTGGTAGATATCCTAAGCTAATAAGCTAGATGGTCTTAGATGTTAATGCTGATCAAGAATATATATGTATTTACCTTATGAAAGATACTACTTTTAGCCGTAACATGCCTTTGCACAACTTTGCTATAACCATTCTTCCTGCTATAAAGATTAGATATAGTCAGAAGTCGACGCCGAAGTCGATCAGAAAGTCACTCAAATTTATAGCTAACCTACGAAATATGCTAGCAGAAACATGTCTAGAAAGAGGTGAAGAACACAAATGAATATAGATAACGATAGCTCAGATTATTATATATCAGTTATAGACCTCAATAGAGGACCAACTAATGTCACAGATGTCAGCCTCATCTTTTTGGGCAGACACGTTTTGACAATGCACCAAGCAGAGATATGCACAACAATATCAACAGTTGCCACATTTATGTGTTCAGTTTTGGAATGCAGCAGATAAATGTAGGAATAGTAGCATCAAGCCCCACTGCCACGCCCCCTTGTCACCCACTGATGGGAAAACTGTGGAAAGTCTGTGGTAAATTGTGTGCGAAAGTGTTGACAGCCATATTGCAGTTGGCAATTTGTTTTTTTTATGCACTTTATTGTTGTGGATTGAGCAATGTGAAAGCGCGTTGCAATGAAACTCGTTTCGAGCGTTGCTTTTATGGCAAGACTTTGCTAATTAATGCCACACACACAGACACACACACACACACACATACGCACACACAGACTAACACACACACAGAGATGCAAACAGAGACCGCAGAAGTTGCTCTGGTTTTTCCAGCGGCAGATAAAAAAAAAAAAGAGCTGCAGACTCGAATGCTGCACAATTGAATGTCCAGACTGAACGAGAGAGAGAACAGCAAACAGAGAGAGAGAGACACACACAGGCACACACACACACACTATGCACACTCACACACAGGTAGTCTTCGCACAGGAAACGCAGACAACGTCTGACAAGATAAGACGCACAATGCTCGAAGAATGAAAGAAACAAAAAAAACAAAAAAAAACAAAAAAAAAAACAAAAAACATAAAAATAAATATATAAAAAAAGGAACCTGTTTGATGCGTTTGTGCAATTGTTGAAATTTATCTTGCATTTTTTAAGGGTGGCTCAGGAAATCTAGTTGTGTGTGTGTGTGTGTGTGGGGAAAATGACTCATGACCCAGTCGAACTGTCAGTCAGTCATTCAGTCAATCATGATTGACTAGTTGAACTTGCGCTGACCCAAATGACAGGTGTGTTTGCTGATCAACTGATTTCCAAGTCAATCAATTGCATCCAACAAGTGGCGCTCAATTGAGTTGCAAATGTTGCAAACTATTTCAAGGTTATTTTTTAAACTTGCTACATAAATATAATATTCTCTCTCTCTCAGTTGTCTTGCCACAATTCAAACGCTGCAAATTTACTTTCTCGAGGCATTGAAAGTTAAATGTAAACTTGCTCAAATTGTGTGTGGCAAGTTAGGCAGCGGTGCAAAGCGAAATTAAGCGAAACATAAGCATAAGTAACTGCCCAAAAACAGATCGCTGCGGCACATTAAGCACACACACACACGCACATCTACACACATATATGATAATCATAGACAAACAACTTATGGATATACATATATATATATATATATATATATTATAATGCATAGGCGGGGCGATCCATTAAAACCAGAAGCTTGTCAATGCAGCAGCAGCGCACAAAGCACAAAAAACACTTTGGAATGTGCGCCTAGAGCAACACACACAGACAGACGCACACACACACACACAGGCACATACATGTGCTGAGCATATATTTGCATAAAATGGCATTAAAATGTTGCCATTTTGCCATTTTGCCAACTTTAATGTACCATAAAATAAACAGCAACAATGACGCCAAGTAACTTAATATTTTTTGTTGTTTTGTTGTTCGTTGAGAAAATACTTGCAGACAGGTGGCCAGAGGAGCTTCTTGCGGGGGGGTGTGGGCCAGGGGTCAGTCAAATTAATTGCGCCTAGAATCCAGAGAGAGTTGAGAGCCAAAAACTAATGCGAGTTGGTTAATGTGACTTTGTGGCTCATTAGGCGCCTGAAATTAGGCAACACAAAACACAAAACACAAACCAAAAAACAAAAAAAAACAACACAAAATTAAGCACAGCATGGAGACACACACACCCACACACAAACACACACACGCACACAAACACAAGCTTTTAAATGTGACCGTAATTGAAAAAAAAGAAGCAGAATATATATAATTAAAAGGAAAGAAATATATATATACAAAGTATACTAAATCGAGGCAGCCAAAACAATTACGTTCATCATCATGAGCAACGTCATCATCATCATTAGTATTGGGTGTCCTTTATAGCGAAGGGATCTGCCCGCAAATTGGAGGATTGGCTGTCAATGTTGTTTGTTGGCTTTCATACAATTTTTTGTTGTGTTGCCCCCGTCTAGTCATAGATACACAGATAGATAGATAGATACAAACATTTGATATGCGCTGTCCAGGTTTCCATCATATCCCGTTACACATTTCCATTTCGTTGGCAAGCAGGCCAAAATCGAATAGACGAATATTGTCCTTGTCTAGCGTTCTGTCTTTGTCCCTGTCCCTGTCTCTGTCCCTGTCTCTGTCCCTGTCTCTGTTTCTTGTGTGTAGTACTTGATTAAACAGACTTTAAGCTTGAATGTTCAGTTAGTGATATATATACTATACACAGATAATACAGTTGAATTCAGCATATCTTATGGAAATCTACTCTGGGTACATTAGGAGAGAGGATTCACTTAAAAGTAGAACTCAACTTAGTCCACTGACAAGTTGACTTGATTTATAAATGAAATCTGACAAATCAGTTTACAAACATACAAAATTAGTGGATATTGAAATCCCTCACATAATTAGACTGAATTCTATCAAGCCTGATTGTCCTCTGATAGAAAAGAACCCAAAAAAAAGATATAGAAGTAAAGACATCTGAAGTTGTTTTGATTTTAAACTTAGCTGAAGCATAGTCAATAAAAAATAGCTATTAAGTTTTCCATTGGAATATGATAATATAATTCTATTGCTAATATTGATATAGATATATTTGAGATACAACAAAATAATCAAGTAATCACAACTTGTTGCAAATAACTTTCCAGCTACTAAAAAATTGTCAAACTATAAAAAAACAATTTCAGCTCGGATTTCACATGAAATTGTGATGCTTAGCTCAGAGAGCCATTTCAGGGCGAGTTGTTTAAGTCACACAATTAAGTTAACCAAGGCAACAACATTTGTATCCAAAAATCAAAAGGGAGACCTCCACTTGAAAAGTCAATAAGCGACGCAATTTATTTGTGTTGTGTATTTTTTTTATTAAGATGTTCGATGCCAATTACCAATTACCAAGTGCTCCTCAGTAAAATACCACTCAAATATCTACATATACATATATATGGATATATCTATAGATGTATATATTTGTGTACAACAAATCTGAAATGTATAAATTTACATTTCAGCAAATGCGCTTTAATTGGCCGTCTGTCAGTTGTCATGGCAATAATTAATGTATTGCCAAAACATCTGTATCTGTATATCTCATCTTGTGTATCTTGGCATAAAAATGAGTACGCATGTTATGCTTGTTCTGTTCTTGGTCAATAAATTGGGCGGAGGCGGGTGGGGGCAAAGCTTTTCACTTGGCCAGTTTTCCAATGTGGATTTGCTCGAATGGAGCCGCCACAAAAAGGAAATGCGTCGCTTGTGTTTTGTTTTGCTAGTGGAAAGCGTGTTTCTCGCTTGATCGAATGTGTTCGACAGCTCAATTCTAAATAATCAGAAGCCAAAATAAAAATAATAAACAAGTGTCAAACCGCTGACAGCTTAATTCACTTGAGAAAGGTCTGCAAATAGAGAGAGAGGCAAAGAGAGTGGGAGAGAGAGAGTGTGGGGGAGGGAAAGTTTAAAGTTTGGCTTACATGTGATAAGCTGGAGATGGATTTACAATGATAACAATCATTTTTGTTCTGAAGTTTCAAAATTTCAGCTAAAATAAAAATTTCGAATTCAGTTGAAAAGTTTATGCTTTTTATCAGAAGCACATCTAAAAGATGTTTGAAGGGAGGTGTCCCAGATTGGGTCTAATCCGAGAAGCCGAGGCGAAGATTTGTATTATGAGAGTTCTTAAGGCTTTTTTGCCTCCCTCAATGCAAATCACTAATCCAGATTTGTTCTACAACAATTACCAATTCCTTAATATATAAATAACGATTTGTATTTATAAGAGTTCTACAAATGAGCTGTTAAATAGTTCTCTAACCAATATAAATTATCACAATTCGATTTTTAGATTCCCTTTTACTATTTTCAACGAGTTTGCCAGCAATGTTTTCGCTTAAAATATTTATGAAAACTTACCGTTAGCATCTATGAAATGCGCCAATTCAGCTACTAATCCACAAAAATCGTTATCCATTTACAAATGTTATCGTTGTTCTACGGAACACAAAAATTGAAGCAATTTTCTTAATATTTTGCCACTGTTGTTTCTTCTATTTTCTTTGCTCTTTTTGGCTTAGCACACTTATTAAAACACTGTAAACGCTTTTTTATTGTGGCTTTTTAATTAGCTTCGTTGTTGTTGTTGTTGTTGTTGTTGTTGTCGTTGGTGTACTTGCACCATTTGTTAGAAGCACTTTTGGTTTAAACTGGGCAACACTTTTTTTTCTAATTTTTATTTCTAATTTTTTTTTTGAAGATGATGCGGGCGTATTGCGGGTGAAAGAGACAGAGCGAGTCAGTTAGTCAGTCTGTCGTTTTTATTATGTTTTGTTTTGTGTGTTGTTCTCTCTTCCGTCCTGTGCACAGGACATGAGTTTGTGACTAGACAAGAAGAAGAGAAGACAGCAGACAACAGACAACAGACAAACCGTAGACGTTTGTCTGACGGCGTTTTCCACGCTCGGCTGTTGCTCTTCCTCCTCTTCAGGCAAATGTGTTTTGTGCCCCGTTGATTACGTAGCGCAGTCGACGTCAGAGTCAGCGTCAGCGTCGCTGCTTGTTGATGTTTGATAGTTCTTTGCTGTAGGTGTGTGTATATGTGTGCGTGTGTGTGTGTGTGTGTGTGTTGGTGGTGTGTTTGGATTTCACTGTAGAATGTTTAGATTCATGTGCTGTGTGTTTTTATTTACACATTTCGTCTTTGTATTTTTGTTTTATTTTTGGTTGCTATTTTCGAGCATGCCGCATGCGGCGACTCAAGAATTTCTAATTCATATAATATCTATGCACAAAAAACACACACATTTGTTTTTTATTTTTCAATATTTATACATATTTGTTGCACTTTTTACTTTTTGTTCAGCTACAAATGCATTTGCACTTTGTTTCTTTTTCTACTTTTTTCTACATATAATATATTTATATATATATATATTTATTTTTTGTATTTAAATTGCACTTGTTGTGTTGTTAACAATTTTTGCCGTTTTATAGCATATATGATTTGAATTATTTCGGTATTGGCGCTACGCGTGTCATAAACAAGAGTTGCTTTTTTTAATAATATTATTGTAATTTTGTTCAAAAGCAAACCGCAAAAAACACAACGAACGAACGAGCGAACGAACGGGAGAACGAACCGTTAACGACAAAGTCCAAGCAAATACTAAATGTTAAGTTCAAACAAATACGAAATGTTATTGCTCTGTTAAACTCAAAAATGGATGAAGTGCGATATAAACTCACCATGACAAAAAACCCACCACCAACATGAGAGACAGAGAGAGAGAGAGAGAGAGTTAACGATAGAGAGAGAGCACATCGGCAACCCACACCAATGCAAATAGTGTTCACAAAGTCGAAAACGGAATCACCGCTAAAGTTAAATGTGAAGCGCAGCACACACACACACACGCATTAATATTTTACGCTCTCACACACACGAGTGGCTTGAATGAAAATGCCGATGCAATCGTGCGCTACTCTTTGTATCACCTCTCCGGCACACACACACACACACACACACACGCACACTACACACATATATATAAATTGAAAGAGAGAGATTGACGCTCACTCTCTCTGCTTACACCCACATTCACAATAATGAGGCGTGTCTGCGCTTGTGTGCGTGCCAGTGCCATCATCGCTTTCCTTTATATTTGCCTCCTTTTCATTTCTGTTTTCTTTTTATTTTCGTTGATTTTTTTCGTCGGTTTGCGTGTGTGTGTGTTGTATGTGTTTTGTTGTTGGCTCTGCTGCTGCCGCTGTCGCTTCGTCGGGTGCACAAGTGCAAATTCACACGTACATTCGAAATGTGTTCGCACAGTGGCACAAAAACGATTATTATAAAGCCAAAGGCGATGTTGGTAAATTGCTGCTGGGAACCGCGAGACAACGGATTTTCTAGTACAAAAAAAGAAAACTCCTACGAACATCTGTTTGCACACACTCATTTACATGCTATGGATGAAAATGAATGGAAATGGAAATATTTGTCGATAACAACAACAAGTGAGAGCTAAGAAATTTAGCATAAATTTTCTGTTACGAGTCAAGGAGTTGAGGTGGATATATAGATAGAAGAACTCATGTAACTGAGCAATAATATTTGACTGATATAAAATTATGATGAAAATTGTATAGATCTGAATAGGTATCAAATATAATTAACAAACTAACAATAATAATAATAATATTAATTGAAATAAGATTATCTGGCATTCAGCATTCCATTCAAAACCTATCTAATCTCTGTGACTTTATCTAAATGCACATTTTTGGTAGCGTTTTACGTTTTAAAATCATTCACAAACCTATCGTGCTTGAACTTTAGATGCCCCACTATTGGGACTGCAACTTGTGTTTCGATTAGAAACCGAGCTTATCTAAGTACATTTCGATTCTATTTTTTTTATATCTGTTAGTTATAGATTATATTGAAACGAAATACGAATAAGAATTTCAATTCAAATACGAATAGGAATTATAAGAATAAGAAGTATACAGAAAACGGCGACGTGCTGAGTCGTAATTGATGGCAGCAAAGATCTACAGCGCCAACATCAACGACAATAGCAATAACAACAATAGCAACAGCAACAACAACAAAAAAAAAAGAAAAAAATCCAACTCATGTATTCGACGTAACGCAGCCGCGAGGCGACGACTGCGACGTATGAAATTGCACATTTCAAATACAATGTGGTTAAAAAGTAAGCACAGAAGCAAACAAACACAGATACAGATACCCCATAAGTTAGACAAGGGATGGGGCGAGGGGGGCCTGCAGATAATTGTAGACACTGTCTCACTGTCAGACAGTCAACTGTATGTGCGTATCTGTGTGTGTAGTTGTCTGGCTGGGTGTATGTGTGAGCTTGTGTGTTGAGTTAACGCTGGGCAAGTTCAAGTGTAGAATGCAATAGAGCGCTGCAAGCAGAGCAGAGAGCGCAGCGCTAAAGAGCGAAAGCGTCTACGCATACGCATAGAAAAAAGCCGGCAAAGGCAAGGGCAGCAGCAGCGAGAGAGCAAGAGAGCTTTGAGGGGGATGGGGGGACTAGCATTTGACTGGGTGTGTGGTGAGTTTAACGTTTGGCAGGCAGCCTTACATATATGTATGTGTTTTTAAGGGAGGTGAGGGCGGGTTTGTTGGCTAGACACATTGAACCACAAAAGTTCAAGATGAAAACACAAAATATCAACAATGACACAGCTGAGTATGGCTGTGGGGGATAGAGAGAGACAGAGAGAGTGAGAGAGAGAGAACGACGAGTTACTCTCTCGCGCTGCAAATCAAACGAAGCTCTCTCAGTTTATCTGTGTGTGTGTGTGTGTGTGTGACTCCACTGCTTTGGCCGACTGCCAAACGTTCAGTAGTACACTGGAGCAGTTTGGGTGTGAGTGCAACAGTCACACACACACATACGTATATATTCATGTTTGTGGAATGGGTGGGGGGGGGACAGCATGTGCATGTCATGGCTGCCATTTGTTGGGGTAGTTCGCTGCCGGCAAATAGCAAAAAGGAAAAATAAAATAAAACAACTACAACAGCGGCAGGCAGCAGCAGCAGCAGCACCAGCAGATACACACAGGCTGTATCTGGTTGCCAGTATCTATGCACAGTAAAGAAAGAAGAAAAAAAAAACTTGTCTACATGCCGTGTCAAACAAGCTGCAAAATTTATGCGAAGACACACAAATCTACTGAACGAGAGACCGACAATGCAGTCAACGGCGCTGCTGCTGCGCTGTCTCTGCGGCTGACATCGTTGTGTGTGTGTGTGTGTGTGTGCTCTCTCTCTGTCTTTCTCTCCTATGAGTGCATAGTGACCCCCCCCCCCACAAACCATGCACATAATAATCATAATAATTTGTTGTTGTTGTATTTTCTTTTGCCGGTTTGCCTTGTTCGTTTAGGTTTAGTTTGGTCTGCTTTGGTTTTTAATTTTGCGTGGCCGACAGACCAAGCGAGAGCGAGTGAGAGAGAAAGGGAGAGCGGGAGTTTAGGCTTGACATGTTGCGAGAGCGAGAGGCAATGATGACAAAGTCAGGTTTAATGTCGTTCAGTGGCGCGCGAGGCATTTGCAGTTGAGGCAGGCAGCGGAGGAGGCAGCAAGGGAGGGTGACAGCCACCACGAATTGGTGTGGTGGGCTGGAATGGGGGTTGACTGATTGTGGGCATATGTATGCATGCATATAGACAACAAGCAGCAGCAACGACAAAACAGACATGAATCTCCCCTTTGAAAAACAGTGCAAACAATGCCGATGAGGAGCATGTATTTAGCATAGTCCATCTATTTAAGCAGTTCCAATTAAATACATGTATATTTAGCATAGTAAACCTATTTAGCCAGTACCTTTTGACTGACTAAACTGTGTATTTAGCAAGGATATTTACATACAAAAGTAGGCAGAATAAATGATTAAGAAAACAGTCAAAGGATTGGAAATCGCTACAGTTTTGATAGAGCTATGGAAAGATTGGAGATGTTCTTATATGCGAATCATTTGTACATGAATCAGACGACTCAGAATCAGTTTAAACAATTTAATCTATTACTATTTAAAACTTTTTAAACTTTGTCAAAGTTTTTCCAGGGAAATCAACCTAAAATCGTTTCAGTTTCGATCTGTAGATCAAAGCAATTGTTTTTTATATTGCTTAATTTAAATTTCGATGAGATTTGTGGACGACAAAGTATCATTATGAAATCATCCATTAATTCGATGACTCTTAGCATAAAAATGCAGCAGTTCTCTACTCAATTTCCCAGGCAGTTTTCCCATTAGCACAGCGATATCTTGAGAATTTGATAATTTGACATTTGTCAATGCTTATCAGTAAAAAATTTTAAAAATTGTTCGGAGAGGGTCGCGGGGGTGGGGGCTGGAGGAGGTCGTCTACAATTGACCGTCAGCTGTGAAACTCAACGTTCTCGCTTCGTTTCGATTATTTCCCATTTTCAATTTTTATGTGCGTGCATTTTTCACTTAAATGAAGAAAATGTCATGTTGAATTTCCTTCAGCTGCTGATTTTTATTTTTTATTTTCTTGTATTTTTTATTTTCCACTTTTCGTTTCTATATATATATGTATTTGTTTTTTTTATTGCATATTGACATTTCAATTGCTTTTTATCAGCGCAATTTATTTTCATGTCTTTTTATGGCTGCCACATTGTTGTATGTGGCACCAACTAGCAGCAAGAAGTCGCCTTTGGGTTGATTGAGTTTTCGATATGAAGTTCAACTTTTTGTTATTCATACTTACGATATTATATATACAGATCTATATATATATATATATATATATTTACCTTACAATGATAATATATTATTAGCAGTTTGAACTCACCTGCAAAGAGACAGAAAAGAAAAAAACAAATAAAGATTAATAAGTAAATTATTTGTGTTAATTAAAGCTGTCGGATTGCGTATATATATAGAAATTAGCATTAACTCTCGACATGTCAGACTTTGCGGTCTAAAAATAATATCTTAACATTTCTGGAAACTTTTTTGTTTTCTATATTTCAAGGTTAAGAAAAACTTTGACCAAACAAAATCCTCTCAATGCTCAATCCCCTCTCCCTCTCCTTTTGTTCAGCTTTTTATTTGGCTTCCCTGCCAACCACAATAATAATAACAACAACTGGAAAATGTGTAGAAAATGTGAAAAAATTGCGAAAAGCGTTTGCTTATTTACAAGTCTTTTATGCGATTGAGTATTTTGATGAATAAATATAAATTGTATTGTTTAGAAATCTATAAATAACCAGTAGTTAAAGTTATTTAAAGAGACCTGCTTCGCACTGCTTTGCTCTGTTTTACTCTTCCTTTTTACATCCTCTTCTTTCATTTTTTTGTAATCTACCTTCTGTAAACATTTACACCTTTTCCTAGTCTCTCATCACATTGCTTACACTCTTCAGAACTCATTTGATTTTCAAGTTCTGCTTTATATATTTATTCGTAAACATTTTACTGGCAATGCTATCTATCAAAAGATCTAACTTTTCACATAAATTAACGCCAGATATACATATATATATATAGAGAGAGATATATATTGTGCACCAGTTGATGTCTGTTAAGCATAGCGCAATTCTGCATTATAATTTTATGCCCCTTGTGTCTGATAAGTTTATTATTTGTGCACGTTTCTCATGTCAACGGCGACACATCAAGTTAAATGCAAAATGCAAATTCAAATTGAATATGAAAATTGCGACACTCAACGATCCGACACTTGACGAGCTGTCTACAAAAATAATATATATATATATATATATATATATATATAAAAATACAGAAAAAAAAAACATTCATTCAACGACATAGTCGAGAATACTATGCATGAAAGTGCTATGCTTGAAACAGAGGCGTCTATCAACTACTTAAAAGGGGGTCTTAAATTATGGTTTGGAATCTGGTAATATTGAAATTGATACAATTTACCAATATTCTTATAATATATATCTGCAAATATATATATATATATATAATAAAAATAAACAAAAAATATCAAAAATTGATCAAATATTTAGGTAAATATTAATATAAATTGCAAACTTTTTTCAAGTCTATTTTGATATATATAAATATAAACTGCAATCTTTTTTCAAATATTTAGGTATACATATAAGGATCTCAATGGGGAAATCACTGCAATAGCAGATTATCCGATTAACTCCGACTAAAATCGGCTACGATTCTGCTACCTAAAGAGTAAATCTTCGAGTAAAAATGATGAATTATTTCCAAATTTGGTTCAGTATTCGCTTTCGCTATACAACTATATAGACTAATAATATCGGAATAGGAACTGGGATTTTAGAATAACACTTTAGAATTTGTATCGCCAGAAATGAGTTGCAGTTGATAGATTATATATTCCACCCCCCTCAAAGGGGACAGCACTGTTTGAACCCGCTGCTGCCACACGAATTGCATTATTTAGACACGTATACTCGGCGCACTATTTAAGAATGTATGAATGGTCAGTTGAGTCTCTGGGTCTGGGTCTGGGTCTGGGTTTATATATTTGTATTTGCAGTCGCTGTCTCTGTCTCTGTGCTCTGTGTTTGGCCAGACGTCCGGCGTAAATGGTACACAAATAATGTCCGCCAGATATTTAGCTGTCTGGAATTTTATTAAAATAATTTACTGATGCCGTGCAATTTCTTCAACTCACTATATACATTATCTATATATATATATATATATGTATATGCAACTCGCCCGATCAGACATGTTGGCGTGTCGCACTTGTCTTGATTTAGATTTATATGCACAGACATAACTTTTATATATAGTATATATATCTATATATATTTATATATATATATATATTTATCGGTCTGTATGCTGCATACATGCTATAAATATTATTTATCATTAATGACAACTTGCGTGACATTCGTTCATTCAATGTGACAATTTTACGTATCAATATTGATAGATATCAACAGGCTAAAAAGCTATTAAATCCGTTGATGGAATGATAAATATCCCATAAAAGATTGTATTATCTGGGATATATAATTAAATATAAATAAATTATTTTCCAAGTTTGCTAATTACCATCGTAATAATCAATCAATTGCCAGTTCCGTGATTTAAGTAATTAAAAGTAATGCAACAAATTTTTAAAGAATTTTATAACGATAAATTTTAATTATACATAATTAAAGGAATTTTGAAAAACAGCTTCAAAATAACCAATTAAATACTTTCAGTAATTAAAAGTAATGCAAAAACTTTTTAATTATTGCATATTCTTAAATTTGTATTATAAATCATTAAAAATATTAAAAATCAATTATGTCTTCAATTATATCAGTAATTAGAAGTAATGCAAAAGCTTACTGATTGATGTCAAAGTAATTAAAATAATTGGTTTAGTAATTAACAGTAATTACTAAGTAATTAAACATATTAGAACAGCTCAAAGTCAGTCTTTCATTCTACTCCTAGCTCGCGTGCTCTATTCAAACCACCTCTTTGCAACTTATTTACAGGGTATCCAACTGGACAGCTAGCATAAAGTGTCGCAGTTTCGTCGTCGACTGTGAGACTGTAATACAAACTGACAACACGACGACAGTGGGACTCAAAATCAATGATTGCATATTAAGCAGGGCTTGACACACACATACACACACACACACTATTAATAGTGGAGCACACGTGCCGCATGCCACCTGTTGCAGCTTCCAGGGAGCAGGAAATGTTTGTTTACACAGCACTCTCAGTTCCAGTCGTAAGACCTGCCCCGCAGCACTGGATTACAGGATCAGAGTCGGGTCGGGAACATGCCTCCAGCTGTCCAGTTTCCCAGCTGCTACACCCACGCTTTCCCCCTCTTTCTCACTTAGTTCAAGGTCCTTTTCGAAATAACGACGCAATTGATGGACAGCAGTTTGTTGTTGTTGCAGTTGCCACAGTTGTTTGTGGCAAGTGTAACTGAAATAGTCACGCACTTCGCTGCACTTGTCACCCACAATCTGCTTTACTTAACCAACTGCCCCGCAATCCCACCCCTTCCCCCAGCTCGGCGAGTGAATTATTTTTAAATTGTACATATTTAATCAGCTGCAAAGATCCGAGCATAAAAGCTAAATTAAATTATTTATTTATTCGTTATTTTCTTTTAAATTTATATAGCTTAAGTCCTGACTGAAAATATATCGAGTTGAACTCGAGTTGAAGAATAAATTTCTATTCCAGAACATCATTTATGGAAAGAGTTGAACAGTTTTCACTGTGGCAAACTGGAAATGCAATTTGAACGATTAAATTTAATATATGCTTGTGAAGCAATTAGTGGAACCTATATAGTCTCTCATAACGAAACCGATATCGAATACCGTTTAAAAAAATTAGGAATCAGTTCATAACCTTCAACTTAAACTGAAGCGTTTTGCATAGTAAGCAGGGAACACAATTTGGAATCACTTTGACAACTTATCCAGACAAGAAATTTGAAATGATTTGTACAAATTGAACCCACTGAGGAAATGATATACCAAAATGATCGATTTGTTGGAGAATATATATGTATATATATCGGAGAAGACTTTCCAATGCGCTCAGCGGCAATATTTGCAAATCCATTTGAGAGCAGCTTGACAACACTTTGAAACCGGTTAACCTTCTCAAAAAGATGCACTTCAGTTGTAAAAATGCCTCAAATATTTAACCGATTTATATATACATATGTATATATATGACAAATATGCAAATGACAGAGCAACGTGAATCATTTTAGTCGTAGAAACTTGAGTATATATACTTGATGCATACATATATAGGAGCCGACGATTACTCCGTCTGTCTCAACACCAAACAGAGGCCCCCACATGTCGCCTTTGCCCTCTACCCCCGCCCAGAAGTATTCAACCTTATACTCACTCACACACACTCACACACTCACACACACACACACACACACGCATACAACAACATTCATTTGTTAGCCGCCGCCAGTTCAATGAACGACTCCTCCTCGGCTGCGGTTGTTACTCATTTTGGCATTTTGTGCGCCGCAAAGTTTTTACCTAATTAAATCAACAAAGTGCTGGGAAAAACATACACGCACACACGCACACACACACACACTCAATACACAAACACACACACTCAACACACACACAGATTAAATAAACGATTGAGTCTAGAACAACAGCTAATAATGCTGAAATGCAATTATTGAGCGTAAAATAAGCAAATTAAACAAAATAACAAATCAATTCAAAGGATCCGCCTACTTAATGGCGTATACGGGGTGTTAGAGGCGGGGTTTGGGGGTGTCTGCACTGATAAACATCATCAGTTTTGATTAACACACGCGACACGCAACAAATTTAGCCTAATCAATGTTTTATATAAGTGTTGCATGCATTTTTGATGCCTCTTTTTTCTGTGTGTTCAACCCCAAATGGAACTTTTGGACAACGCTGCGTTTGTATACCCTGTAAGTGAGGTAGAAGTGTGCTGCATAGAAGGATGTTATACTATATATTATGATATTATACTATATACTATATACCAAATCTTTCCAAAGAATTACGAAACTTGACTTTGATCTGCAAGATGTAAGCAAACTTCTCCTAAGTTAACCCATTCTTAACCCTTATTTCCGTACAGGGTAACTCCAAGTCGAGCTAACTCTAATAAAGCCTCTGGCATACAGAAATAAGTCGATTTTATCTCCGCCGCCGCCTCAGGTTCGAAGATTACGCGACTTTTGTGTCATAATTTACAAGGAATAAGCAAATTAGCGCGACAAGTCATTAATTAGGTTTTGCTGACAATGCCACAGAGTGGCAGCTAGCGCAAGAGTGAGAGGTGAGTTCAACACAAATGAAATGCTGTTCATATGCAAAATACTTTCAACAACAAAAACACTTTCGAATTGAAGCTGAAGAAGATGAATCGATTTATCAGCGCCTCCAACGCTGGCAGGAGTAAAACAATATTTTGGGCTCTGCCTGCCACGCAGATGTATGCAACAAAGGGCATGCCACGTGCCAAGTGCCCCATACAAAGCAAACACAGACAAGATTTAAATGAATTTCAAATCATCTTTTCTCGTCCTCAACTCTATCAAAAACTAAAGCAAGCTTTTGCTTTTTGAGCTACAAAACTAAATTTGCCAAATTTGAATTTAATAATTTTACTAAATTTTTGCTAAAATTCAGACAAAAAAAAACTCGAAACTCTCGCAAACTGAAAACAAGTTGCACAAATGAATGGCGCTGTGAATTTTGCAATATGTTTGTGCTTGACTCTGACAGTTTGGCTACTCTTTGAATATGCCCAGTTTTTTACAGGTGACAAGGCCAAAACAGGTAAGTAAATAATCCCAGTAGGCCACTTTTGAATGGATCTGGAAGTAAATATAAACTGAAACTGCTTTTAACACGTTGCACACACAAACAACAAAATCGCACAACATTCCCAACATGGATATCAATAACAATACATTCGAAATGGAACTCGAAGATGCTGTTGGGGAGATCGGCCAGAGCAGCTCCATCGATGTCTATTGGCACTTCTTGTGGATCTTTGCGGCAATCTATGCGTTGTCCAAGTTCAAGGAACTATCGGAGCGTTATATAAAAGCCAAGATGGCAACCAAGGAGCGCAGCTCCGATGTGCTGCGGCTCAACGAGGAGTGGGAGAAGACCCTGTTGCTCTACGAGCAGGATAAAATCGAATTGGATTCACAGTTGCGTTCGCTGCGCAAAAGGAATTGTGGTTTGGAGGCATCGATGCGAGATTTGCGCGATTGCAATTTACAGTTGATCAACGAGAATTATATGCGCACTATGCTCCAGGATCAACAGATTCAGGGCTTGGCTCAACGCGTCCAGGATCAGCAATTGGCGGCGAATATCTACATCACCAATCGTCACATCCATTTGACGCGACAGGTCTTCCTCAACGAGGGACCCACGGATCTCAATGCGAATCCGAAATCCCTGAATGTTTGGGTGCAATATTTGAAGATGCGTAAATGTTTCATTGGCGAATTGGCTGATCCCAAATTGCTGCTTAATGGTCAGCCAATTGTAATGACTACCGAACAAATGGCAAAATTACAGGGTATTTCAACTGGTCAAATTGTGTGAAATTGCAATTTCTAATGGCTTCCTTTACAGGCATATTCTAATTGACTTCAGTAGCGACTGAAGAAAAACAGAGACAGAGACAGGACGCGAGAGAGAGAGAGAAAGTGCCAAAAATATATCAAAAATAAGTTAAATGATTTTAAAATTTTAACAGAGAAAAGCATGAAAATATATTTTTAGGATAAGCAACTCGAAATTAGCAAAGATTAAAAGCTGCAACAAAAAGAATATTTAAACTATATATTCATTTTATAGTTCGACATTATAACATGCAAATTGTGTATGTGATTGACAAAAATATGAATAATAATAAACATAATTGCATCTTGATCCAGAATTTAATCGAGAATTTACATCCAGAGAATCGAGTGTATTAACTTCCGTTTGAAATTAAGAACTGTAAACGACATGGAAATTCAACATGTGTTAAGGAATCAGGAACAAATGTGGAACTAAATACCGCAAAAAAGGTGGATTAAAAATAAAGCTTTATCGGAACCTTTACGCATTACATACCGGAAACGGAAATACACTTCCCATTTGCCATCCGCTAAGCCAAGTGAGTTTTCCGCGTTAATTTTGCTAACGAAACAAATTACATTTCCACAATTTGTAGTCGATTTTTGCTAACCAGAATTTAGTTGAATCAATTCTGAATATATATTTGGCTTTAAGCTCAAAGCAAGGCTCGATCACATCACGTCTAGCAACTGGCTAATAATTGATTATTGTATTATCTGCTCAAGCTCACTTCAAATATATATATATATATATATATATATATATATAGTGTCGAAATGGTAAACGCATTATTGTCTGGCAAGCTCATTAGGCCTACTTGCCGCAATCAGCGCTAATCGATGAACCTGCCACACAGACACAGACACCCAAAACGAAAACAAGAAACTCGACCACAACAACAACAAAAAAATGTGGCAACTGTGCCACAGTAAACACAATGAAAGTGCATTTAAACTGGCAATAAATCTAAATTAACAAAAGTGACAATAAAAACAAAAATACAAAAAACAAAAAAAAAAAGAAAGAAAAACATTAAAAAAAATACAGCTGCCCCAGACGAGCAAATGACCCAAAAAGAGAAAAACATAAAAAAAATAAATACGAAAAAAAAAAAATTGAAATGAAATAACAATAAAATCAAATGAAAAGTGAAATACAGTTGAAAGCGCAGTTGCGCAAAGCAAAAACAAAAACAAATATGGCGACTATCAATATGTGCAAATAAAGCAAGAGAGAGCGAGAGCGAAGAGCAGCTGGAGCTGCTGTGAACGGCTGGGTTGAGGTGTGGGGTGGGAGGAGGCAGTTGCCGTTAACCTTGAGCCGGCGACTGATTACAAAATTGCACCGATAACTGCCAGTGACCCCAGCGCTGCTCGCCAATGAATGAAGGCGAGCAAAGCGCAAGTAAAAGTAGAAAAAAAAAGGGGGAGAGAGTGAGAGAGAGAGAGAGAGGAAGAGGTGCAGGAGGGGAGGGGGGCTTAGCAGAACTGCGACTTTGATAAGTCATCGTCAAACGTCATCGTTTCGCTCGTTTCCTGGCCGCCAGATGTCTCAGAATAGAAATCATTTCTTAACAGTTCTTTTTTTTTGCTGTTTCTGTTTTCTGTTCTTTTTTTTTGCATTTGACATTTCCTTTGCACATTTGGTGTCTCTTTTTAGCTAATTTACTGAAGGATTGAAGGCGATTGACATTTAAAAAATACACAAAACAAACTTGTGACAGCCACAAAATTCTTTATAAAATGTTTAATAAATGCCGAAATGAAAAAGCCGCCAGCTGAAATAATGTTTAAAATGTGAGTTCGCTTGTGGCTCAAGCAAACTGAAACAGTTCCAGCTTAAACATATTTGATTATACAATTTTTTCTTTATCTTGTATTTTATGCAGCATTTTGAGTTTTAACAAAATTCAATCGTTTAGAGTTAAGTTAAGTTACCTTTAATACATGTTTTATTTCCACCCTCCATCTGTGGCACACCCTTAATTTTCCTATTGACCTTATCACAACTTTTTCCTCTTCATGCTTGCAAATATTTTTAGATATTTAGCTTCTATTACAATTATAAATATAGCAGCACAAATCTCAGCTAACTATTTTGCCTATATTTAGAATTTGTCATTTATAGATCGAACTATTTATGGTTTCATTGTTCGAGAGCACTTTGCCACATTGTTGCTACAACAATTACGCTTAAGTAAGGCACGAATCCATTGTGGGTCAGGGTTAAAACAATGTGAACAACGTCATTCGATGTGCGACCCGCATCCTCCTGCATAGATATATATATATATTGTATGTTTACCAAGTTCTGTTTTAATTGTTAAGCTACTATCACACTATCCCGCTCTCTTCTCTGTCTCTGTCTCTTTCTCTGTGGCAGACTGTGACGCAGAAGCACTTGCATTGAAAAACACTACGCAATTATCAAAGTCAGTACAAAACTGTCTATTATTTATAGATCCACAAAAGTCACACAATTTGCGCAACGCAAAAGAGTTTTTAATGGCATTTGCATAGTTTATTTGTTTATCACTCTCTCCTACTCTCTCTCTCTCACTCTCTCTTTCTCTCTCCCTCAATCGGTCAATCTCAATTTGCGCTAAACATTTACCAAAATGCCATTAACCTAGTATAGAACGCAGAGCAGCGCGAAATCTAATCGTTAATTGGCACACTAACCCCAAACAAAAATGGGCAACAGACGCTGGCTTTGCCTTTGCCATTGGCCCCATTTTCATTTCACTGATAATAATAGTTTATCAAGGTTGTTTGCCAAAAAAAAAAAACGAAATAAATACCGCAATAGCAAACACAAATAAAAAACGAAAGCGAAATCGAAAGCATGTGGGTGCCTCAATAAAAAGAGCTCCAACAAACAATACAGAATCTAACAACAACAAAAAAAAGACATAAGAAAATTAGAGATTTGTAATTTTTGGAGTACAGATTCTTAAATACCCTTTCAGCTGTTTCATAAGATCTATTTTTGTATATAGTAAATAAAAAAGTCAATTATAGATGCAATTTGATTGATCTTTAAATGTATCGAAAAAAAGAATATAATTTTGGAAACTTTTCAAATCAACTGTATACCTTAACACTAGATGCCTTACAAATTTAGCTTAATATATATTTCCCTAAGTGTGACACACTCACTGACAAAACTGGCATACCCTACGTCAAGGGCAGCGCAACAACTAATTGAAAGCGACCTTGAGATAATGGCCTCATTTCATGCAGATTTTTTTTGTTGGTATTTATTTGGAAATTCTTGAGTTTGCCTAGCTGCTAAATGCTAAATGTTAAAATGAACCAGGAATCCACACACAGTAGCAGCGACGGAATTAGCTAATAAAATGTTTACAATAGGCATAATAATAATTGAATAACAACAACAATCAAATAGGACAGACAGACGAAGCGACACACGACCCACATATTTTAAAAGAGAATTTGATGTTTATACGAATCGCCAGTTAAACAAAAATAATCAAAAACTTGGAAAGCAAAGTCAAATGAAATTGGAAATCAGCAAACAAAAAAGAAAAGATGTAAAATATATATTAATTTGATATTTCTTGTAATAAGTTTTGCAATTGGTTTATTAATAGAAAGAAAACCCCAAGTTGATTAATGATTATTATTATAAATTATTGTAATCAATTTCAGCTTATTATAAGCTGGGATTTTCAAATATTCCGCGAATTTAGCCGGCCATAGAAATTCCATAACATTTTTACATTTTCAACATTGCAAAAACTCAAATGTAATCAAATTATTCAGTCATCAACACAGCGCAAAAGAGAAAGAAAAAGAGAAAGAGAGAGAGTGAGAGAGAGGAGTAAAAAATCAAAATTCTGTTGGGGCAACCAGTTGACAATTTACAGCAAAATAAACGCGATACACAATAAAAGAGTGAAACAAATAAATCAGCATTGACGAACGGCATCATAAAAATTCAATCAACACTTTCAAAAAGAGATGCAAAATAAATTCAACTGAAATACAGCCCAAAAAAATTCAGACGTTGCAGCTAAAGTTCAATAGCATCGCAGCAAATGCTAAACTTGATGGAATTTCTAAACAGCTGACAACAACAGATTCGAATGCGTCATTTGACAAAACATTGAACTCAAATTTGGCTTATGTATATATATATATTATATATATTTTATAACTTTTCTTTCATTTGTTTTTTATTTGCAATCTACCTGCTGCAGTCAATAATAATATATAAATGCAAATATTCATTTTGCAAATTTGTAGATAATTTAATTATGACATCGAGAAGACAACGAACCCATCAAAAGTTGCTTAGAAAAATGTATGTTAGCGGCAAGGGAACACAGAATACCCTGTATAAACTTGACAATACTTTCTATATGTTTTATCTGTAACTAAATACCTTATTAATTACATACTCAATTTTACATAAGTGAAGATCTTTATGATAAATACTTTATATATAATATAACCTACAACAAATATCCTATATCCTGATGCGATTATTCCTTCTACTTATTAAAATGAATAGTATTCTATTCTCTTTTCTTTAATTTCTGTATATTTTATATCTAATATATCCTATCCTATTATATACCCTATATCCTCATCCAATTAACCTTACCTAACCTCCAATTATCTATCAAAATGTGTAACTTTCAATGTCCTTTTCCCTTCCCTACAACTCCTAAACGCCCTTAAACGCTTGTCAATCATAGGGTATCCCTCCAGTCATTTGGGTTTATGGGTCAATGTGCTAGAGCCTGAGGCTGAGGCTTTTCGAGTATTTATCCCGAATAGCACAAAAAGAGAGGAACAAATTCCGACCGATTTGTCCATGGAGCGTTGACACCTTATTTTTGGGCAGGCCGAGTTCTAAACGAGCAGTTCATTCACAGCCGGAATGGAACGAAATGGACAAGCCACATAAACCAAAAGCGATTAGGCAGATAAGGGCTTAAAAGATATGCCCCAAAGTCCCCAAAAACAACAACAGGAACAACAAAAACAACGGTGTTGGTGGCGCAATGACAGAACAACAAAAGTGAAGTGAAAAAAAATACAGGCAACAATACAGACAAACAAAAGTGAGACCAATGAAATGTTTGTTTACCCAAAAATTAGGGTCAGGGCTAGAGCAGGCAAATGACGACAGTAGACAGACAGACAGATAGAGAGAGAGAGAGAGAGAGAGAAAGAGAGAGGGATAGAACATATTTGGTTGCTTTCTTATCCGCTGTCTGGAAATCAGTAGCTGTAGCTGTGGCTGTGGCTGTATCTGTGTCATGCGAAAGCGAAAAATATATTTTTTCTTTTTTGTGAATACAAATTGAGACATTTAGCTGTGCCGCACTACCCCGCCGCTTGTCTTGCCCCACGGCGTCGCACAACCAGACAATAAGCACATAAATGCAAGTTTGTTCATGACTCTCATTCTAATTTCATTTAAATGTAGCCCCAAGCTCAAATGCGCTCGCTCTCTTTGTATCCCCCTCACACACACACACATTTCACAGCGCCTGGCTGCACTTTTCTCTCTTTCGCACTCTCTCGCGCTATGTGGCTGTCTCTGTTTGCGCCAGACGCCAACAATTTTCTATACACCCGAAAAAATTGCAGCCCGCCGGCCATTTTGTTTTTTGTCTGTGTCGATGCTTTTTTCGGCAATTTCATTTTTGCCATTGTTCTGCTTTGCTGTTGTTGTTGTTGTTGACGTGCTGTCTACTGTCTGCCGCCTCTCGCGCCTTTGCCCCCATCGTCAGCTGGCAAGCCTCGCTCAATCCCCCCGCCCCCACCACACTTACAGCCCAGCTAAATCGACGTCAACGTCAACGTCGACGCCGTCGTTGTCGTCGTCGCTTTTTGTTGCTGTTCTCTGGAGCGCAAAAACGTGTCGTCAATTTTGCTGTTTTTGTTGTTGTTACTTTTGGTTCATGTTCTGTTTGCGCACATATTTGCAATTCTCTTGCTTCTGCCTCAGTCTACAGCATTTTATTTATGCTTTTTACAAAATTGTGTTTCGCTGTGTTGAGTTTTTTTTTTAAAGCTGAATATTTACATTTTTTAAGAGTATTTTGAAATTTAAATATTTGATTATCTATTTTGGCGGCATAGGCATTTAACCGGTCCTGTGGCGCAATGGATAACGCGTCTGACTACGGATCAGAAGATTCCAGGTTCGACTCCTGGCAGGATCGCAGTAAAATCATTTTTTTTAATCAGTGTGACAAAGCAAATTGCTAACTTTGAATATTTATGTTTTCAAATAATAGTGTTTTTGAAAATGGTTACTGTATTATTATTATTGTTTCAGGTTAGCCAACATCTGATATAAACCAACACCGAAGAACTTGTAAAAAAGGTACAAATATAATGCTAGCTGTGACATAAAAATCTTTGATTCCTTAAAAACAGTAAGAAAAAAAATGGCAATATAAAAAGTAATCAATTATTGTAATTATTAAAAGCAAAATATTGATTTGTCGCCCAACGTGGGGCTCGAACCCACGACCCTGAGATTAAGAGTCTCATGCTCTACCGACTGAGCTAGCCGGGCACTTGTCTGCGTTCTGGCCAAAATACAATTTGTAAACGGAGGCCAACAACTATTTACAGAACTAAGAAGCAAATAGAGAAGTATGCAGAAGAATATCGACGCATAGATAAACAAAAGCAGACAAGCAAATCAAACATGAGAAAGAAAATAATAAAAGCGCCCACGATATATAGATATATATATATATATATATAGATGAACCGATAGGTTGCAAATTGAGGTCACATTGTGTATGCGTAATTTCGTTGACTTTAGCTACAGGTTGAAACTAATTAGCAGCTAAATAATTGAATTAATGTGCTTGATTAGCTGACTGCGTATTCTGAAGATCCCCTCCCTTTCTCTCTGATTAGTGAAATGTCATCCCCATTGTTGTTGTTGTTATTGGAGTGCTTGTAATTACGACACATGTAATACCCCGCCCACACACTCTCCCCTCGCCCCTCTAATTGTTGTCTATTGCAATTATATTGCAGTTGCACTTTTAATTACACTTAATCAGTTGCGCCTGCTTTTTATAATTTGCCTTGTGCATTTCATTCACACATTCATTCGCGCGCATTCATTGTTTGCCATCTCGCTCGCTCCCTCGCTCGTTCGCTTGTTCGCTCGAAACTACAACCACTATTCATAGATTTCTATTTCATTTCACCCTGACCCACCGCAATAGTTTTCATGTATACCCCCTTCCATTTGTTTTTTTTTTTTTTGTTTTGCTCTCTCTCAGTCAACGCCGGCAGCGACTGCAGCTACTAAACCAACAACAACAACAAGTGCCAACTATTTATGGCAAATTTCAAGTGTAGTTTTTGTTGCTGCCGCTTTCTTTCGCTATTTGCTGTGCTTTTGTTTGTGTGTTTTTTTTCGATACTCTTGACGTTATTTTATTTATTTATTATTATCAAGCGTATTTATCGAAATTTGTATAGATATATTTATTTATTTGTTTGTCTGCCTTTCAACTGTTAATGTTTAGTTTTGTTGTAGTTGTTTTTAGTTATTTTCGCAAACAAGCATAAATACATATTAATTTCCCTAGATTACAGGGTATTAGCTCTGCGACGCACTTATCTTAAAAATGGTAGTTTCATTTTTGCTTTTTTTTTTGGGTATTTTATTTCTGTCTGCGGTTCATTGAGTTTCAGTTTTAGCGATAAAGCGCGACGCCGGCGCCGCCGTCAGCCACGCACTTTTTTTTACGCACACAACAACAACAACAAATAACAATCAAACATTTTTGTTTGTGACACAAAAGTTTAGCAAGTGCAAAAAAATATTTCATGCAGACAGATATGTGTGTGTGTGTGTTTATTGTGCGGGCCGTTGTATGTGTGTGTGTGTGTGTTTTGTGCGAGCCTTTGTATGTGTGCGTGTGAGTGCGAGTGTGCGTGTGTATACAATGCGTATGACTCATTACGCATACGCCGTGCTGTCTGCGACGCATAAATATTTGATTGTTCTTACGTAGCGTATACGTAATCGGTGGCAATTAATGAATGTTGCCACCATTTGAGCGTATCACATTTCAAATCAAATAGAAATGTGTGAAATGTGTGAAATGTGTGAAATGTTAGACATGTTGTGAGGCTAAAGATTTATTTATGATTCTCACACTCTGTTACGGAAGGTAAATAAACCGACAACATTGTTTGTCGCTTACAATTTAATAGTTTAAAGAAGAGAAGTTTAGATTAGATGTTAAACCAAAAATCGGAAATGCCTATATCTTTTCATAGGTAAGGTCACCATACTGATAACCCAATTCAATTCCGCCTTCAAAAATCACGAAATTTGATATTGCTCAAGGTTGGGGAGCTTGTCTAAGCCAATCTGACAGGCAAGAAACCTTTTGGCCACCTGTTATCAGCTGCCAGCTATGATTTCAGAATTGAATATCGTGTCAGTTTTGACAAATTTATGGCAGTTCAAAGTCCTTCAAAAGCACATTTTCGTTTATTTTGTATCAAATTGGACTTATTAAAGAAGCAAGTTTTCGGAATTGTATTCAATTCTTACCCGTTCGACAATCGTTTTTCTCCTAGTGTACAAGTCTGCATATAAATATTGTATACATTTTCATTAGCTATATGTATATATATATACATGTTTTTTTTTTGGCTGCAAGTCAGCTCCTTTGCCCCCGCCTGATTATTCATTTCACATTTCGTTGTTTTATTTGGTTTTACTTTTATTTTTTGTTTTTTCTTGCCTTTGTTCTGACATTTATTTGAGTGTGTGCGTGTGTGTGTGTGGCTGCGATTTGAAAAGCTTTGTTTGAATTTCACACATATGCACATAATATTAATATATGTACCTATGCATATATATAGTATGTATGTATATGTAGCTGTATCTGTTAGTACACGTATGTGTTGGGTACACATGCAGTTTGCTTTTTACTGCTCTTGTTTTCGCACATATTTTGTGAGTGTGCTTTTATTTTATTGCCATCTTTCTCTTTTCCTTTTTTTTCTTTTTTGTTGTTTTAGGTACGAATTATCAGAATTTACTGCGTCTTTATTGTTCACTGTTTTTTCTTCGACCAAATAATAATATTTGTGTTTGCAATGCATTCAAAAATGTTGTGTTTATTCGAGCAGCGCTTAAGACTCTAAGCGATTTACAAGATTTTGATAAATAAATATGAATGGATTTGTAATATTTGTATTTGTTAATCTTTGCCACATTAAATCCACTCTCTTCATTACTGAGTGCTGTAAAAGCTTTCAATTCAACTCTTTTTCAATTACAATTTACTCTCCTCAACTCTTTCGCGCTGCTCAACTCAAAATCCAACTAGTAAAGCTTTTGCCTTGAGAAAAGCTACTTCTAATTACCGTATTATAATAACTCACATCGTTTTTCGTAATCCCTTTAACATCTGTCACCTTTTGTTATTCACATTTCCACCTATTTTTCGCATGTGTGTAAAAGTAAAAACAAAAACACTCTGCGAGTGCATTGCCTCGCATTATTCCGCTATTAATCATCTGATATATGGTACGGTACACACACCTCTGTCTAAGCACACAGTTAGGGCCATAAAACATCAATCAAATATCGAGCTAAAAGAAATAAATAAACAAATCTTTCCACCGCCCCCCCCCCTTTTTTTTTGCGCCTTTCCCACTCTCTCTCTCTCAACAACTTTTAATTAATGGCCTTTGTTTCATTGCTTTGCTGTTTGTGCTAAAACTTTTACTATATATATATACACGTATATATACCCCATATGAAATGATGTGCGTGTGTGTGTGTATTTATTTTATGGGTAGATTCGTGTATATATTCGTTGCACTCGGTTGCGCCATTTGTTGAGCGCGATAAGCTATTAAATTCATTTCAATTTGAAAGCGAGAGTCTTCAAAGCTCATCATGAATGTTTACCGAGTGCTGGCCTGTATCTATGAATGTATTCATCTATGCACTCGTATTTTCTATGAATATATAAATAATGTTTTACTGTGCGGCTTCTAGTTGAAATTATCTTGCAGTCTTGTCAGTCATTTGGCAGGTCTCTCTGAAATGCCTGAGTTATGTGCTGCAAATCATGTCAGGTGAAATATCTTAGAATTGTCAGGCATTGTTTCTGGTATTACGTATTCGTTTAACGTATTGTATCAGACATTACTTATCTAGTACTTATACGTATTCATATTTGTACATTGATTATTTAAATGTATTCCAACTTTCATTAAGAGGGAACTGTTTTTTAATAAGAATATCTAGTCAGATAAGGCATTAATGACTCGACTAGTGATACCTTATGGCATTGGAGACATCTACTTTAATGCGTTACAAACTTGAAGACAAAATTATAATACCCTCTGGGCAAAAAGTGAGCGAAATGAGTAATAGACAATATTTATAGCGTTAGAAATGAAAATAAATTGCAATTTTGCACAAATCTAAGTGTGGCAAATGCTTGGCCAATATTTAATTTATATAATTTGTGGATTATTAATCAAAATGACCTTCATACCCACAGAGAACTTTACTTTCAAAAAATCTGTCTCTCAAGAAATACCATAAAAATCATTCTTCTAAGCTAAACTATTATTCAACTATTAGAAAACAACTAAAAGTAGGCAACATATTTATCTGCTATAAAACTATTGGAACTATAAATTCCATAACAGATACATCTTTCGCTTGCCCCTTTTGCACCATCATCTCTTTGCCTCCCATAAGTTCTGTATCAGATCCATTTCGCTATCTCTTTATCGCACTTTTCACTAACCATCCCCTCGCTCTGTTGCCTGTCTCATCAGCTGTAAGATGAGCTCATCATTTGTGATATTAATGTGCCAGATGAGAAGTCATTCATTGATAAATACTATACACAACACCACCTAGGCAATTAGGCGAGAAAAAAGTTTAAAAAAATAAAAGAAAAAATCTATATATATATATATATATATTTTTGTTATATATATTTTTTTTTTGTATGGCATTTCAACTTGTTTTCGCATCATTTGGCGGCCATTTTCTGATGACGCGCAACGCGGCCACAAATGTGACTTACTGTCAGATTCATATATATATATATATATATATATATATATATATGTATATAGCTACAGCTATACACAAATACATGAGCACGTGTCGCTTTTGTTTGGAGCCCCCGAAAATTCGTATATTTTGTATATATGTGTTAATGGGTCTCTGACCTGATTTAATAATAATAAATATCATGTCAGACCCGTTTGCATGTGTGTGTGTGAGCAATAAATATATACAAACAGAAATGCACAATTTAAAATTGCAATGAATTCAAGTTGCGGTTGAATTTAATGTTTATTCGATTAATTTAATGACTGTTTAAAACTTGTTGTAAATAAACCCTTCAATTAACTGGCAGCATTTATGGAAATATAATAGGAATCTTAACTTAAAATGTACTTAATCAACAATTGAAGTAAATTTTAACAGATTCAAAAATATATTTAAATTTATTCTAGATATTTTATATATCTGTCGAGTGCATTAAATCAACTCAACGTTTTTATCCATTAAAAATTAGCCTAAAAATAGGTCTTAGCCCGAAATGCAATTACTGTCGCATAATTTCTTTGGAATTTACGACCAGGTTAAGCACATTTTTGTTGAATTTTCAAAAATTACACTTAAAATCACACAAAATTCAAAAAACAAAAGACCGACATTTTTCGACAAGTATAAAAACCCAAATATATATATATGAAAATGCAGAATACATATATACATGTGTGTGTGTATGTATAACGTATAAACAACAAGGCAACCGAAAAATATAATAACAAAATTAAGCTAACAAAATGTCTTATCAAGCACTCAAAAGAATAAAAAAAATATATATAAAAATAAATTAAAGCACAGAAATTTCCAATTGTATGTTGGAAATAAGCGAATAATAAATGCTCTATAAAATAAATATAACATTATTAATTATTATAAATGTAAACTGAATTCAAAGTGTCTAGGTTAAAACTTAAAGTAATTCATATAATTTTAATAATTGACTTTTAAAAATTTAAATTATTTTGATTCCAGGAATCCCCTTAGGCAATCCAATTGGGCAAAATTCTAAATTCCAAGTTAGGAGAACAAGCTCAAAGAACCAGTAAAGTGAAAAAGTTTAAAGGTATAAACTAAAAAACTTTTATGAAGATTAAAAGCAGTAGTTAAAAATCTGTAAAAATGGAAAATTGCTACAACTAATGTTTAAAAGCTTTTCCACATATTTGCATCATTTGATATATTTTGTTTTATTTTTATCATTTTGATGAGTAATGTCGCTATGACCACGCCCACTTGCTGCAGAAAAAAAAAAACCCATCCACCAACCACCCACTGTCATCATAGTTCAATATACCCCACAGGCCTCTTTGCAAATTTCGTGTACAATCCAAAATAAAATAAAAAAAATATGCCAAAAAAAAAAATAATCAACAGCGTCTGTTTTTTTTCACTGCTCGCGTGTATGTGTGAGGGTGTGCATTTGTCTGTGTGTGTGTCTGTGTGTGCGTGACCTTGAAAACGGTTGCTTTGTTGTTGCCACATTTTGGAAATTATCGCGCGAGTTTGTTAGTGTGTGTGAGGGAGCGGGAGAGTGAGAGTGCGTGTGTGTGTCTGTTTGAATGTATTGATGAAATGAAAGTCGCTGCTGCTGTTGCTGCTGCTGCTGCTGCTCGTTCGTTGTTGTGTTCGTTGACAAAATGCAAGCAGCTAAAATTGAAATGCGCTCGCAATTATCGCAGTCGCCGTCGCCGTCGCAATCGCTGCCATGAAATTAATTATCTTTTTACAGAGATGTACGATAAACATTTGCACCAGACAAAAAGCCAAAGTTCGCTGTATTAATTCAAGGCCAAGTGCAAAAATATTGTATACACATATGCAAACACATACCCACACACACATATGGCAACAACAGCAAGAACAGTAATATTGCCAATATGAGCTGAACT
>JAWNLT010000335.1:0-151339 GCA_035042145.1 Drosophila kokeensis | reverse complement strand
CGTGATGACATCCTTCTACGATCTCGACAAATTCAAACGCAAGGATTTTCAATAATTACATTTGCCAACAAAAAATGCAAATATTATTAATAATAGTAACTAAATAAACAGCAATTTAATTGTCGACTCTTGAAGTGGCAGAGAAGGCAGCCAAAATACCCTTCTCTACGCTTTGTACAGGGTATACTCATATCTCTGGTTTTTTGCCTTGCTTTGCCTTGTCATATCATTATCTGCTTAAGAGTGTTATAGATTCTGCTGCCTGGCTGTGGGCATGTCTGCCTCCTTTTCTCCCTCCCTCCCTCTCTCTTTCTCACTCTTCGTTTCTCTGTGTGTAGACTGATTCCTTATATACCTTAAAAGCTGCTCCACCGCCAGCTTAATTAAAATTTTCAGAGTTTCGGCTTCTTATCGCTGTGGCATTTCTCACATATTCACACCTTCTCCGTCGGTTTAAGGCGTTGTTGAAGACAGCTTCAGCTTCAGCTTCAGCGTCAGCTTCAGCTCCAGCTTTAGTTTCAGCTCCAGCTCCGACATCCAACTTCAGCTCCAGCTCATTACGGCCAAGCAGGGCATTGTTAATGCTTTTACAATTGTGTGAACAGAGGTGGCAGGCCAGTAGTGGCAAGGGGCAGGAAGCTGCAACAGAAGCTTATCGCACAACACAACGATTGCATTTTCTCAGGTTGGTTTTTCGTTGCCTTTTTCTTTTTTTCTTCTTCTTGTGTGGAGCGCACCTTATCTTTATTTTGGTCTTTTGGCCGACAGCCGGTCATCAATAAAGGCAAAAAGGCGCAGCTTCAACGCTTTATCGCTGGGAGACGACTCCAACTAAACGCTTTATCGCAAAGTCTCCCATAAATGTATGCGGCCTGGACACAAATTAATTCAACGCCTTGGATTTGTCATCAGGTCGGTGGCTTGCTTTTAGGTAGAGAATCGCCTCTCGACTTGATAAAAGCGCTGCCGCCAAGGGCAGAGGAATACGATTCAGTTCAGTTCAGTTGAACTGCTCTCAGAAATCAATGGCTTCTTCGATGGGTAATTAATAAACGTCCATAAAGATGCGGATACAATAAAAATTCCAAAGAGAGCGACAGAGCGAGAGAGAGCGAGAGAGAACGACAGAGGGGGGAGAGCGAATTGAGAAACTGGAAAAATCGTTGGGCTTTGTTTCGGTCACTCCAAAAAGGGTTTCTTTCATCGTTGTTGTTGTTGTTGTTGTTGTTGTTTTGTGTGTGTGTTTTTTTATGAGCTGCAGCTGCCTTGCACGGGATTAACTGGATTGTGTGAGTTGAAGTCCCGTCTCACCTCTCCCCCCACACCAACAACTACTCGGTTCTTGCCGGTTGGGGGCAGTGGCTGCACTAGCATCTCCCTCACACTCCCGCTCTCCATCTCACTCTTTGTTTCTATCGTTTTTATTGCTGTGCATTTGGTGTCTTAGGTTAGGACTCAGTCTTACACTGAGCAAAATATTATAGCTATATATTTTTGAATAAACTGTTTGTTGTCGAAAATAATATATATAAAATAAAATTGCAGAAAAAATTCTGACTCGAAAAAAATGCTTGTTTATTTTGTATTCTGTTCTTTTTTTTCGCTCAGTGTACGCCATAGATCCGTCGCAGCCTTTCGTCGGGATGTTACGTAATCGAAGCGGTCGAAGAATTAAGAAATCAAATCCGTGACTCTGAATAGTTTGGATAGTTTGGATAGTTTGGATAGTTGAGTGAACTCGTCGCGCGGGTTGTTTCTACGCATCTTTAATTGCATTCCCAGCATTTATTGTTTTGGGGCGAGAATTTGAATATGATGTAGTAGATAATAATGGGGTTGGGGTTTGGGGTTTGGGGGGCGTAATCTTGATGATGGTCATTAAATGTGGCTACCTACAGCTGTATACTTACAGCTACAAAAAGGCTGCCCAAAAAAGCAGCATTTTCAAAGCGTTTGATAATAGTTGGAATCGATACTCAAATAACAAGTTAATTAGTTTTATTTGTTGGATCATTTCCGATTTGGTTTGCTTTTAAAAACGGATTTGGATTTGGATTTGAAACTTGAAGAGCACCCACAACAAAGTATCTAATTTAATGGGCTTTGATATGTATCTGCGTTTAGACTAAATGTATGTTTTAGCTGCTAAAAACTGATTATGAAATCGAATATAAAAATTTGTTCTTCTAATGATTAACAAATTTATCTGATGCTGCTCCCCGATATCTGATCAATTTGTAAGGTTGCTTGTCTAATGAAGAATTATTGAAGAGACTGAAAACCAGTCAAGGCAAAAATAATGAAATAAATAAAAAAAATGTTTATTTTTGAATAATCAGAAAAATACTATCTGATTTTCAATTTAAGCGAAACTCTGCTCAAATCAATCCAA
Source organism: Drosophila kokeensis (assembly GCA_035042145.1). Classification (NCBI taxonomy): domain Eukaryota; kingdom Metazoa; phylum Arthropoda; class Insecta; order Diptera; family Drosophilidae; genus Drosophila; species Drosophila kokeensis. The sequence continues at coordinate 148,947 of JAWNLT010000335.1, read as the reverse complement.
TCAACTTTCTTCATTAAACCCATTCAAAATGCTTTTATGGGGTAAATATTTAATTAACCAAAAATCAACAAGTTTTGCACAAAAAAATAAAAAAAAAAGAAAAGTATTTAATTAGCCGAAAACCTGTTGCCGTGTGTCGATTCTCGATTTGCAAAAATTCCCAAATTCAATTTGCATTTCCTGTTTGCTGACCCCAACCCCTCTCCCCCCCACTAGCAACCCTTGCTAAATAAAATCAAATAAACAAACATTGCATTGCAGCAAAAACCCAAAATTAAAGCACAGTGAAGAAGAAGGCGAAAAAATGTTTTGTAATTTCCTTTTTGGCTCTACGTTCGGGCTTCGAACAAAGGCAAAAATAAATTACACGCAAATACTTGTCAAGGGACGGGGAGGGGGAGGGGGTTATATTCGCTAGTGACGTTTCTGTCTGCTGACGTCGCCGTCGTCGCTGCGTTAATGGCAGCGCAATTAATTCGAGCAAATCGTCTGTGAACCCTTTTTATGACCAGCATAAGGTGAGCGAGAGCAGCGAATGGCGGAGTGTGGGGTGTTTGTGTGTTGGGTTTTTGGGCGCTGCTCTCAAATACAAATTCATTAAACGGTAAACAGCGTCAGTTTTGTTTGTGCTTTTATGCCCGCCTTTGAACCGTTAAACGCGAAATAGGCGCACAAATATAAAATTTGTTTGAATGCCAACCAAAATTGATGCGCAATTTGTGAGTGCGAGTAGACAGCGCGAGAGAGGGAGAGAGAGAGGCAAATGCGATGCTGATGATGAAATACGCCTTGAACAATCCTAATTTATTCGACACTCAGGCAACACCGGTTTGGGATATATTTAACGCGATTCTATTTTCAACGCCAGCTGATAATAAAACTAAATTGAATAAATTAAACTAAATTGCTGTTAACATTCGCAAATTCAAATTGTAATAAATCAGACAGAAGCTGGCTGTAAAAATCGTTGTAAAATTAGCAGTCGAATTAGAAGTTATAAGTAGAAATAGGAATATAAATAGTAGTTAAATTAGTATTAGTAGTAATAAGTAGTGATAATAGTAGTAGTAGTAGTATGAATAGTGAATAAAAGTAGTAATATACAATTTACAAAATTTGCACGCATAGAGGTAAAAATAGTGGTACAAATATGGCCTTTTTATGGAGCATTTACAGCACTACTACTATTTACAACACAATTACCATTTATGGCTTTACTACTATTTATACTACTGCTACTGCAATTACGTATGCAAGCAAAGCGTGTTTCGTAAGGGTACAAAAAGAAAAATAAAACAATATAAAAGAAAAGGAAACAAAATGAAAATGCCAAACTGAATGAGTTTCCAAGACGAAAAACAAAGAAAATGGGAATACCTGAAAGGCAATACCTGAAGGGAAGTGCACTTAATGAGGCCAATAAAATCGAAGCGCCGTTCCACTTTCCAGTCAGTTTCCAGTTTCCAGGCCAAAGTCTAACAGGTGCCACAACAACAACAAAGTGCAGCCAGGTAGCCAAAAAGGATATTATTTAGGCAACATTTAAATTTGAACTTTATATTTAATTTTAAGGCATTTGCTTTGATATTTTACCGACGCTTTGTATTTGTTACAAATCACACACAAAACGAAACTGGAGGGGAGAGTGGCGGGAGAGAGAGAGAGAGAAATAGAGATAACAACAACAAACCATAAGCCAAAGGATGCATGTAGAAACAAAACGAGCAAAGAGACTGGGAAAACAAAATATGAAAACATTTTAAGCTGCTTGTATTCGTCTCTCTTTCTCTCACTCTGTCCCTCTCTCTATCACTGTCTCTCCCTCCATCTTGTTACGAATTTTGATCTGCTTTTATTTCCCTTGCATCGATTGAGGCATAAGCTAAAAATAGTTGTTTGTTTTAATGATCGTTTTTGCCAAGCTGCTTACGAATTATATAAATCTTAAATGCGCAAAGCCAAGCAAGACAAGCACTGGGCGAAAAAAGGGGTGCGTACATTTGTTGATTGAGCAAAAGTTTTATATTCATAACTGAATAAGTACGATTTTTGGTTGAGTGTAGATTGGAGTGGAAAGTCTTTCTCAACATTTGTAGCTAAATATTTAAGATGATATTTATTTTGTTGAGTGTAGATTAGAATGGAAATGAAAAAGGCTGTAAATACATAAATTGATTATTTTTTTGAAGTGTAGATTAGAATGAAAATGCCAACCCACTGGAAGGCAACCCCACCCCCACTACCACTCCCCTTCTACTTGTCACTTCCATGATGACTGACAAGTTTATCCTTTCTGGCAGTTGCATCTTTCCATTATGGCAGTTACAGAGGGAGGGGGATGGAGGGCTATCTATGCCCGCTTGTCAGTTGCTCACTAAATGGTTCAACGACCCAGTGGGTTACAGAGCTGGGTGGGGGAGGTAGGAGCTGGATGAATGCTTCATGGTCGTCATCATCTTCTTTTGCTTCTTCTTCTTCCTCGTCATGCTCAATGTTATCCACATTTTGCCTATTCATTTGTCCTTTGTGTGTCCGGCCTCGGCACACCCCTAGCCCCCGCCACCTTTCGCCCCCCACAGTACACCTTTGGCCCTTACCTATCACAACTTCAACTTTTGATATCCATCTGAATTTGCATTATTTTCTTTCGTTCTTCATTTCTACTGCTGCTGCTGCTGCTCCTTCTTCTGCTGCTGTTTACTGTCATTCTGATTTTAATCTTCACTGCGCTGCCCCCGTCTCTCTGTCTCCCTCACTCCATCTCTTTGTGCGTTTGACCTGCTTCTTCTTGCTACTGGCTTGCTTTATTATACCCTTGCGGAAAGTGAGAGCTAGAGAGAGTATATTAGTTATGTAATGAAGTATATTAAATTTATAAAGGTAAGATCTTACAAATAACTGTAACCAATTCGCCGCTTATTATTAGTATATTATATTCCTATATCACTAATATATAATATATACATTCTACTATACAGGGTATTTCAACTTCGGCGTGCTGCAATTCGGTTGTTTTTACATGTTTAGTTCTTAATTTTGTATTCCACTTCTTCCTCTTATGCTCAGCACATTTATTTGCTGTTGTTGTTGTTGCTCTCTCTCTCACTCTCAGACGCGTGTGCTTCAGCAGGCGAACAGGTTCCATTTCTTTAGGCTGCCACTGCACTTTTGTTGTTGTTGTTGTTTCCCTTCGGTACCCATCCACCCTTGGCCGACGAGCACTTGACGTTTCATTCCCATTCCAGAGTTAAGCCTGAAAAAGTATCCTAATTGGTATTAAAATCGCTGTTATTTTTTTCCAGCCTTTGTTGCCCTGTCTCGTTGTTTTTGTTGTTGTATTCTGATACTTTAAAAGGCATTTAATGGTTTATCTTCGCTCGTATTCAAATTGCATTCAACCAAATGAACTGAAAAATAAAGCAAAAAATAAAATATAAAAAAGAAATATAAATTCAACAACAATCTCAAATTCGGTTGCGCATTTTTCTGATTTAATCGCTATTATTCTTCTTCAACAGATTAAAATCAAAACAAACATCGCTCTTCTTCTTTTTCGTTGTGGTGCCCTGGTAAGTGGAACAAAAAGTTCTTCCAATGAACTGAAATATCCAGTGGGATAAAAATATAATTACTGAAGTTCACAAAAAAGTCGTTTTCAAGCAATATTGATTTAAATTAATTGATTGGAAGAATAGAAAACCAAAAATTCTTCGTATTTTTTTTATGTATTTGAAATTTCAATTGGAGCTTTAAAAGCAGAAAAATGCTTTAATCAATTAAAATATATTTTGCACATTCTGTTAATGTTAGTCGGTGCTTGATTGATTCTTGTTGTGTAGGTCAGTTAAAATATTTAAGCTATGTTAACTTTTCTAGCATAGCATTTTGTCCGAATTGTGTCTCTTGAATGTGTCAGTTTGCTATTAACAGCATCGCACTCTTAAGAGTAATGTGGAACGCATTACTCCGAAATAAAGAAATTATAGGAAATAATACTCAATTGAAGAGGCAATGTTGTGGTTTTATATAAAATCAATTAATTTAATAACTCTACACCTGCTTAACACATTCACTTTTTAATATTTAACTACGAAAATTATGCCCTATTTATTAGATTTATTTTCAAACTTCAACTGTTAAAATTGACAGTCGCATAAAATCCACATGAAGAGCTGGTGAGAGCCCAACGACTGTTAACTTGAAAGAGAGAGCGCTGTTAAAATGAGGACCATTTCCCATAACTATGTCGTTCTGCTAACGCAAAGACATATTGTCAAGTGCCACAAAGTAAATCCATTTAAAAAATAGTTGAAATCAAATTAATAAACATTTATGCAAATAGACATTTGCAGGTTGTACGTTCACATTGCATTATTAATGGCGCACTATTAGTCAAACGCTCAAGCTTTTTATAATTAATATTATGATGACAGCTACTAACTAACGAGGCATATTAATTTTAAGCGTAAACTTAGTTGGGCTTTTAGTAGTCGAATATTATTTTTATTAAGTAATGTTATCCTTCAGCAACAGCCGTCGCTTAACATAGTGCAATTCTTTAGCAGACATTCGCTCTCTCCTCTTCTCTCTCACGCTCTCACACAATCCACACTCAGCAATTTTGGAGAGCAGCAGCAGCTTGTTTACATTTGCTGTGTTGTGTGAACAGTCGTGTGCAACTTGTCCAACTCAGTGTTGCCGAGTGTCTGAAGAGTAGTGGTTGTCGTAGCGGATGGCGTTACGTTTCAACTAGAGAAAACCGATTCGCGTCCGTTCGTGCGTACGTTCGTCGTCAACGTTAAACTGTCGTCGTCGTCGTTTGTTATATATTCGGGCTGCCAAAAAAAGATCCGCCAGTTTGTCGATCGTTTCTGTTTCGCTTTCCTTTTTTCGTCTGAACGGTTAAAACAATTAAGCTACAAACGACTTTAAAAGCCGGCTAACGGTTTTTGACGGACAAAGGCAGCGCAAGCGAAAAAAAACTCAAAATAATTTTAGCTGCTTCGCGTGTCCTTTCTATGCGTTTGTGTTTTTCGCTGCTTCAAATTGAATGCACCTTGAATGGAAGAAGAAGCAGAAGGAGGTGTAACTGAGTCTGTGTGTGTGTAGTGTGTGTGACTGTGTGCAAAATATTAAATTAGCCGGGTTAAAGAAGCAACGGGATATTTGCCATGGATTACAGCAAGGATTAAATAACAAAGTAATTTGCATATGTTGAAAATAATTAATTCTATGATTATAATTATGAAAATGTGCCTCAAAACTTTAGCATTAATTTATGCCAACTCTGACCACGTCTCTCCCGCCCTCCCTGACCACTCGTCCACAGAATGTCCGTAAGTGTCCATGTTGCGAGTCAATGAAATTTTTAATTGTGCACGCGTGTCCCAATTGACCCCCTTGTGGCAGATGGATGGGGGAGGGGGTATGTGAGTGTGTGTTCTCCAGCATGTCGTGCCGGTTACGCCCCCCCCACAACATCCCCTGCCCACTCCACCGAATATCCTGGACGCATGTTTCCCGCATTTTCATCATATTCTGAGGAAACTTGCACCCGTTTCCGGTTAATGAATATACCCCTCACCGCCACTCCTCCCCACATATACCTCCGCCTCCCCATATACCCATAAGCCACCCCCATGTACCAAAAAAAACTCCCCCTTAAAATGCAGCCAGTGCTTAATTGAGTAAGTTAATCCCCTAAGCAAGAACCCCTTTTGAAGTTCTTGGTCAAGTTTGCTAGATTTCTAATGAATTGCTGACAATGATTTGTGAAGGGACTTCTTGTATTTTTATTTTGTAATAAGTTTAATACTTGTTAAGATATATTTTGTGGTTTGGATGTATGCAAAACTCTTTAAAGGTATATTTGAACGTTCGTTTCGGGGAATATGTTAATACTTGAATATATTCTTAAATGAATATTTTAAGGTTTGAATATCTGCTTTAAATGTTAAATTTTCTCAAAGGATTATATTAATGTTATATAAATGTTGGCTAAAACTTTAGCTGCTCAAGGGATCTGAAATTTATTTATTTTGCTCAAAGTCTTTAATTAAATTTTGAAAATTGTATATAATGTTTGTTTTAAGGCTTCATGTGGAATTTTTGCTTATATTTAAAGTTGGTCTATTTTCTAGAATAAGATATCAAATTGAATTTACTGCAAACTTCTACATTTTGAATATATACATATATATAAATTAGTTTTAGGGGGTATAATGCAGCTGCAGTACAATATATATCGTTTAGTATTCCATTACAATGTAATGCAGCATGTAAGTGGCCAAGCTTATGGAAAAGTAATACTGTTTGTAGTATGGATTCGAGGCAACATCGTCCTCAAAGTATAGATTACGAATTGTAATGGGTTCTTTTTGCTACTGGGCTCCCTCTCTATCTCTCACTTAAACTACCTCTCTCTCCTCTCTCTCTCTCTCTCCATTTCGCTGCTTAACTCACATCTTAATTTCAATTGAACTTGCAGTTTTGTCGCCTGTTTCTTAAGTCCCCATTCCACTTTTGTCGCCCGTTTCTTAGATCCTCCCCCCCATTCTCACCTATGCCCACTCTTCGCTTGTTTTTTTTTGATTTGCGGTCACTTTTGGCCGCGTGCTTTGCTTTTTTTTTGCACGTGAAATGAACATCAGCAAACGTTGTGGAGAGGGGAAGCAGGTGGATGGAGGGTAGCGTAATGCACGCATAAAAAAGTGCCGAGAGCCAAACTCAACAAAAAAAACAAACCACAACGTTTGTTGCCTACACTGTGGTAGGCAGAGGGGGAGGGTGGGGCGGGTGGTCAGCTCATTGGCAAAGTTGCCCAGAGTTGGCCTCGTGTCGCCTGCAGCGTTAATTTATAATTTACTGTGCGCACTGAAACCGTCAAAAACCAACCAACCCCTCACCCCCCAGCACCCTGAACACCCCCTCTCAGCCGCCCAACCACCTGGGCAGAGTCCACACTGTCCACTTCTCTCTCTCCCTCTCTGCCCCACATTTATTTTATTGTTTTTGTGTGCGTTTCTACGCGCTTTCTTTCTGCGCCCGAGTTTTGACTTTTTTACATTTGCCGTCGGCGTTGTCCTTGCTGCTGTTGCTGTTAGTCCTTATTGTTGTTGTTGGAGTTGTTGAGAGTGGTGGGTGGGTAGAGGGGGAGGGCGGGGGTGTTGGTTGGGGTTAGCCAGACTTGCTTGTGCAAATTGCCTTTTCAACTACTCGCAAACATTTGCCTGCTGCTGTTGTTTTTAGTGCCTTAATTTTGTTTTCATTTTGTATGGATGTGTGTGTGTGTGTGAGTGTGTATGTGTGTGTTGTTTTGGTTTTGCTTTAGTGGTTTTTATTTTAATTTTGTTCTTTCTGTTGCCAGTCTGTTTTTGTTGTTATCTGTGTCGCCCGTTTTGTTCTTTTAATTAATTTGTAAATTTACTTGGCCAGATTAAAGAGCAGAGCGCAGCAGATTAGCTAAAAAGTTTCAAGTTTGTCATAAATTCAGTGCAAGTGTCTTAAGTCGAGCATTTTCCAAATGCTTTGCTTTTCAGCGTGTGTTTTGAGTGTGTTTTGAAATGTTTAGGAGCTAAATGGATCGGATGATTAAATCACAAAGCTGCCATGGCAAGATTAGTAACAATACAATTAATAAGAATAATAGTAATAAGAATAAAAATAATATTAATAATAATAAAAATAATAATAATAATAATAATAATATTAGTAATAATAATAATAATAATAATAATGATAATAATAATAATAATAATAATAATAATAATAATAATAACACAAATAATAATATTACAAATAATAATAATAATAAGAATAACACAAATAATAATATTACAAATAATAATAATAATAATAATAATAATACTAATAATAATATTAATAATAAAAATATATGAGAAACCTAATTTATTTTTCTATTTTACTAACTTTTTGCACACTTAGCCAGAGGATATCAATAATTGGGACCTTTTGTTAGTATATACTGCTTATTGTCCATTAAATGAATAGGAATGTTAGGATAAATAATTTAAAAGTAAGTTGAAAAATGAAATGATATAAGATTGAGAGTAAATGAGATTAAGCTGCAAGTAAAACTTTTGCAAGTATTGTTATTGCATTTTACCAATATTCGCTAAAGTTTGTATAATATATTTGCTTAAATGCATGGTTGTATTATTTGATTGAGCTTTTTTTATAAAAAACATTATGAGATCAAAAAATACATTTAATCTAAATTGAGTTCAATTTCTGTGTGAAGAATTCAATTCGTTTCAGGCTTTGTTTAATCTTTTTCTTTTTTGTTTTTCTTTTACCGTAATCCATCTTTTCCACTTATGTGTTTAAACTTTAAGCTCAACGCAACCGCAAAAATGTGCTAATAAATTCGATTTCCTCAATTCAGGCAGAAACATCAACAGCAAACATAACCCAAACACACACACACACACGCACACACACACACACACACACACACACAAGCGCATTGATGGAAAGTCGGTGGGAAAACATTTGCCTTGAGGCCATTAATCGCTCATTTTTCGCATAAGCAAAAGGAAAATGCGAAAAAACGCCTGACAATGTTTGCCCAGTCAAAACAAAAGCAACAGCAACAATAACAAATGACGTTTACAACAGCTGTGTGTTGCTTTATTGTCGCTTTTGTTGTGGGAAGTGTTTAACTTTTGTTTTCATTCGCGAACACCGCAAAAACCAAAAATCCAAAAAAAAAAAAAAAAATAATAAACACAAAAAGAAAACTTTGCTGACAAAGTTGTTGGTACGAAAAATGTCAATGAAGTCGTTTTAGTGTTTGCTCCCCTCGCTCCCCCTCCGCTCCTAATGAAAACATGTCTCGAATTTAAAATTAAATAAACGGCAGAGCAGTGCAAAAAAAAAAAAAATTCATAAATAAGCAGAAGAAAATTCCCAAATGCGCAATTAAAAAATTTTACAGTCATAACTTTTTTATTATGAAACATAATTCAGAGGGATTTTTTGTGCAACCTCCTACTTGCCCCACTCCACCTCGCCACCTCTTGTTTATTTCGTACTTCATTTCGTATTCTCTTTCGTCCATTTTCCCTATAAATTCCCTACGACCTGCGACCTACGACCTACGACCTACGCCACTAAATACCTCACCATCACCCTCCGCCTCCGAAAATTAATTTCATTTTACAAGTTAAATTGCATTAAATTTCTTCTCTTTTTTTTTATTTAATTTCCTTGGCCATTTCTACCGTTTATTTGAATGTTTATCAGATTGGCCAACTAGTTGTTTTTATTTCTTTTCTTAACAGTTTCTTTGCTTTAATGTTTTTTGCCAGTTTGAGTCATAATTGTAGGCCTTCAATTATATTTAATGGCTTATGGTTTATAAATAAGAATCTTTATGCCAAGAACCCAAAGATAAGCGCGCTATAATTTAGTATATATATATATATTTATATATATATATGTATTCATAATCAGGATCAACAGCCAAGTTGTATTGAGCTGAATTGTAGTAGATTTTCTTAGCCATCTAAAAGTCATCCAAACGTTGCAAGTTATTATATGAGTATCCTCCAAATCCTCACAAAGATTTTCGTCTGCTGGGTCCTCCACACAATGGGTATTTATATTTAGAAAAGTCGTTGTTATAGGGTAACTCCTTGTCGAGCACTCTTATCTGTTATTATTACGTTTCTTATCAGGTATTTCTCTAAAGAAGCTGGTACAATCAGGTCATCAGTATATAGTAATGCATGAGATTATTTTGGAGTTATGCGATATGATCCATTGATCGTTGAAAGAGACATCATATTTCGGTTAATATTCTTCAGTTGGTCAGTCATTCAGTCAATCAGTCAGTAAATCATTTAGTGAGCCAGTCAGTTAGTCAATCTTCTGTTGCATCCTCCTGAGCATCCCTTACGCAACTCATGCCACACACATGTGTCGCATTATGTTTTGGGCACAAGAAACTTGCTAACAACCAATAATTGTCGCTTCAACTATATAATGCATAAATAGTACAAAAAAACCCTCTTTCAACAACAAACGAACAGAGTGGAAAACTAAACAGGAACAGCAAACAACAACAACAACAACAACAACGACATTTTTCCTTTTTTTTTTGCTCTGGGATGGAGGGCCAGTGGATTTGTCTGTTGGCCCAAACAAAGTGAAAAAACCGCGACGTGTCGAGGAAGGCATAAAAAATGCATAAAACGAGGACAAAATAAAGTCATAAAGTAAAAATTGCTGGCAGAATGGAGCCCCGAGACCCATGCAGAATGAATAAAAAGGAGTGTGTATGTGTGTGAGTGTGTGTGTGTGTGTTAGTATGTGTATGTTGCACAACAAATGACGAAATAAGTCAGGGGCGTGTAGGTGTTGCAATACTCTCTCTCTCTCTGTGTGTGGTACCCCTTTGTTATTCTTGTGGTGCGACTTGTTTGAGGTTTCAATAGGTCATAATTTACGCCTAGGCGCCCTTCTTCTCCCCAACCCCCCCCCCCTCTCTTCTTCCTTGCTTGCCTAATGCGGCGCCAAAAGGGATTCCAAACGGGATGAAAATGTGGACGAAGGGGAGAGTACGTAGCGACGACGGATTCTAGCTAGGTGGCACATACATATACTTTAACATGACGCTGACGCCACAGCAAACACATGTGTGTTATTGAGGCAGTATGTAAGTGTGTGTGTGTGGGTGTGCGGTTAGGAATGATATTAAAAATTCAGTACAACAGTACAAAACTCAGTTACACAAACTATTTCACAAAGTTCTGTGCAAATTGAAAAAAATAATAATTAAAAATATTTTTCAATTTAAAATATGAAAAAAAAACAAACAAATTTTTGACACAACAGTTTTTGTTTTTCTGAGTAGATTAAAGAAAACAAAAGGTTTGCTTTGGGGTATATCTATCGAAAGTTTATGAATTTCAGAATTTCAGAGCGGAATCGCGTTTTCAACTTTAAATGTTGTTTTGTTCAAAACTTCAATCCATGACTAAAACTACTTTATTTTTGAAAATCGCGACAATATTGACAAAGTTATGGCTATGGAAACTTGACACTCATCTCTACAATTTTCTTTGGGAGTATAATTAAAAAACGTTGAATTCAATTCGGAGTTTTCCAGCTCCTTTCTTATCATGCAGCAACTGCTGCTGCACTTTGGATTAGAGAATACAAAAAGGAACAAATAGCCACAAAAGTTCCCCTCTTACCCCCTCGTCCCACATACACACAAACAAAGGAGCTCTGTGCCGACAAAGCGAAGCGTAACATGTGTTGTTGTACTTGCTATGGTTGTTGTCCTGGCTATCGTTGTTGTGCTTGCTATTGATATTGTTGTACCGGCCATGGTTGTTGTTGTTGTTGCTGTCAGTGTCGCATGTTTTGTTATTAGCAGCCGCTGCCATTTGTGGCTTAGTATCTTGCACTAAATCTTACCATCTCGCTCTCTCTTTCACTCTCTTCCTCACTCCCTCTCTCACTCTTTGTTTGTGTTTGTGCAATGTGCAAATTGGTTTGGTCGCTGTATTTGTTTTTGCATTAGCTGTGGTCTGTTCGCTCTGCTCCTTTCACCACCCTTGCTACCTTTGCCTTCGCATTCCTCTTCCTCTATCCGCAGCCCTTCTTTCGGCTGCTTCTGCTCCTTGCCAGCCACGTTCGTTTTGTGCCTTCTTTATGGCTGTTAACGATGAAAAATTTGTGCGCTGTGCGTGACCCAACAGCGCCTCTGAGTCCTGCCTCACCCGTGCCGCCCCGCACACCGCATACACCACACATACACCATACACTCAACACCCTTCCACTCCCCCTCCCCCTCTCCCCCTCCTCTAAGCAGAGCAGATAGCCAGCTTCAACGTCAGCCTGCTGCTGCGTGTTGCTCTTTCCCTGTTTCTGTGTTTCTGTGCATATGTCAAACTAAGCCTTGTTGTCGTAGACACAAAAACAAAAAAGAAAGAAAAGAAAACGCAACATAAACTGTATGCGGATACCCTGTACATTTGGTTATCGATAGGGGTATAATGTGATGAACTGATTAATTTAATTTTGTATTTGTAAACAGGAAAAGTTTTGGTTTTACTTTTTACTAAAAATAAAAGGATGTCAACTTTCGGTTGGGATTTCGCATTTGACTTTTAATCAGTTCCGGTTTTATTTCCGTTTTGTAATAAAAATAAAAAAAATGTCAAAACGAATCTACTCAAATAATTCATGAAATGAAATGGTCCACATAATTTTTTGATTAACTGTATTTAGGGTATCCAAAAAAAAGGACATCCTAATTACTTATCAAAGATATTTCAACATGTTGTCACTGTGTTGTGGGCTAAAGTTAGTCTCAATTAGGCAGAGTGAGACAGCGAGAGAGAGAGAGATAGAGAGGGAGAGTGAGCTAGAAAGAGAGAAAGAGCGAAAAGGGACAAGTTGAATGGGGACTTTGCTGGCGTCAGCTTTAGGGTAGATTGTCGGCCTGGTGAATTAGGGAACTTTCCGTAATGTCCAAAGTGCCATCACACAAAGTGCTCGCTAGCTGTTGAGGTGTGTGTGTGTGTGTGTGTGTGTGTGTGTTATTTACAGGTATTGTTTTATAGTTGTCGTGGTGGTTGTAACATGCCAACCGCATCATAATTCATAGTACATTAACTGCAATGGGAGCGGGCAGCGAGAAGAAAGAGAAGCACAAGCGGTTAATGGTCGGTAGATGATAAAGTCGTTGCTTCTGCTGTCCCCTAACTGACAAGGGCGATAAATAAAATCGATAAACCAACCAAAAACCGGCTAAATGCTCAATTAATTCAGTTCGGTTCAAGAGAGCTCAAAGCAACTGTATTATTATGATATTCTCTGTTGACTGAACAAGGCGTCAATTGCCACAGTCAAAAGTTGTCTCTTTTGATGGAGGAAGCGATATTTTGGCGGGGTGTGAAGGAATGGGGAGAGGGTAGTGCAAACCAAGCATAATATGCGTAAAAATCCAATTAATTTCACACCAGCTAATTAAGTTGACATTCAACAGAGAGGCCACGCCCACTTGCCACACATCCTGTTTGTCTACTCGCACACAGACACAGACATCCCTTTACTTGTCTAAAGCAAATACTCAACCATCAATTAATACACACACACACACGCACACACTCATAAACTTGCCTTTGGCACGTGCGTAGGTTATGAAAACCGCAAAACGCATCCACAGCCAGAAACAAGGCCCCAAATGGTGGCATTTATCTAACTCTCCCCACATTCTTCCCTCGCCTTCCCATCGCCTTTGTCATTTGCTGCCCCGCCCACTGCCTTTAGTCAGTCATTTTCCTTTTTGGCTGCAGCCCAGCACGATATAAATTGTGGAAAACATGCGAGCGGGCCAATAAAACATGTTTTAACCACCGTTCGTAAGCTATGCTCCCTTACTTCCCCTCTTTCCCATTCCCGTTCCACTCTACACCCACTCCTTACTGTCAAAAGGACTGCAAGAGTAGCGAGCAGGCTAACGCAAAATTCTCTGGTGGCACATTCGAAAATAATTTTCCAAGCATTTGGGAAACACATTTCAAAAAATGTCAAGTATCCTTAGTGTGCAATTACACTGTAAACAATCTTTATCTCCATTGAAAAATCTCTTTTCATTTACGTTTGACTGAGCTGCAAAAATTACTTTCCACTTTGCAAGAGATTTCTTTAGTTTGTTCAATTCCAGTCAGCCACTTTTAATAATTTTAATTTTTAATTAAATTGAAGCAAAGTTTAACTCAAAGTTTCAGTTGTCATTGTTGCTTATAAACGAGAGATACTTAGATCATACACAAATTGTTTGCAGTGTCCGCATGTATCTGAAAATAGGACGAGGAGTTAGGAGCCGAGGTGTGTTTTTGGCGCACCTTTTGGCTCGTTACACGGCATTTTTTGTGTGGCATCCACACGAGGTACGCTGTGGCTGCTCCTTTTTGAGGAAAAAAATAAAAATCACTTTTTGCCCCAATGTAAACAAAGTGACAGCCACCGAAAGGAAGTGGGAAGTCAGATACCAACAAAATCGAGTTACAAATAAAAAACATGCAACAGTTTTTTCTATGAGTGGGTGGAAAAGAAGCCGACAAAAATTCGATTCCATTTATATAAACAAATGTCGTTATATTTATATGATAGAATACAGTTATAATGTGAGTCTATATATAGATACATATATATATATAAATAGATACGAGCAAATGCATATTTAATGATGTTCAGCTGCTGTCTCAAATGCCCTGTATTTTGCGCTTGGTGGGGTATTTTGTGTATCTATGGGAAGCAAGACTTTTAAGTGTTACATAGAAAATACAGTGAATAAATATATGAAATAGGAGAAGCTAAGTATTTTGCATATATAAGAAATTATGTTATATATATATTTATTTCATTTTATCGATTACTTTTCTCAATTCAATATTCAGAGATATATATTCCTAATCGAATTCGTGAAAGAAAATTGTATTGACTATAGGATAACTCCAAGCTCTCTCTACAGGATAACTCCAAGCTCTCTCTACAGGATAACTCCAAGCTCTCTCTACAGGATAACTCCAAGCTCTTCTCTCTTGTTAATTCTGACCTTTTGGTGGCATTAATATTGGGGAATGTGTTCACTGTATCGTGTCCTGTTTTCATGTCCTGTCAGTTGAATTTCTCCAGGGAAACGCAAAAAAAACGCGCCTCGTCCCTCAGTTTTGGCTTTTTGCTTTTAATTAATAAAATGCACTGCAATAATAATAATAATAATAATAATAATAACCTGCATATGCATATTTGCTTATATATAAGGGTGATAAACAAAAAGTTGGGCATTGTTTTGTTTGCCGTTGCATATTTCATGGCAAATATTTTCACGTGTTTCGAATTTATTTGCTTTCCATTTTACTATATATACACAATAAAGCCACATGTGAAATTCATTTTTTAAAGTTTGCCATTTTTGTGCAATGGGTTTTTGCGGTCGACAACAGAAAATAGAACAATCATTTGGACATTTTTTTTTTTGTCTTCAATGTTGTGTGTCTAATCCAAGTAACCACAAAGTTGAAAACTGTTTGACTTTAACCGAAAATTCATTAAGCTAAATGTTTGTCAAAGTCAAAAGCAGCAAAAATCCTGCAACAGATTTGAGCAATTATTTTTGAAAAGTTCGATGGACAACATTTTGACTTGATTTATTGTCGTACAATAAATAAAATACTGCATTTTTGGCTTATTAAATATTAAATTCAATTATTTGTGTGACAAGCGATGCGGCAAGCACTTGTGAATATCATGGAAATATGAATGAATCATTTTATTATAAATATTAAAATTTTTCAAGAGGACTAAAACAGAAATTACGTGAAAATTAAATGAAAACGGAGCTGAAACTGAAACTGAAACAGAAAACGCAAAACAGAAGCTGAGAGAGCAAAGTAACCTCTTTCAAAAAGCAAAGGATTCCCGTCAGACTCAAGTGGAAACAAAATAAAGAATAAGTGCTCATTGTTGTTGCTTTTGTTGTTATTGTTGTTGTTGTTGGTGTTGGCCCGTTTGTAAGGCGAAACGAGCAAAAATAGAAACAAGATTCTATTATTAACAATGTGCCTTGTTTCGTCGCTCTAAGGCGACGTGCAGATATCCTGCCACTTCATAAACAGAAGCAGCAATAGCAGCAGCAGCAGCAGCAGCAGCAGACGAGAAGAGCAATATGAAACAATGACAGACAACAATGGACAGCAGCAACAAAAACAAAAGCAACAACAATAACGTCATCATCTTGAATAAAGTGTTGACATCTTTTTGCCCATTCATTGTGTTGTCCTCGGATCTGTCCCACTGTCTGCCACAGTCTGCCAGCAAGCATCCTTGACTAACGCTATGCGTCCTTTTTAATTAATTTCACTTACTGCTGCAGCAGTCCATCCTCATCCTCATCCTACTCCTCCTTCTCCGCCTCCTTCTCCACCTCCTTCTCCACCTCCTCCTCCTTCTCCTCGTCCTCCTCCTCATCCCCCTCAGTATGCTTCATAGCTGCCAATGTGACATGGTCCACAATCTATCTCGCTACCCCGCAGCGAGCACTGAGTTGAATTGAGTTGTGTTGAGTTGAGCTGTTGTTGTTGTCTCAAATTCGTTTTTGCATGTGCAGGACTCCTCACTGTTCATAAATTTGTTGGCGTCACGTTGTCATGCCACACCTCCCATCTCCCATCTCCCATCCCCCACTTCTACCTACCCCCCAATTTGACGCAGTTTACCTCAACAGTCAAGCAGCGTTTGATGATGGAATGAAGAGATCAAGTGAAGCGAACTGGAACCCAGTCCAGACATCATCACCAGACATCATTCAACACGAAACATGAAACACGAAATCAGCAGCAAAATCACTTATGCAAATTGCCTTGGCATGTTGCATTTCCTGATTGTTTTGGGCCTGAGTGAGAGTGGGCAGGGGGTTTGTGGGTAAACTAAGCGACGACTTGATATAGTCGAAAATCAACTAAATTAAGCTGCCACAAAAATGTGCAAATAAATGGAGTTTCGTATTTACTTTTAAAGTTATCCTTGTTATATTGTTGCTCAACCTAAAAATATCATACAAAATTTATCAAATTAAAATTATTATTTGAAGATTACGGCTGTCCGTTTCCGGTACGTAAGGCGCTAATTTTGAACTGACTAATACTACAAATATGTATATGTACAATAGAAAATGAAAAAAAAAATGAAAAATGAAATCAAAAAATCAAAACACATTTTTAATTCTTAAAATAAACCTGATTAAATGCACAAAGTAATTATGTCGATATTTTTGGTGTGCGGATAAATACCGAACCTTTCTAAGGCCCACAATAAGCTCCTTAAAAGCAATTGGCCAGCTTTCTCTGTCTCTCTTTCTCTTGAGAGCTGTCTGTGCCACATAAGGTATATAGCATATATATATATATATATATATATGTGTTTACATGTATATAAGGAAGCATGTGTATTTAACATGTGCACTTACCAGTCTCCGCATAATCCTTGGCGCGTAAACCCAAATTAAATACCCATGTGAAGGCTCCTCAACTTCCCCTTGCCACTTAACAGTGAGTTATGTTGCACAGCCAGCCTGGCTCAGTTTGGCAAAATTTGTGTATATTTACACGTATAGAGGGATTTGTGGCCTGCCACGTTGACTACCCGCCTGACTGCCAGCCTGCATGAAAATTAGATTTTCAGCCAACAGGTTTCCCCATTATTTGCTACAAAAAAATAATACGAAAATCTTGAATTCGACGCATTTTGCTTTTGCATAATACATAAATATTTTCTATTTACGCTACATTCGAATAAGGGCGAATGGAGTCGAGTACGAATGGAGTCGACTGGAGTGACTGGAGTCTCGTGTCTCAAGTGTGCCCAATAGGCACAGCATAAATAAGCAGACTGAATTCCCTCGACACCTTCTCTCTGACTCTCTTTCTCCCTATAACTCCCTCTCTGGCTGCCACTCACGCATTTGCCATTCTGACATCATTCATGCGAATGTTTGTGTGTGGCAGACATATACATGTATGTGTATATATCCAGGTAGGTGCTAGGGTGAGGCAGATGCCTGCACACGCCAGCGACTCTTATTTTTATTATTTATGTTGTTCATTCGCCTCGTATCCTGGTTGTTGATTGCTTTGCGTACACGTGTAGTTGTGGCACTCACCCCTCAGTATCCAGCCTCTCTCTATATATATAAATATATATACATATATGTATATATATTTACCAATTCGTTGTGAAGCCCACAACAGCGTACGTCCTTGCACATGACTCGAGTGCCTTTTGTTTGCCCCAACGTGTCTCGTTCTCAGCCTCGTTGCCATCGTCCTCGTCATCGCCTCGACGCGCTAATGTTATGAATGGCAACGCGTGCATTGTAGCCAAGTTTGCCAGTTGGCCCATTGCCCGTTGCCCGTAGGTAGTTAATAGTTGGTAGTTGCTTTACCACTGCGCTGGCCTTCCTTACGATCCAGCTTAGCTTTGGCACAGGAGCGTCTGCCGCCGAAAAGAGGTTAGACTCGGAAAATGTTGCTCAACATATGTAGATTTTGTGTTATATGTTTATTTATTATATTATAAGATAGGATTTTGGCTTAACGAAACTGACACGTCTAGTTTTTAACAGTGGGCAACATCGGCAACATTTTTTAAAATTAAGATTCCAAAGTAACCTGCCTCAATTCGATTTTTCTTTAGCACCTTGTGGCAAATGTGGTCACCTTAAGTTGAGGCCTCGCTAACCCTGCCAGTCTGTTTCCAATGTGACCATTTACTTTTCCCTTTTGGTGGTGGTAAACGATAACTGCATACGATAAGTGCCGCCAAATGTAACAAGTGGCACATAAAAAGACAATAAATTCACATAATTCATAATTAGATCACTATATAAAGCAACAAGTGGAAAATATGTTACTTGGTATACTGGATTTCATTTGGATCTGGATCTGGATCTTTCTCTTGGCCGTACATCAACTTTTCTCAAACTGTCGTAAACATATTATAGGAATCATGAACAACGAACAACATCGAGAGGCACAGCTCAACAACAACAGCAATGAAATGGATAATTTCAAGGAAAATCCGGACCGCTGTTCCATTTGCCTGATGCCCAAGACCAACGAGGTGTTCATTCGTTGCAAGCACTCGTTCTGCTTCATATGCATGGATGCCTACTTGCAAGAAAGTGCACGGCCATCGCAGCTGTCCGTTGTGCCGCTCTCCCTTCTACTATTTTGAGAGTAAGAGCGGTGTTCCCCAGGTTGTTATACTCGATGGGGAAAGTGATGGTTCATCTGGTTCATCTTCAACTGAAGAAGAAGAAGAAGAAGAAGAAGAAGAAGAAGAAGAAGAAGAAGAAGAAGAAGAAGAAGAAGAAGACGTTTTTTATCGATGGTGATATGATGTTGTTTGGTAGAAGATATAATCAGTTTCGTTTTTAGTTTTGTTATTTTGAATGAATTATAAAATGTGCCGGTTCTCAAGGCGAAATCCGCAAACCGCTCCTGATTTACTAAGGTGTCAATGTGTGTGTATGTGAAAGTGTGTGTGTGTGTGCTTGCTTGTATTAGATGAATTGCTGGTAAGCCTCTGGCGAAATTACTCCAGGCAAAAGCATCCATGTGGCGATGAAGCCTGCTTGCTACTTAAACCTTTGTATTTACTTCATATTAAGCAATATTTTACTTACCCCCACACACACACACAACGACACTTTTACTGTGAATGACAGTCAATTTCCCAGCAACACCCCAAAACCCAGCCAGTGTGTGAATAAGTTGTGCTTACCTTGTGCATTTCTATTTGGTCAAGTTTGCTGCTTTTTGGATATTATTCGGTTGACTTCACGAGAATCCTGAGTAAAAAGAAAAAAAGATTGCTAAAAGAATGAAGCGAAATTGAGGTCAATTTTTTTTTTGGTCTTATTGAAAGCTGACAGAGTCCCTCAGCGACGTGTTCAACATTCTTCATGTTTAATATTAAAATAAATATTTATTTATTTATTATTTACTGCGACCCTCGCTGTTGACCAACAACAAAAGGGTAGCAACAACGACTAACGAGACAGCAACTGAAACCTGGTCATTTTGACTGCTCAGGGCACAGAGAAAGGGAAGGAGAAGGGGAAGGGGAAATAGTACGGGTGCTGTAATCTGATGTATTGCTCCCAGGTTGCGGCTGTCGTTGCAGCATTGAGAGCGGCTCGAGGCATTTTTAATATTTAAATAGTTGCCATCAAAATTATTACTAAAAGGCCAACGGCAGAAAGGAGAGAGCAGAGCGGCTCAAGATTGGAGGTCATACATTCCAAATGAGTTATTTCTACCAAAGGCCTTTTTGTAAACAAACTTGCTAGTCTCTTGTTTCTTGCTTAGCCAAAGGCATTTTGTAATTTTCGTAGCTTATGTGCGTGTCAAATTATAATTTTCAATTCTTTTTGTGGCACAGAAGAATATTCAATGGGCAAATCTTTGTCTTTGTTGTGCACTGAATGGGAAAAAGATTTAATGTAGCTGTGGAAAAGTATGTATAGATACAGTTGAAAATGTCAATATAACATTATCGATTACTTATGTTAATAACAGGGGTATCGATACTGTTAGCATACAGTGAGTAAATCTTTCTTCTTTGTCGAGCGCATCATGCTCTTTGCCGCGCAAAAACACCAACACATACATAAAATGCGCTTTTTAGACGAGCTCTGACAAGAGTTGAGCATTTTTTTTAATGTGCTTATTTTGTTAAGCGAAGCATAAAGTTTTTAATTAAAAATGTGCAGCAATTAAGCAAATCGGATTGAAACATTTTCTAGATTATAATCTTGCCAAGCTCTGAGAAGCCAACACAAATGGCAGTAAACAAATATTTAATAAATAGTGCAAAACTAAACAAATACAAAAGCAACGAAAATGGCAATTTAATAGAAACTCGTTGATTCATTTAACTTGCTTTTGGATTTGCAATTGAATATTTTGTTGTTTCACTGCACTTGTTATGCATAAATGAAAACTAATTCGTGAACATTTTCTATTTACAGTGGCGTACGGCAGTGGCAAAAACCCAATGCAAATCAAATCGAATTGAAACAACACCAAAAGAACCACACACAGCCAGACAGAGGAAGAGAAAGAGTGTGTGTGTGTGTGTGAGAGCGAGTGAGAGGGGAGTGGAGTGGAGCAATGCATGGAAATTCAATACGATGAACACAACACAAACATCAATTGCAACAATTTTGGCGAGCAACAAATCGACAAATCAGCTCGACGCAATGCAAAACTGAAACTGAAATACCAAAAAAAAAAAATCTTTTTAGCACACACAAAACGCATTCAGAGAAACGGTTTCGGTTTAGTTAGATAAGCCAGTCGAAATCACTGACTGAGAGCAGGCAAAAAACTTCTCCTACTCGATTCCTCCTTCTCGACAATAGCACATAAAAAAGCCGCAACGCGCAATTGCCACACGATGTGCAGCAGCAAAAATAAAAATAACTGTAACAGGAACGGGAACAGGAACAGGAACAAGCAGCTATTGCTGTGGATTGCCTTGGCAGGCGTTGTCCTGACACTGAATATCCCAGGCAGCTTTGCTGAACAACACCCGGCGACGGCTGATGAAGGTGAGTGTTAAGACTTCATATATATACATATATGTATATATGTATGTATGTATATACATAGGGATCACAGGGCATAAATGAAACACGCGCAGCCATTGATGGAATTGCGGCGTCAAAACCTCAATTGAAAAATAAATAGCGTTACCACAAAACAACACAAGTCGAAGTGTTTGTGGAAACGGAAATGTTTAAAAAGTGCGCAGGGTTGCAGTCAGCACCAAAACGAAACAGAGACAGCAACCCAATCCCAAACCCAAACCCAATCCCAAACCCAAACCCAAACCCAAACCGTAACCAAAAAAATACGACAACACAAAACGAAGTGAAGAGAAAAGCAATTTAGACATTAACACTTTTTGTGTGCAGTGGAAAATCGAGGGGTTGCCAGTGACTACTCCATATACATACACATACACAAGTATATCAGTCAATTTGAAATGTTTAAGCGTTAAATTAAAAGGAAAATGGGAATAACATTTTGACAGGTTTTTATTTTGATGTCGCACAAGGATTCGTAGCCCTATAAAGTAAATATTGAAATTTACAACTAAATAAAGCACT
The DNA here is from genome assembly GCA_035042145.1 of Drosophila kokeensis. NCBI lineage: Eukaryota > Metazoa > Arthropoda > Insecta > Diptera > Drosophilidae > Drosophila > Drosophila kokeensis. The sequence continues at coordinate 127,232 of JAWNLT010000335.1, read as the reverse complement.
AACAAGTTAGAGTGCTCGACAGGGAAATACCCCGCAGTCGAGTATTTTCATGAATTAGCCAGAACAGTGTCAAATGTGAGCCGATTTTAAAAAACATAAAATATTACCCATCACAGGGTCGAGACTCTACAAACATTTTATGCCATTAAATTTCGATGTATTTCACGCACATTAAATGAAATTCGAGTGAATGTCAATGGGTTTCTCGGGGTGCTATTAGTTTTCCTAGTGCTCGATGTGAATTGTTGGATTTGGCTTGACTTTGACCGCACACTATGATTATTTTATTTTGTTTGCCTGACTCCGTGCGTGCGTGTGTGTGTGTATTTTGAAATGGAGGCGTAACCTTTCGGGTCAAACATCTGGCATCGAAATGCAGTTACAAAATTCACATTCACCGTTAATTACTAGGGACTGTAAAATGGGAAATGCACTTTTCGGCGTTTCGTAATGTTGCGCTTGGATAGCGCGAGAGCGATTTGTAGATGATGTTGCAACGCGGCAACAAAATGTCACCCAAAATGTGACTCAGATTCAATTGCGGAGTGTGGTGGCATGAGTTGGGATGGGGTGGGCTGGGCTGGGCTCTAAAAATGTTCATACAAATCGCCTGTCGAATCGTGCCATGTGTAATTGGATTTATGCTGCTGGTGACAAACTGTGACACTCCCCCCCTCTCGCTTCCCATCCTTGGCAACCCCTCAGCAGCAACGCTTGCATCATTGACAACAGTGTCGTTGTTATCGATGCCATCGCCAGTTGATCATCATTATTATCATAGCCATTGTCATCGGCATCTTCATCATCATCAGCGTCAGCCAAATGTGATTTAAATTCGATTATTCTCAATTATTTTGTAACATGCATTTCATTTCAATTTCGTTTTAAGAATACCCCTCCGGACTCGCTTCGTTGCTCATTCACTAAACTCAAACCCTCACCCTCGGTGTTTTGTGACTCTTCATGATTCGTATACCCTTGCACAGAGTATTATAATTGTACCGTTAAGCTTAAAGAGCTACAGTTAGGTGTTGAAGGACACCTCTCTGACTTCATAAACTATATATGTATATTTTACTGATCAGTAAGCTAAAAAATGTTGTCTTTATGTTGTTGTTGTTTACTAAGATATCCAAAACAAACTGAGACAATATACCATTATTATATATATTATTGTATCAGACTACTATATTATTTATCAGAATTAAGAAAAATATGCAGAAGAATTAGTCCTTTTTGATTTCATTAGTTATCCAAATCAAACTCATCATTTATGCCTTCTAAAATGTGGTCAAAACCCTATGGTAAACGGATTCCTATATCATATTGCCTTCATAGGAACAATCGGTCGGTTTTTGTATAAGGATTTCTTTAGGTTGATTCCAGTCTGCAAGGGTATCTAAACGTCGGCATGTTTTAGTTTTTTTTTTCATCAGGGCTCTCATTTGTTGCTTGTTTCTTTTTATTGGTTCACTTGAGTGGATTTCGATGCCTGAGCCTCTCTCTTCTCGGACGGCTGCATTTGTTTGATTGAAATTGATTTGGTCTCGCTGGGGATTTAACTTGACTCTCGCAGTGTTTCTTTCCCTTGTTGTCGAGAACCATAACCATATTGTAGTATTATTTTTCAAGTGCTGAAGTTGACTTCGCATCGGCTTAAGTGTTAAACTTCAGTTTTGTTCCCTCGTTTTCGTAATGAGAGTGTTTTTTTCTCTTCTCTTTGTGTGTTCGAGGGCCCGCTTTAATAAAGATTAAGTTTTGAGACTTATGAAGTACTTATATTTGATGTGTGGGAAGTGAGTTTCATATTTCCCAACACAAAGTTGTCTTTATCTAAATTATAAGTGCATCCTCAGTCTGCACTCCAATTATGCATACACTCCCCAATGCTCCCCGATTCCAATTATAGCTAAAGCATCAGCCATCAGAATGTCAAACAAGCCGCAATGTTCAAACTGTTATGCGACTACATTAAATGCTCGAATACAAAACGCTATCCTTTTTCGTTTGCTCTCTTTTTGGTAAGGTTCGGTGTTGTTGGCTATCTAATCAAATATTCAACCTTTTTTATTTGGCTGTACTGATTTCATGGCTGCGATAAGCAAATATCTGCCATTCCCCGACAAATTACTTGTTAACAAGTGCATTTTAATGCGCAAAAAAAAAACAGTAGCAACAACAGCAAGTGCCTCGATTTTCCTTTTGGCCAATTTGTGGCGTGTGTTTAGGTGGCCACTCCAGCTGGATGTGTGTGAGTGGCCGCAATTGGAATGAATGTGGCCAATAAAAATAAAAAGCCGGGCCTACAACTGTAGTTGCCACAAAACTCTCCCACGCCCACCACTCCAGCCATCGCCCCTTTTGTGTGGATGTTTGGCCAATTGGAATAGAAAATTGACATGGCTTTTTGTGCTTTGCTCTTAGTAGTTGTATTTGCACACCGCTGTGATTCAGCCGTGATTGTTGCCTTTTTTTTTGGCTAAGCGCTGCTTTTTTTTTGATGTTTTGCTTCGTAATGTAATTTAAACATGCAACCAACTATTTGGCAGCATATTTAGTGGACAGAGCTCTAAGGTGTCCAACAATTATTTAGAAGCGAGCGTTGAAAGCGAAAGCTGTGCAATTTCCAGGCATTAGCATTTTCTGATTTAGGCTACAGCTTTAAAATTTCAATTTAATGAGGAATAAGTGAGTGGAGCAGGGAAGAATGCTGTAGTCAAGAAGACTTGACTGGGAGCTACCTGAACCCAGATATTAAATTCAATAATTACTTTTTTTAACTTTTATGGTGCCGGAGGTGCTGCCATCTGCCTGTTAAATACTTTTTCACAAATTTAACATTTTCAAAGTGCAAACAAAAACAAAGAATCCTTTAAAAAAAATGTATAAAATCAGACATTAAACAAATGTGAAAAGTTCATTGAGCCCACGCAAAGTGGTAGTTACAAATAAATAAACACCATTAGGGCCTTGAAAATGGAGGCAAAATAAAAGTAACCTAGCAACTCCCTCTCGTATTGGCAACAACCCGCGCTTTGTAATGAGCGCTGTTAACGAAATCGAATTTCACGAACTTTACCTCTGTGATTTCATTGTTCATTTCCATTTAATTATTGAACTGAACTGAACTTAATTTCAATTGCGACAAACCAAATGTTGTTTTTGTGTCAACTATAAAGCCACAAAAATAAGCGAAGAGTGCAAAAACAAGTAAATAAATACTGCTCGGATTTTTGAATAAATAATAAAACGAGAGAAGAAAAACGAAAAACCAAAGCGTATGGAGAGCGCAGATGTTTTGACACTGAAATAATCCATTAATTCAATAAATGCGTAGCGAGAATATCGCTCTTTTTTCCATGCTGTCCAGAGAGGTCTTTTCTTTGTGGCAGCCAACATTGAAAAACAAATATTTGTCCAACAATTTGTAAATATGCTAAATTGATTTTTTTTTTTTTTTGTTTTGGGGGTAACCAGCTGAGATGCAAAACCTGATGCTGATGAAATCAGAATCCTTGACGGCGCTAAGCGCGATGGCAAATACGTAACCAACCAGCAGCAGCAGCAGCAGTGTCCCTTGCTCATTTTAATCCTTGATTTCTTGTACCAATAAAATATTGGAAATATGAAAGAAAAACACAAAAAAAAAATCAACCATAAAACACACATAGGAAATTCCGACCCTTTCTGTCGGAAGCTATGCAAACAACATTTGGGAACATGGTACTTGAAAAATTACCCACCCGCAACAAACATCCTGCTGGGAATTTTTGAATGTGAATGTGAATGGATTGGTTGGTGTGCCTTTGACGCTCTCAGCGGTATGAATGAAACTGCGGAAAAGCCAGAAATATTTTTCCAAAACAAATACGTACACCAATACAAACACACACACGCACACACACATGCCAGGGGCAGGCGAGAAGCGAAACGAAGGACGAGCTCAACTCAAAAATCAATGGGCTCAATTTTAAAGCGCTCGCATTTCGTGTTTCGCAAACCATGCCATGATTCCATGGTTCTCTCTGTGGCACTGAGTATGTGTGTGTGTTGGTGTGTGCGTGTGTGTGTGTGTGTGTGTTGATGCGGTCAAGTCTTTGACAGTGCCGCTTCAGCCGCCTGTTGGCCATATGCCTGCGGCATTTGAATTGAGTATGCATGAGGATTGCGCATTGGCATTGGGATCATCATTGGGTTCCCTTTTCGATTTACAAATTGCAAATTGGCACTCGATGATTTTCGATTTCCAAAACTGACTGATGGTCGCTTTCGGTGTGCGAGGGTAGCTCTTAAAGATACAACTGAAACTGAAAGTAAAACTTGATTGTGTGTGCACACTTTGTATAATCAATAATCAATAATTGTATATTAAAATTAAATTTAAAGGCAAACTATGATTCAAAATTCAGTGCTTTATGCATCGGTTTAGAATTCCTAACAGAATCAAAGAGCTTTTGCAAAATTTAAATGTAATATGCACTTAAAATTCAGAGTATCATCAAGTATGCATTGCGTCGGAAAATGAATAAAGTTTTGAGGTAGGTATTTTGGTTGATTAAAGTCGAGCAAGGAGTATTCTCGGTACTTGTGCAGGCAGGTCATATTTAACATCACTCTTAACCCAAATGGCTTACGGGCAATTTCTTTAGCTAGCCACAAACACATACATGATTAGTTAAATGTTTGACTTGGGGGTGTTTTTAAGGATTCTCCGCTTATGCTTCTTCATCTTGACACACTTACAGCACACACACTTACATATATATGCAGGGATTTTCAACAAATTTGGCATTCGTTTCTAATGTGCTTGACCCGCCTTCCAGCTGATAACCGAGCAAAGATGCAGAAGAAGAAGATGAAGAAGAAGAAGACAGCTGCCTGCCGCAATAAACTGGAAAAGTGCAGCTTGGTCCTTTAGCTACTGGCGGCATGTGGCCATGACTGTGATTGTATGTGTGTTATATTACGGGTCTGGGTGTGTGTGTCACTGGCATGCTCCATTTATGCGCTGATATACGGAATTATGCTGAAAGCACGTTCCCACACACACACACACACAGACATACACACAGAAATATAGAGGGCCTGCCGAGCTAGGAGAAGGATAAGAGCTAGAGCTCTTATCCTTGCTGCAGTTGCCGCGTGGAAAATCTCAGCGGGAGCCCCTAAGAAAAGTGCTTCCTGCATAAACGATTTTCTCTACCTATGTGTATGTGTGTGTGTTGTCATGGGTGTGTTTTAGTCGCTTTGTGTGTGTGTGTGTGCGTGTGCGTTTTGCTTCCTTTGATGTTTGTTGTTGTTCTTGTCAGTTGTTCTTCTTTGCCACTGCCTCGTACTACTTATTTTCATTTGAAATGCTTTTACTATGCTTCAACTCCTCTATTCTTGCTCTCTCTCCCTCTCACTCCCTTACTTTCTGTCTCTTTCTCTAAGCATACATCGTATGAAAAACAAATTGTCTGCATTGCTTACTTAAAGAAATCGATATTAGATTCCATTCCACCCAAAAAAAAAAAAACAATTTTGCCTCTGGCACTCTCATGTGTAAGTGATTTTATAATAATTGCATTGTTATTGAATAAATATGCATACATAACTTGTGTATGTGTATGCGTATGTGTATGTGTTTCAATTAGCTCTTCTAATAGTTTTTTGCATATGTAAATCCATTTGAAAGGGGCTTAAGCTGATTAATTGGGTTAATTTATTTATTATTCTCACTCGTATTCGTGTGTCAAAGCTCCACACTTTATTATTGATGTGTTAATTTTTGTCTGCTGCGCTTTGAGTGCGTTCAATGGTTATCGTGACACTTGACCTGACTATAAATCCATTTGTGCACCTTAAGGCCGCGGAGACGACACCTTTCAGTTAGTTGCAGAGATGGCAAGGTTTATGTCGGTGCTTTTGACCAGTTTAACGATGGCACGTTTTTGTGTCAGTGTGAGTGTGGTGATTTGGATAAAATGCCATCATTGATGACAATCAATCGACGACTATTTTATAGCATCCAATTCTCATCCGATTCTCAATCACAATCTGGCAGTCGCCCACCTTGACAAATGGGGGCGAAGCACAAGTTGCTTGTTGGCATTCTATCGATGGTTGGGCGTTTCCGCAAATCACCTTTGCTAAGGATGACAATGATACGGCCAAATATCGACGGATTGTCTTCCAAAATTAACTCTCAGCGGAGCCGAGCGCCAGGCAGCACACAAAAAAAGGATACTGCTGCGTAATGGAGATTTATCAGTCGCATTATCTATTCATCAATCTTGTCACATAAAAAGCAACCGACCTACTGCGTTTGATATATACAAATTATACAGGGCCAAATTTTTGACACTACATTTCCTGTGCGCCATCGCTCGCCCCCTCTCCCTCAATTAAGTTGATATCAAATATATGCACAAATCAACTTGCAACATAAAAGTGACGCAGCTTGGCACTAAAATATATCTGCTCCATCTAAAATTTAAATATCAGCTTGTGTGCAGCCAAAAAGGCGAATTTAATTTTCATGCATATTTAAAATAAAAAAATAAAAAAAATAGGCAGTGTCGGAAAATTTATGACTTCATCAAGTGTTTTGTGTTCGTTGCTTCCGATGAATATTCATGAGCACTTAATGCATATATATTTGAACATTTCCTTTTTTTTTTTTTTGGGTCCAGAACTAAAACTGTAAAACTGACAAGTATCTTAAAAGGCGGCATTTGTTAATTAAGTTTACAGCGTTGACTTATATTTCGCTTTACGCCACTTTACCATATTAAATTTGCATATTTGGTAGCTGTTTTCCTCACTTTGAGATATATGTGCGTTTATCTAGATATATGTATGTATTTTTAAATGGAGTGTCGTTTAGCTTATGTTTATAAGTCGGCATAATCTACTTTTATAGTTTGTTTACTCAATTTTGTGTAGCTTTTTGACATTTCTCGCTCCAAATTAAACGCAAACAAAACAAGAGATGCGCACGAAATATTTTATGGACACCTTTTTCACTCCCCGCAACCAATTCTAGTCTCTACTCCCAAGTGCAGCGTTAAAAAAGCATGCCGCCAGACGAAAACAAAGCCAAAACTTGGGGCGGAAGTGGCCACCATGCCAAAAAAGAAAAAAAAAACACTGAAAAACCGAAAGAAAAAAATTAGAAAAACTCCCCAACGATAACACAGAACACAAAAGCAAAACGAAATGCAACGAGAACGAAATAATAATAGGAGGACAAAACAGGAAAAAAAGCGAATACGAAAATGGAAAATTGCTGTGCCAGTTTGCAAGTGAAGAGAGGAGAGGGAGGGGAAGAGGGAGGCAGGGAGCGTCGGGATTTAACGAGAAAAGTGAAATGAAAAACGCCAACATAAATATGCACATGAATTTAGTTTCAATTCCACATAAATCGCTGGGGCTTAAAAATGCCATGGAGTTCCTAAAAATACGCAACAAATACCAATGAGGAAATGAAGCTTGTGAGTTAAGATAATTGCTCGATTGAGAGACGTTTCAACTGACAGACAGATAGACGGATGGTTATGTCTGAATATGGCACGTGTATTGATTATGTTGATGATACCTGATTCAGCAGGAAATTCGATTGAAGTGTAATTGTTTGTGGCTCGAAAATCTAACTGATTGAATATTGATGATAACTGATTCAGACTTGAAATGAATGGATTGACTGAATCTTAAGCGTTGATTTACTGTATGTTTAATAATATTATGATTGATAGAGATAGGGAAAGACAGATGGAAGGGCTTAAGGATTGCACGAGTCTTGATTATGTTGATGGCAACTGATAACTGACAACAGATAAGAAATAAATGATAAGCGATTGATTGAGGGATTTAACCGAAATTGTTTTTTGGCGTAATGATTGAAGTTTCAATATTAAAAGTGATAAACAGAGAGAAAAGTCCTTGAATGTGTATTGAATATATTATTGCTATGTAATTCAGTATGAAACAGTTTAATTGATCTAAATTAAGATTTGAAATTTAATTCATTATATTTTTAATAATAATATGATTTATTTAAATGTAAATGTATATTGAACTTAGATGGTTATAATCTCTATATTCGGAATTTCTTCAGGTAACATTGAATCATAAGTTCTCTCACTCAATCTGATTGATAATAACCCAAATAAAATAAATATAGCTCAAATAAAATCTAGGTCTCACATAAATGTATTCTATTTATGTATTTTGATGTACACACGCTCATGCTAAGAAAACAAAATAAAAAAAAGGTATCTTTTCACTGCGATTGCATTTTTCATTCATTCCTCCAGCTGTGATTAATTTTTGCCATTCCAATTTTATGCCCCAGCCGACGAGGCTCTTGGGTTCACCCTGGCATTTTTATTGCGTATGGTTGTCTGTATATATTTTTGGTATTCCCGCTGACAACTGCTGCGCTCCAGTCGTACGCCCATTTATGGCTCCTAAGTGGCCCTATGCGTTATTGTTGTAGTTGATTTTTTTTTTTCTGTAGTTTCTGTTGCTGTTTTGTATGCGACATTATTAATGATCTACAAATTCCCCAGACTTCAGTTTCATTTGAAGTTGACACACAAAACGCATGACAACGAACAAAGGCTGAGGGGGAGGGAAAACTGAAACCAAATGTTGAAAACTGTCCAAACACACACGCTGTAGATCCAAAAGGGCGAAACTCAACTGGTTGCTGAAGCCATCCAGCAAACTCAGCTTGAGCAACAAGCTGCTGGTGTACAGGAGCATCATCGTGCCCACATGGACATATGGGATTCCATTTTGGGGCACAGCGGCAAAATCTTGGGTTAACCAAATTCAAGTTCTTCAGAACAAAGTCCTAAGAGATATCTCTGGTGCTCCACCCTATGTGCGCAATATGACGCTGCACAACGACTTCGGTGTACCGACAGTGTTTAATCAAATAAACCGACATACAAGTCGTTACAATGACCGGTTGCATAACCATGTCAACCCATTGGCCTGCTCACTAGGGTCGAATTCAACCCGTCGACGCTTAAAGCGCCTCCACACTAGCGACCTCTGGACTGCTGGCCGCTATTGTTAATCTGATCGTATTATTGATGTGATATTGTAATATGTAATATGTTAAATCCAGTTATATGTTTACGTTATTTAATATTTAAATTCCATGTTATTATTTATTCCTTGTTGAAAACAATATTTTATAACCTTTTAGTAGGTTGATTAATATTAAATAAAATTATATTGTCACATTAAAAAAAAAAAAAAAACACACACGCTCCAGCATCCCTGTCTCTTTTCCATTCCAGCGAATTTGTCGCTGCGATAGTGAAATGAAATGATTTTGAGTAATTTATTTGATGGTAGCGCTGAAGTATTTATTATTTTGAAAAGCGGTGAACAATGCCGTGATTAATTTGACGTACCCCCTAGTTCTAGTGCGAGTTCTAGTTCCTCGCCCCTCCTTCCCATTTACGTTGAGCAAGTGGCGCACTAATCCCTTCCAAAAATTCCTTGCGGCCACGTCTGCTACTAAAATCATTTTTCTTCGGCTGCCATTTTTTTTTTGGGGTTTCTCTGTTTGATTTTGGCGCAACATATTTGATTTTATGTTTGGTAGCCGTGTTATTTATTCGAAACGGTCTCGCTTAGAGCCCCACCGAAACATATTGCTGCGGCAAAGTGGCCTTTGAATGCGAAACCAATGCCCCACCACTCCATCTCCATCTCCAACTTCATTTCACCCTCTTGATACTTCCTACTCCCCTTTTGCTTCGGGCTATAATTCAGAATCAATCGTTATGGTTTTGGCAGCTTGCAAATTTTTCTTTATTATATCATATTAATTTTATGAGCGTTGTTTTCGCCGCGCTCTTTGCAAAAGCCCGAACCCCTCCCTCTCTCTCTCTCTATCTTTCTCTCTATATCTCTCTCGACCACCCCGCACAGCTGCTTTATGGCATTTAAAAGATATTTTTCATATCAATGAAGCTTTATTTAGGCAGGCCCAACGAGCCGTCAGGACGAGCAGGCTCGCCAGGACTCAGGGCCCAGCAAAAAAGAAAGAAAAAACATATACATATATCGATTTTTTGGAGGCTTACTTTTACCGCTCTTGTGGTTGTTGTTCTCCTTGTGAGACCGTTTTTTTTCTCATTGCGTGTCTAGAGCCGGGGTGAAGTGGTGTGTTGTGTTTTTTGGCTGGTTATACATATTCAGGACTTGTTTCAGCACATTTGTTATGACAGGCTCAAATTGGGTGCTATCAAAATTATTATTATTTTACATAATATCTTCTTTCTGGCTCAAAGTGCACTCCCGCCCCTACTTCCCCGTCCCTGCGTGCCAACGTGTCTCAACGCGACTGGCAGAGCTAATGTGATGCGGCATGAATTTCATGTTGCCTTCCAATTAGTCCCTAAGCAGCAAGTAACGCCTTGAAAGCACCCCAAAAAAAAAATGAGAAATATGTATATCATCCATGCACATCCTTAACCATGCTCCACACAGTGAAAAAGTGTGCATCTCAATTCTATTTAATATTATGCTTTTCAATTAAAATAGATATACATTGAAAAATTGTTAAAGGCAATTTTTATTTGGTTGCATTAATTATAATAATTAAATCGTATTAAAAAAATTAAATTATTTCACTTACAGCTATAAATAATTCATAAATTCAATTAACTCTAAACAAACGCTGATATTATTTTTTATTTTTCTATTTTCTCTCTCAGTTTCTAAAGCTCATATATGGCTGTCACAACTTAGCAAAGTTTAGACGAGGGCCCAACACGCAGCACACTTGGACATTTTATTGCAACAATTTGTCAGAAGGTGTCATATACATACACTTCAAAGCAAACTTCCATTTAACAACAATGCCAGCCCACACAGGCATCGCAGAGAGCACAGACAGAAAGAGGCCAAGACTTCGAATTCCAAAACAGATCTTAATGGACTGTCTGGAGCCAGTCCTTTGTACAACCTGAAGCTTTGCAACTACAATAACGTAAATTTGCGACTTACTTACCAACTTACCCCGAACTTCAGTAAAGTGAATTAAACTCAACTCAACTCGACGACAAAGCAACAACTGCGACCCCCACTGTGAGAAGTGTGTTCCGAACTCATTTATGGGCACGGCCATAAACACGTGTAAATCCCGTTCATAATGAAAACGTCACGATTTCTAGTGTAAATATCGTACAGAAAGAAAAAAAAATGGGAACGAGCAAATGGGTTCTAAATAGAAAAAGAAGTCGTTTTGTCCTAACCCTGCCCGTTTTGGGCAATAAAATCGAGCTAATTGCAGCTCCCACCTATGTTCGAGGGAGAGGGGGAGAACGAACTCGCTGAACTTCTATGGAGCCCGCCCCGAAAAGCGGCTTAACTTACTTATCTATCTATCTATACCATTCCATTCGTCTGTGCTCTCTCTGTGATCTAATCACTTTGAGTGATGTATCTCACCCGGTTTTATTCACCATATCCGCGTCCGTTTCCGACCGCATCTATCGCCTTTGCGTGTTCTGTTTGCATTTTACAAATGACAACAATGGAAAATGCACTTCGAGGTTTCTATTAGCGCAAAAGGAGCTGCAACTCGAACTGCTCGCACTCAAAGTGAACGTGCGTGTGTAAATGTGTGTGTGTGATAAGCGTGGCGAGCCTCATGCGTTGCTGCATTTGATGGACAGCGTAGCGGACGCGATAAGTGCAGCACAGTGGAACCTAGTCTGGCGACCAACTGGCAAACATACGTTATCAATATTATTTGTACAATTGATATTCACCTGCGCTGCGTGGCTACCTTTGATCAAATACAACTAAGTTTTCTCAGTGCATAAATAAGTAAATAAGTATGATTAATGAGGCCCAGACATGATACACCACTTGTAAAATATGATGTATATTAAATATATATATTTTTCAAAATGCAGTTGATCCAATCTTACCACACCAGACTTACCCTTTCATAGAATTTAATTGCCCTTTTTTAAATTTTGAATTGACAACATTATTAGTCGAACCTTTGGCTTTGATAAAAAGCCACACACAACGCACAACGACTCGTATGCATAATAAAATGCTCAAATTCAATCCAATGAAAATCCAATAAAATTGCTAAAAGGTCTCCCACACACTCACACACACACACACTCGTATTTATGTACATATATACAATATTTTCCTTATTTTATAACTTCTTCTGGCCGGCATAAGGCGTACAAAAGGCACTTTATTGAAAGCCCCAGAAAATCTCATGAAGCACTTGGCTAATTTTGGAGTTAATTTAGGTGAGATTGTCATTTAGGTGAACGTCATTTGACCATAAGCAATCGCAATTGTATTTTGAGGGGAGCACAGGGAGGGGGCCAAAGCAATTGGAACTTCCGCCAAACACGCTTTGATGTTGTTGCTGTTGTTGTTGGTGGGGTAGGCCCTAAAAAGTCGACAAATGTGCCTGCAGGAAATATTAAAGCTTAAATCGACGACAACGAGCAAACTTCTTAACAGGAGTAGGGGGAGCGCGAGGAAGGGGAAGCAGTGGTGAGCGGGAGCGGGTAGGTTGGCCAGGGAATTTGGCCCAAAGTCAAATAAACGACAGCAGAAAAATAAAATACAAAAATAAAATGACAGCAACAAAAGTCGAGAACGGATCCGAGCCGGGTCATAAATGGCCAACAACTTGAAGCGCAAATTGTCATTGGTCACGTGCAGAAGGCCAGAGACAGAGAGAGAGAGAAACAGAGACACAAAGAGTGAGAGAGAGCGAGGAAGAGAGTCGTTGGCTGTCCTTCTGTTTCTGCTGTTGTTGTTGCGTTATTGCCACTGTCAAGTGGCGCCTCCTTAAGCCAGTAGGGGATCCAGGGATGAGGGGCATTCAGTTGAGTCATTGCCAATTTGTCGCCGTTAAGGTGCTGTTGACATGTGTGGCACAAAGACAATATTAAGCCTTGGGGGAAATAAATAAGTGAATTTTATTTGAAAGCGGAACATTTCTTATTTATGCCATATTATCTATTGATTTTTAAATCAGGAATTACTCATATATCATACATCATATAAAGTCATCGAAGCATTGCAAGTGCCACAAAGGTGAATCAATGCAAAATTTGCAGAGCATATCCAAAATATCAGATGGTATGGATAAGCGCCAAAGAAAGCCGCAACCAAGAGCCAAACATCTGTTTTCGTTTTATAACATTAATCAGACCACTAAAGCCATCAAAGTCATTTAAGCCGATAATCTCTCTTATCTTTGTCATATCTGCTCAATAATTTAATTGAAAATTGCGTAAAAAAATATGAATAATTCAAGATGTTTATTTGTAATTAAAAGAGGATTATGAAATGTATTTAAAAATGGGTGGAATTGGAATAGTGGTTTGTGCAAATGTACGTAGCGAGCAGAAAGAAGCTTACCCGGTAGTGTATATAGTATATATTCTCTTAATCAGGATCAACACCCCAGTTGATCTAGCCATATCTGTCTGTCCATCTGTCCGTCGTATGAATATGGTCTCTTATATCAAGTTGATTCTATTTTATCCAGCACACTTCTTCCTTTTAGTTTATACTTAATATTTTATTTAGCACATAAAATACTCTCTTTATTTACAGTTGCTTTCAATTTGCACTCAAGCTTTCAGCTTCAAACATTTCCATAATAAGATGTCTTCCAGTTCCGTATCCATATTCTTGTGTTGCACACACATATCTATTTCCTTTCCCTTAAGCTAAAAAACAGAAATAAAAAACATAAACATTCGATTTGATTTATTTGCCGATCTGTTTGGAGCATAGTTGTTTGTTTAACGAGAGGCGCCAAGTTGTTGTTATTGCTTATTTATGAATGCGCCGAAAAGCTCTCCCGAGGCTCCTCTACTTTCACATTTCCCCATTTCCCATTTCCCCAACACTCCTCGCATTTGGAGTGAGAGGGCCCCCCTCAGGGCGTAAAGCAAACAAATGATCTAAATAATTACCTCGTTGCTGCACTAACATGAAGCTAAAGCATAACTCGCCATATGCAGCCGATTGTCAAAATATTTTCATTTCCATTTCCAGCTGCAGGCCAAAATAAATAAATAAATACTCGTTTTTACTATGCCAAAAGCAGGAGCGGAGAAGGGGTGACAGAGAAAATCAGTCACTGAATGACTGATTGACTGAATAATTGCCCTGCACTTAGCCATTGATTGTTTGTACAATCGTTCTGTAAATGAGCTGAACAAATGGTTGCAAAGATCAAATAAAAAGGGTACATATATAAGGAGCAATGGGGTTGCAAGTTGCAAGTTGAGTTGGCTAAAAATAATGAGGCAAACTTCTTCAATCAACCATTTCCCATCTTTCTCACAAAAACACCATTTCGATGAATATTCATCTATTATATATTTTAACATCTTTTCTTCTGATGGGGCAACAACATGTCGCTCGCTTAATTATAGACTACATCATGCGGAGAAATTTGTTGCATGCGCCATTAGCAGCCAAGTGTCCGTCAGCAAAAGACTGAGCGACAGTGTTGGGATGGGATGGACTGGTTTTTAGGAAGGACCCACAAAATTTGTCAAAATATTGTTGGCTAATAAAAAAAAGAAGAAAATTATAGAAGAGAAAAGAGGGCCGAGCAGATCAAAGGGGATCAGTAAAGTTAAGAGCCTATTACGAGGCGATACAACATTGAAATGCACTCTCCGCTGGCATTCATTCAATCATCAATGCGTCCGACGCGTGTGACAATAAATCTAGCCGCTGCGGGTAGTTGGGATTGGGGGTACATTGGAATATGTTGAATGGGTTGTCGTCCAATTTCCGCTTCAAATTGAACGCACGACCTCCCCACAGATGAGAAGATGAACAGATGACAAGTTGCAAAACGCTCGCAACGCATCATTTGAATGAGCATTCAATTTCCATTCGATTTCGATTTCGATTTCGTTCTCGATTTGTGTGTGTGAACATTTGTTAACCCCAAATTGCAATTAACAATTGAACAGATGACAGACTAAAGCATTGCCGTCTTCATCCGTAACGCATTTTTGGCTGCATCACCATTTTTTATCGCTTTGATCTGTTGGCCTCATTTCCCGCCAGTGAAGCCAAAAAAAATTGCATTTGCCCTCCATGAATTAAATCTTTCGTTCAATACCCAAAAATTGCGGTCATATTTTTTTCTCTCCTTTTTTTTTAGCGTCATTCATTGGATAAGTGGTAATAGATATTCTATGGGAGTGGAGGAGAGGAGCGGAGAGGCCTTCGATTTGTTACACTGATTTGACACATCTTGTTCGTTTCGTCTATCGGCTATAACTAATGGCCATGCCCATTTCTCATGTTCTAGTAATGTTTGCACCCATTTGTTAGCGGGGCTTTGAATGAATGTGAAACAGATGGTAAAACCAGGAAGATGGTTCCGTACACAATCAAACTTATATATAGTATTGCGCGCTGATTACATCACAAAGTTCATATCCATTTGGAATTACTAAAATGTGTTTTTCCCTTTTAGCTTGATGGAAGTTCTAGTTGAAGAATTTCGGTTAATATTTTTGGTGTATTTGGCATTTTTAAAATGGTTTTAAGATTAATACATTTAAATCAAAAACTATTTTAAGCGATTAAAAAACTATATACAATCAAATTCGAAGTTTTTTTTCTTCGTGCAAATTTTCAATAAACATTGCAGTCCAAAATTCATTATATTATGGGCAGTGGTAGCCACAACAATTCATGCCACAACATTCCATTTCAGGCACGAATATTCATTAGCTAATAATAGTCTTGCCTCCACCTCCACCTCCTTCCACCCATAGCCACATTGTAACTTCATTCCCAGGGCGAATTAATTTCATATGCAAAGCTTGTTGCGTTTAGCGCAAATTACAACAATTAATCGGGGCTTGGCAATAACTTTGTTAGCTGGCTGGTAGTTTGTTGATCGGTGGCTTGGGTTAGTTGAAGGGTTTATAGTTTATACGAAATATATATATATCGAATATTACACCAATTATGGGGAATAAAATGCATTAATTTAATTGAATTGCTGCGAACGAAATAGCCGGAAAGAAATGTTGTATTTTCATAATCTACTCAATAGATATAAATGTTGACTAATATTTTTAAAAGCTCAATAGCAATGCAAACAAAAAGCCGAAAACCGAAAAACTGTTGACATAAATCTATGATAAGCAACAGAGGAGCGGGTGTGTGTGGTTATGTGTGTGGGAGGGGGAGGGGGGTGATAGGGAAGTTCATGTCACATATAGGCACGTACAACACACGCCCATTGTCATTGCTGGTAATATAAAAATATAATTTGTATAATTACAAATGCTTTGATAATACCCAATCAACATTAGAAATTAAAGAAGCAGCAACAATAAACAATATCGCTACAATTGTCCAAAATCGGTTGAAAGCTACACCCAGTTCCAAGTTCCAAGTTCCCAGTTCCCAGCCAGAGAGTCACACTGAGGGCAACAACTAATTGCCCGCCCGCCAGTCGGGCTCATTCAGCTCCACAGCGGGACGACACGCACAGCGCGACGCCAACGATGAGGGTGGGGCAGATGATGAAGAAGAAGAAGATGTAGAAGACGAAGAAGAAGAAGCCATCGATGTCGACACCACGTCGCGAGACGACTGAGTTTTGAGTTGAGGCGCCACACTCGCGCTGTGCATTGACACTGCCACACGTAGCAGTCGTCTTAGATGCATAGATGATGATGTCGTTCGTGATAATGACAAAGAAAATTACAGCGATGTCGACTCGATATCTGCACTGAGAAAAACCGACACAATTCAGAGAAAGTGACAAAAGAATGCTATATTCCTTGAGCAATGTTTTTTCGACCCAAAATCACTAAATTGAAAACTGTTTTGTAATAAGCTGAGCATGATTGCCTTGATTGATGAACAGATTGCTCCTTGGAGTAAGATATTCTTAAAATTAACTAAGATTTATATGTATTCAAATATAAACTTGAAAAAGAGTCAGGATTAGAATGCGACGTTAATACCGCAGTTTTTCTCTGCGTGTTAATTGCAGCCAGTCCGCGCTTTGTTTAACTCTTTCTGCGCCACTCTTATCATCAAAGGAAATCAAGCTGTCAGTCAATTTATGGTTATGGCAACATAGCACAGTATTCAAAAGCGTGCTTAGGCAACACACCAAACAACACAGCAACAACACAAAACGACAACAATACACAACAGCCAAACACAATTCCACACAAAGAAGCCTTACGCACAATGTCAAAGTTCACATATATTTCAATTAAGTTGTGCCCCCGGAAACGAGGCGAATATTCATACAAATTACAGCTGTAACATTTTATTATAATTTCATGTGTCAAATGTATTGAATTTCGTGAGACATTTGTAATTGAGAGACAAAGTCAATCCCAATATTAATTACCTCTCTTTGCAGGTCCTCTATCGGAGGTGCTGACAGCTGTGGGTTCAGAGGTGGCGCTGCCTTGTGATCTGATGCCCGGCACAATGATCGCCGATAAGGTTCAAATCGTAATTTGGTATCGTGAGGGAAATGTGAAACCCATCTATAGGTAAGTACCTATAGTAAAAATTATAGGTATAATAACATTTAAGTATGTGATTTGTATGCCCTGATCCAATTAAAATTAATGAAGTTGAGCAAGAGAATGTAATAAGCAGAAGGAAACATCTCCAACGTCAAAAACCGAGTAGATTTAGTTATGTCCGTCTTTCTGTTTGTATGAACAAGCCAATCTCAGAGACTATAAGAGCTAGAGACTACACATTTGGAATATATGTTCCATTCATACTTCGTTTATTTATTGATTTAAATCGATTTCCAACAGCAAAATGAATTTTGCTTTTTAGCTGACAAACTAATATACTCAGACTTATTGTTAATCAACTGTAAAAATGTACTTAAATTAATGAAGATTTTGCGAGAATTCTCAAGAATTCTTATATATATTCATCATCTTCAGCAGTACTTAAAAGTCCATGAAATCCTCTTAGCAATAATTTTATTAAGAGGCGTTCTAATCTGCCAAGTAAGATGCCATTAAAGTAACACCCCGCGTACAAAGTTAACTGAAAAATTGGCAAAATATATATGCACATATATATTTTTGGATTTTTATTCAATGGCATAGAAAGACAACGGTGGCATTGCCAACAAGCAGCAACGACTTATTTGACAGAAAATACACAATTTTTTTTTTCGATTTGGTTTGGTTTCCTGTGCTCTGGGCCAATTATGAAAAGCTGAAGAGATGTCGACGCACGCGACTTAAGGTGCGCTCTCATTCTAAATTCTATTAGCGTTAGGCATTTAAGTTGAATTTGACGATAAGCATTACTTACACACATAGGGCCCCTCCCCACCCCCTCCCCATATTTTTGTTGTTGTTTTGTTGGGTTGTGACAGGTGAACAGCTTCAAGCTCGAAACGGTTTTTAACAAGCGTAGCAATCAGAAATATGCCAAATTGTTAGCAGGTGGAATGTCATATATAATAATATAATATATATATAATATGCATATATATATATATGTATACTATATGTTTAGATGTCATGTTGAACATAGGCGCACCAGCCAGTCACAAAAGAATGCTTTGAACCTTTAAAAGGGTACAGAAGATGTTCTGCCGTTGCTCACAACACCAGAAATTGATTTTACATACTCTGGCAACCTTGGCGAACACACACAACAACACCCACGCCTACCGCACACTTTGGCAGCCCGAATCGATTATGGGCGCAGTCAAAGTGTCAAAGTTAAATGTGCATTCATGTGGTTCGATTGATTTTACAATAAAAACTCGCTGCGGTGACTGCAATTACAGTTTCAGAGTACCGCATTTTATGACCGCCTCAATCAACACCCCAATCCCACCATAAACTTTACGCCCCTCGTCACACCTTTCTTTCTCGCTCTATCGTTCTACAACCGATCTGAAGTGCTACCAAATAAAGCGTTTTTGTTTTTTTTTTGTTTTACTTTCTCACCTATGACCGTGCTTGTGGCCCGCATTTTGTATTTTTATTGTTTTCCATCAATTTTAATTTGCTTTTTTCTACACTTCATAAATTTTCGTTGTTTTCACAGTGTTGCTGTTGTTCTGGAGTGAAATTTCCATATGCCAGAGAAGGTCGACAAGATTAATTACACGAAAATACTTTGTTGCCCAATTGCTGCCAGGTACAACTGCCAGCCCCTCCCATCCCCTCACCCACAATCAATGACCTTTAACTGCCCAGGGTGCATATATATATATATATATATATATATATATATATATATTAAAATATTTATGTACTTCTAGATATCGAGCATGGAGGCCAAATCAACTTATAAGTAGCCTCTGGCCCCATTTTGTGGTTTATTTACGAATTCAGTTCACAATTTTCTTCTTTTTTTTTTTTGACTGTTGAACCTAATTTAATTATCTGTAAATCCATTAAGAAATAACCATCCATCACGTGGCACTTACTCTCGTACTCCTTTCTGCCACACAATGCATTCGTTTTTGGATTTATTGTAGGAGTCTGGCTGCATTTCAATTTTTTTCCTTGTGATAAATCACCAGCGACATATGGGGGCTGAAAGAGAGGGAGCTGATATGCATGCATAAGCTTTTTGATATATTCAAGATGTGCGATAATCTAGGGGAAATGCTTTCATATCAGGCAATCATAAATAATGCCACTTGAGCAGAGGTTAAGAGACGCTGAACAGGTCAGCGCATGAACTGCACAAGATTAAAGCCAGAAATTATTCAATTTATATATTTAATTACAATACCTTTACTGATAATCCACAAAGCAAATAATAACTGCAGATTAACCACATAAAAGCAATGTAAACTCATTCTAGAAATACGAAATAAAGAATCTTAATCAAATCCCAAATCAAAAATGTGCGTTTTCATGAATGAGAATGAGAGATTTGAAGTTTTCGATATGCGCTTTTGATTTGATTTGATTTCTTTTTCGCCCATTAACAAATTAAATTGATGAAAATCTTTTTTAATCCCACCGTGTACCAGCTTTAAATTAGCAGCGCATGTTCAACTGATAAATCCATATGTGCATTTAAACATTTCAACTTTTACTTTGCGACCACAAAAAATAAAAAAAAAAAAAAACTTTTTATGAATGTTTCTGCTTTTTATGATAAGATAGATATATTAATGCCGGGGCTTTAGCCAATTTAAATGTGCTTAAATGCTGGCGCTGGCCAAATAAGTAAAGTGGAATATAAAAACCTAATTTAAAATGGAATCGGCTTAAAAAAAAACTACACCCAAACAAACAGCGCTAAATTGATCAATTAATTAATTGAAGCAAACTGTACAAAATGAAAACACTGTTCCCAGCCAATGAATTAACATAAACAGCGAAATTTATTTTGGTCTCCAGCGCATTAAGGGGAAAAACCATTCCAGCAAACAACAACAGCAACAACAACAACAACAACAAGGAGTGGTGGGGCGATGCTACACAAAAAGGGCAGCGAAAATTACAACAAAAAAAAGAAAGCAACATAAAACAAATTAAAAATTTACAAGTGTCATCAAATTAAGTGCCACACACATAAAGAGGCAAACTAATTCGACTGGGGAGCATAGCAAGGGAAATGTAAAACTGAGCGAAACAGAGACTGAAAAAAAAAATACTATTTAAATGAAACCATTTAAAATGTGTAAAAAACAGAAACTGAATTTTCTGAAAAAAATCGAAAGTTCTGAAATGCACTTTGGATTATTTACGATTTGTTGTTGTTTCTCGTCTGCTGTAACTTTTGGGGCGTTGACATTTAATGTGACATTTTGTCAAAATGCATGGAGACAGTCATAAAAAAGAACTACGACAAAAAAAAAACAACCTTCGCCAATAACAATAAAAAACTATTTTTCTGTTTCTTTTCGTTTTCCATTGTTTGTATGTTGGTTCTGCGAGGGAAAGCTAATGAGACATTCTATTTTTACGGCGATTTGCAAGATTTTGGATTTTGTTTGCATTTTCAGCGATTTTTATGCACCCATTTCATTTCTGATTTGACACACATTTCTCCATAGAGCTATGTTTTTGTTGTGTCTTCCTCTTAATTGCCACCAAATTAATTCGATTGATGTCTATAAGAGCGATCCCCTACTGAATGTCTGCCTGTGCAATAAGCTCCTTATGGCTTTCAGAGATATTCATTTTAGTCGCACTTGAGACGTGCTTGGGATGTGAAATGATTGAATGGCAAATGCATTGAACTCCAACAGAAGGAGAGACCAACTTTGCAAACGAATAAAGATGAAATGGTAGAGTTTATTGAAAAACCACTTTTGACAAAGTTATGGTTGTGGAAAGTTTGGGCTCTAAATGCCATTTATTTTGGTTGGCTTTAGCCCCCAGCTGACCATATTCAGTTAGCAAATATTTAAAATATTTAAATATTTATGTTGAATAATTGTGAATGGAAACAGAAAAAAAGCACTCAGTAAATTCATTTAGAGTGTGAAAGCCCTTTAGTGACATTTGAAATATGCAAATTGTGAATAATCTAATTGAATATATTTTACACCACTCAACTTCATTTTACAGCTTCGATGCGAGAGGTCGACCACTGCATCAGGCGGTGCCCTGGGCCGATGAGAACGTCTTCACAGGACCAGTTCAAGGAGATGGAGTCGCCCTGCCAGTTGCTGACGTTGATTTGCTGTGTCGTTTGCCGTAGACATTTTTTATAATTTAAAGAGTATACACGCCCCCGAGTCGCTGCTAATGACAACAGGCGCTCACAATCGCACACACACACGCCCACGCAACAAGACACACACAAACATGACATGAGTTCGGGTGCGCATATTTGTCCTTTTGGCAGGACACGCAATACATTTTTGGAATTAATTAACGCAACACAACAAAATCCCAGACGAAGCCCAAAACTAAACAGCCATAAGCATAAACGTGTGTGCGAGTATGTGCGTGTGTGTGCGTGTGTGTGCGTGAGTGTGTGTGCTTGTAAAGTCCTCACACATCCTGCTGCGAAACTTGTCACAGACTAATTTCGTGTCTCAGCTCATAAATTGATATTAATGAGCGAGCATATTTTGTTCGCGTTTGAATTTGACTTTGGCTCGTTTGATTCTCGACAGTTACAAAGTGGGGCTCCCCGCCGTATACGTAATTTGAGTCGGCGACCAATGTCCTGCGGTTATTTAACATGACTCGACGTTCAAATGAACAACCCACACACACCGTCGAAGAATGGCAGTGGTCGCTGTGGGAGCTCGGCCATATTTCGTTTCGTCAAATAAACTGTGTGAGAAAACTTTTTATTTGCGCATTTCGTCTTTGACCTCCAGCGGAATTGGAATTTGGATAAGAACGGAGGTTTGCTTTGCCGCAAGTGGGTCAAACATTTGCAGTACATTTATTGCTCGAATTATGACATTTGAAATACATTCTGAAATACTAGAAAAGTGAATGTTGTGAATGTTTTGTCTCCTATTCAATCGCAGAGAGCCTGACCCACACCTCACGCGACTCGGCTTAGATTTTTAATGTTTTTTCGTTTTTTTGTCTCTCCTTCGCTTATTGGCTGGGGCATCCTTGTCCTCATCTAAATCCTTTGACTTATGTTTTTTCTTATGACTTCCATCCTTTCATCTTTTTTGGTGGTTTTGTTTGTGTGTTTTAAGTCATAGACATTTTGATCTGCCAACTTTTCGTTTGCCTTCTCCAAAAGTTGACGGCATTCAATGCTCAGCTTCTGTGCATTCGATACCAAGCTTATGTGCCCCAGTGTTCCCTCTTTTGTGTGCCCCACATATTCAAAGAAGCTGAAAGAATTTAGTTAATGGTAATCTGCAACCGTTAAAATAGAAATTCTTAACTCACCGTTGAGCTATTTCTAGCTCCTGCCTGGCACGCTTTGTTTCGAGTGCGCTGTGGCTGTCCTGCTTCATTGCCACGGCCAGATTATAAAGTAACGTTAGATCTTGTGGCGCCACATGACGAGCACTTATCAGCACATCCCTTGCCTCTTGAAATCGCCCATCTTGGTAGAGAGACCGAGCCAAATATTGCATCACTTGCACTTTATCCACTGGCAGCGAGTCCTCCTGCAAGCATTTCCGATACATTTCGATGGCCTTTGCATATTGTTGCTGCTCGAGCGCCACATGCGCCATATTCAGGGTGGCATCAGGGCAGCGATTGCTCGACTTGACAATCAGTTCGAACATCTTCTCGCCATCCGCCAGATGTCCGTTAAGGGTCAGCGAGATGCCCATGCCATTTGTTGCCCACAAGTGACATTGATTTTGCTCTAAAGCCTGCAATGGTAAGCGTAGAGTGAGTCAGCAAGTAGAATTCGAATTGAAAGCAATTGAAAGTGACCAGCAATTAGAATTGTTATCAATTAAGTATTGTTAGATTTACAATTCTTATTAAAATGAACAATGATGATTAATATCAGGTAACTTCTTCTTTAATCTTACCATTCTGAATAGTTGCTTTGCATTCTTCACATGATGCATCGAATCGGGCTGTCCGCGTGCAATATCATCTTGGGCTCGAATCAACAACACATTGCCCGTGCCGACGAGCATGTCAGAATCAAGTTGATACTGCGGATGATTCCGTATCGCATTGTAATGTTGCATGGCCTGGAAAATGGAGCCCTGCTTACAATAACAATTGCCTAAGAATGTTCTGCGATAAAGATGGGTATATCACTTCACTCCCAACGGCTCTCACCTGGCTGCCTTGTTGAGCTCGTCAAGCCGGAGCACCGTATTGAAGAACTCCATGGCGGTGTCAATTCTATTGCATTTATAGGCCATGGCGCCCAATCGAAGATAGCAATCCGTATAGTTGGGATACTCGCGCGTCAGCTTCTTGTAGCTGCTCTCCGCCTCCTCGTCCCGGCGCAGTTCCTCCAGAATGCGTGCCCGGTTGAAATTCAGTGTGAGCATGTTGCTCTCACTATGCTCGTCTTGAGTCACAGGCATCACGTGGCTTAAGGTTTGCAGAGCTTCCTTTGATTGATTGGCGTAAAATTGCACAGCTGCAATGTTGTTGCGCCAAGCCAATGGCACATCTCCGACCGACTCGGACAGGCCTTGATAGATGCGCATGGCCTTCTTGTAGTAGCGCAGAGCCTTCTGCCAGGACTGTTTCCGCTCATAGATGTCGGCCCGACCCAGCCAGATATCATAATCATTCGTTTGATTGTGCATCAGGGCCTTCTTAAACAATTCATCCGCTGCCTCAAATTTGCCCGACTGCGAGTAGAGTGTGGCAAGCATGCGTAGCGCCTGTGGCTGCTGTGGCAACTTGTCGAGCACTGACTTAAGCATTTCCTCGCTTTTAATCAGATCACCGCGCCTCGCGTAGATCTGCGCAATGCCAAACTCAGTCGGCGCATACGGATGCGGATATTCATTCAGCGATTTCCCATAGAAGTTGTAGGCGAGATCATAGTCCTTCATCGCATGAAAACAGCGCGCAAGCTGAAAGCAATCCTGTGATTGTAGGAATAAGTCATCCGTGATCTGATAGGCATTCCCCGCTAGCAATTGCACTCTTTCATAGTTGCCCTCGTAGTAAGAGTGTGCTGAGAGCCAGGTCAATACTAAGGGATGCTGTGGATTCTGCTCAAAGGCCGCGGTCAACAAATTTACACCCTCTTGTGTTGAATCCGGTTGGCGTTGATTCAACTTCAGCTGGGCAAGGCCAATCAGTGCATTTATGCTGCGACCATTGTGCACCAGTGCCAGCTCGAAAGCACGACGCGCTCGATTCAAATCGCCCAGCTGCAGGAAGCAATGGGCAATGCTCACACGGACATCGGACATCGATCCCTGCGGATGAAGTAGCAGCACGCTCTTGAAGTAACCCAATGCGATCTTATACTCGCCACGAGTGTACGCCAGACAGGCGAGCCCGAACAATGCTGGCACACAGTGCGGCACTTGCAGCAGAGCAGTACGGAAATTAGATTCGGCCTCCTCGCGTCGCACCTCAATGAGAATGAGCGCAAATCCGCGACACAGCAAATGCTGCAGATCTGTGGAGTGCAGCTGCCATTTGTCCATCGAATCGATTAGGTGCCCCACTTTATTCTGATAATCTTCACGATCCTTGCCCAGCTTGATGCATGCCAAGCGTACAAAATGACCTGTTAGCATTGTGTAGATCCTCAGCAAGTCATTGCGGTAGACCGGCATGTAGCTGACCTCGAGCGATAGCGCATTCTCCAGCACCGCCTCAAACTCCCGAATGAGATTCCGATTGTAGTACGACCACTAACGAGTAGAAGTGGATATATCTGCAAAATTGTGTAGCTTTGTACTTACAGCTATTGATATCCGCTGGCAGAGCGATTCGCCTGAGTTGGTCTTCAGGGGGATTGTTTCTCCTTGTCCAAATTCTGCCATTTTTGCTTTATATATTTCAATAATGATTTGCACTTTTTGCTTTTTTTGTCAGTGATGGAAAACACACACACATCGCCTGTGCGATGATTTAAATAAGTTTTTCGATATTTTTCGATGGCAAATATTTCTTAAATTTTTTCATGCCACTTTCACACATTAAAATATATCTCAATAAAAGTGTTTAGGTAAACATTTTTTTTTTTAATAAATAAATATAATAAATAAATGGATTTTGTCGAAAATAAATATCTTCACAAAAAATACCAATTCCAATCAATAGCTTTGCATTCATATTGAAATTTGGTTTAATATCATAATTCGTTTCAGTCCATCGTTCCAATAGTTCCGTCAAGTTTCAAACCATCAAAGGTAAACAAATGGGATCTAATAACAGATAATAACGAACAATAAGAATAGAATACCAATAGAATACCAATCCCATGACTTCTATGCACAGCTTCAATTATGAACATTGCTTATTAAATCAACCTTTTTTTTAGCATATCAGAAATCAATAGCGTCCAATTAATTAATTCAAGCAGCTTTCAGCACCTCCCAATGTCAATAGAAAGTTAAACAATTGCTTGTAAATCATGTTGTCGATGACGTAAATTACATGACGGCCTAAAATGGCGCAGATACCCAACCATACCAAATCGCACCAAACCAAACACATTATTATGTAATTATATTTTGTGTCGCGTTTTCGATTGATATTCGTGTTTGGCCCATTGTTGCTTGTCACCCAACGCAATGAAATCGAAAACAATAAGCCTAAAACCAATACGAATTCCAACATACATAAATAAAAAAAAAAAAATATAAATACATTACCGGATAGTGAGCAATTTTTGGCTGAAGTACTCAAGTTGAACAATGCTAATCCATTCGACATGGCGGATTAGTGTCCAGAGCCACCCAATTCACATCCGTATCAAGAGAACTTGTTCTTGGGCCCACAGCATATCGAGTATAAATGGAGCAGTTGGTCTTTGGAATAGTATCAGTCAACGCACTTCAATCTTTCAGAACGTTTCGTCCAACAAACCAACCCCAAACACAATCAACATGAAAGTGAGTTGAGCTGGCTAAAGGATTGCTGCCTTAAAGGATACTCGAATATACTGTAAATATAAATTTATAAATTTATAGTTCCTCATCTGCTTGGCACTCTTGGTCGCTGTGGCTCAGGCTCATGTTGTGGCACCAGTTGCCACCTATGCCGCTGCACCCGCTCTGACCTACGCAGCTGCCCCATCCGTCTACTCGGCTGGCATTCCGTCCGTCTACTCTGCTGGCATTCCGTCCGTCTACTCTGCTGCTGCTGTTCCACGTGCTTATACCACATACGCTGCTGCCGCTCCTTCCGTCTACTCTGCCTCGTATGTGGCGCCTTCGGTGTACTCTGCGTATGCTGCCCCCGTTGCCACCTATGCCGCACCCGCCGTCGTCTCCACGCTCCTCAAGAAGTAAATCAATCAAAACTAACTAACACACTGCCACATCATGTATGCGAATTTATTATGTGTCGAGAGTATAAATATAAATTGAGCTGAAATTAAGATTGACAAAAGATTTGATTTGCTTTGATTTGAGCGATTACTTGAGCCCATCATCTCCCATCAGCAGTAAAACATCAACTAAGCAATGAATATTAAAAGTGGGCCAAGTAAGCAGGCAATTAATCTGCCGAGTCACTGTTGCAACTAAATTAAGTACATGCTCAGCTACGATAATAAGGAAATGAGCATCATCAAGCAACACTTAACACCCAGTTACATATTTAAACACTCTTGTGCAGTCATCTGTCTGCGGATTATGCGTCAACATCCATATTTTATTCAAACAACCACTGAGCAAAAGGCATAGCTTTTGATTCCTAAGGCAATTCTATGAGTTCATAAAATATACAACTCAAAAATGGTTTCGCGATTTTCTATCTTCTGTCGAGATCATATTCCAAATTTATCTTCAATCAGAAAGCACTTCCTTTTTTTATGAGTGTGGTTATTAGCTGAGTTTGGTGCCATCTAACCGGTTTCGTTGCATGTCCGGGCATCCGGACAGACGTTAATGTTATGCAAATGAATTATGACCAGACCGTGCAGCTGTAGCAGCTGTGCCACCAATTGTGGCACGTGTTTGGCACACAGATACACACGTGCCTTCACTCGTCACATAACTCAGCAATAAGCGCTTGACAAACACACAGACCCACGAAAACACTCTTTGAGTGACTAATCATCTAGGTGTAAACAAGTGCTTATTGATTTAACTTCACTCGAATGGTGTTAATGGATCGACGCAAATTGGCATACAATATTCGGACAAACGTAGCGCCGCAAATGGCGCAAAGTGGCAGACTTAACAAATGCATTTGAAAAGTCCATGCTTACAAACTGTGTCTAAAGTTGCTTTTGATACGCTTCCGGGCGGAGTAAGCAACGATTATGCGCAACAAAAGTTTTGTGCTCTCGCTCGGCGGAGCATTTCCCGCTGTTTTGGAGCGAAAACTTTTACCTAAATCACTTAGACCAAAAACAAGTGTCGGGCATGTCGAAAAATCACGCAGAAAACAGATAGCGACTGCAGCTGAAGCAAACTTTGGCAGCTCAAGTTTGGCAGCAGCGCTTTGGCAAGCGCTTCATCAGCCTTCAATATGATGTTATTTATGGTAACAAGTTGTTTCAGTTGTTTCTCTCGTTTTACTTGGCTACACATGTACGCTGAGAGAGTTAATGCTCCTTCCACATAACATTCTACAAACTGTGCTCAAATCTTTGTCGATCAATAATAGTTCTTTTTAATCAAAACAAAATCAAATATTTGCTTCTTTGTAATTGAGATAAAAAGTGTGCTGCGAAATTAGTAGAATTATTTTAGACAAATACAAATATTATTATAAATTTTGCAGCAAAACATTTTCTTCCTTATACATTTTCTACTTTAGTATGGGAACTTTGGTACGAGTTCTCAGCAATTGTCTCCGAATGGCAAATATTTCTATGCCAGCCAATTAATTTGCTGATATTATCAAGCAGCTTACAAGGAAGGTAGTTTCCCGTCTTCCGTCTTCCTCAGCCGCAACTACATCGACAAATGCAACGCAGGGAAGTGTGCTGGAATAATGCAATGCCAACTTATGGGATATCCTTAAGGACTTGACTAAGTAGTAAGTTACCTTGCCAGCCAGCCTGCTTGCCTGCCTGTTGCAAATGGAATGAAAACAACGAGGCAAACAACAAACGTAATGACAATTGAGTGGCAGGCAACAGCTCAGAACTAATCCGATATTCATTTCTCATTCTTCCATTGTTAACGTTGTCGCGCATAAATTGACAACAAGCTCAAGTATTTTGTTCAAATGCATTCCAAGTTGCAATTCCACCTGCATTTCGCCAAAATGTAGTACTCACATTGAGTATTTGCAACATCATTAAATATTTTTCATTCTTCTGTTTTACAATAATGTTATTCATTTCGTTTTTTCTTTTTTTTTGTTGCTGTTGTTAAATCGAAAGAGCTTCATTATGTGTAGGCTTAGCTCCTTTTATGCCCAATAATTAATCCCCTGGCAAGAGAAGTGCATATCAAACACGTGTCGTGCGAATTTGCCTTCGTCTCAAGTGGCAACTTGCCACCCCTTTTCCTGCCGCCTCAAGCCAAGATGTGATACTTAAAACACACTTTTACATGTTCACTCTGTGTTTTTTATTTATTTTTTATTTGCTATTATTGTATTGCATTGCTGATTCGTTTGTCTGCTGCCTTGACAATGGCAAGTCCGTCACGGCCACGTCCTCGTCCACGTCCTGGCTACACGTGGTATCCAGGCAGCAACATTATCCGCCGTAGAGCGTATGAGTCCCGTACACAGAGCCAGATGACAAATGACTCTGAAGTGCAGTTGCGCAGAAAGTCAAAAGATGTTACGTGAAGCACTCGTCGCACCTGAAGTTGTAAAACAAATATTCATTTTCTGAGTGCGGATGCATACAATATATTCATACTTGTTTCCACTCTCATTGCCTCTCATTTAATAAACTTAAAATTATTTTTTTCCTTAATTAAACCTCTTAACTCGGTGCTTGAGCAAGTTTTCATTGTTAACTAAAGAATTACTTAATAATTCATGTGCGCTTGTTGGCCAATTATTAAACTTTTATCTTTATCAAATGTCAAACTCAATGCCTAAATGAATTATTCATTCGACCTAAATGGTTGTTCAATAACTTTGACTTATTTAAAGGCAAGTTTCAGACAAATTGCCTGTAAGCTTTTGGCTGTATGCCGCACGTAGCAACTAAGTATTTGAAATCTACTCTCAAGTCCTTTTTGAGGCAATCCTTTCACGAACCCGGTTGGAAAGTTTGTGCGGCACCAAATCAAATGCCGATTATCGCCTAGTTAGTTGCACTCCCGGGGACCCTGGCACCAAATGTGCCGTTTCCTTCCACCTTGCAATGCCAACCTTTCACTTGGGCAGGTTCCTCCTCAAGTTCACCCCCTCGTCGCTGTGATGGCACCGAGCGTCACTTTGACTGTTACTCATTATCGGCGTGTTTGTTTTATGAAGGTCGTTTCCCACAGCCCCCGCCGTGAACACAAAAAGGATTCAGGACACGCACGTACCCAGAGTTTATACTTGCTTCCCACAACTCTACGACTGCCTGCCTGTTTACCCCGCTTCCTAGTTTTTGTCGTTGTCATCATTGTCGTCGCTGACGCTGTCGTCTTAGTCGTCATCATTCTCACCATTTGCGCCCGCGTCAAAAACGACGTTTGCCATTGTTATCTTCTACCCGGACTCCATCTCGTTTATGAGCCTCTGCTTTATGACACTCTTGTCCAGTCTGCAGCATTTGCTCCACTCCATGCCGCTGATATCTTTTGCAAAATCAAACATTTCGCTTGTCCGGCAAACCAAAAATTTGTCTTTGCTTTACAGAGTGCTAATAGGGCAGCTGTCAGGCGGAAGAGGATGTGGATGTGGATCTGGATCTGGATGTGGATGTGGATGTTGATGTGGATAAGCCACCCCAACTTCATAATAATTGCGTATGACAACAGTCAAAGTGAATCTGTAAACAACAACTTGTCCTACTTTTTCATCTTCTTGTTATTGTTATTGTTGTTGTTTGGGTGGTTGAGAAGCGAACATTAAATTATGGCGCATTATTGACAGTTTATCAAATTGATTTAACAAAGCGTATTGTTGCTGTTGTTGCTGGTTGTCGGTTGCTTGCCACATCAGCCACCCCTCAAACACACAGCACCCGTGCCCACTCCTCCTCAGCAAAACTTAGGGTGCGTGCTCTTCCTCTGTATTTTAAGCATCCTTAAGTGGTCATGATAAATGTTATGGCCTCTTTCTCTAGGCTCTTATGGCACTCCATTCACCACATTCTCTTCCCGTCTATGCTTGTGTGTGTGGGTGTCTGTGCGTGTGTGTGTGCTGGTGTGTGTGTGTGAATTTATGTAATGCGCAAAAGTTTAAGCATACTTTTCGGCTGTGTTTGCTTAATGTTTTTTTTTTTTTTTTGTCCGGCTGTGCTCTGGGAAATTTAGTTAATTTTAGTTTGTTTGTACGACAAAGTACGTTAAATTGTGTCTGTTGTTTTATTAATTTAAACAAAAGGCTGCCAGAAAAAGTTTGCCCAACTTTTAGGCACTGCACAAACAAGGGGGCCCTCGCCTCGAGTGTGTTTGAGTGGGTTGCAGCCTGCTTATAAGTACTTATGTTCGCATGTTTTTTGTGATAAAATAATTGTTCCGGTCAAGGCTGAACGCAAATGTTGTAAATGGAGTTTAAACACTGAATATATAAAACAGCGTCAATTGAATGAATTTTCTCTCTGGCTTAAAGCCTTTCACTTTAACTTCCTAGTTTAAGATACCTTTTTGGGGGCTTGCTTTTAATTTTTGTTTTTTATTTTGTTGCCGGCATTTTCCTCTCCAAATTAAGCCAGTTAGGTAGCGGAAGTCATGTTGGGCTCTACTTATTCTGAACATTGTAAATTTGCATAAAAGACGCTATTTTAGTGGAATGAAAGACCAAGTCGCGAATGTATATATATGTATATGTATATGTATTTGTGAGCTGCAGCTGTTATAAAAAACATCTTTTTTTTTGTTGAAAAGCAGAACTAAAGCAGCGCAAAAAGAGAAAGACGAATACACACAAAAGGAAACAGCAGCACATGCTGATTTTTTGTTTTGCTCTTTTTTTCTTCATTTTTGTACACAGTGAACAGTGTGTGTATGTGTGTGTGGGCGGAATTAAGTTTACGGAAACGGAAATGGAAGCTGCACGTCGCCATATTGCCCAGCAGATGATCGACGTCAGCTGCTTCTGCTCCTGCTCCCCTCTCTTCTATGCTTTCGTACCTTTGTTCAGCAGCCCTTGTATTTGGCTTATTTATTTTGTTTCACTTTGTTCACTGCTTTGACCTAAACTTCCGTGCTAATCCCCAATCCTTGGCTGCTGCTCACCTCGCTGACCTAACCTGTCCGAGCAGCAGGCTCTGCTGTTGTTGGTCCAGTTCCGATTGGTCCGATTGATCCGATTGCTCCTCAGTTTCAGTGCCCGCTGAGTTGCCCAACAGTCGCCAGTAGTTGCAGCAATAGATGAAGCCACCTGCAATGAGATATTCTTCTCTGTGGGCATTTTGCAAGCATTGATAATTCAGTTAACACACTTATGCAGCTGAGCAGCAGCCAGGTTATTGTTGCTATGGTCACCATTAAAATGTATTTGGAATCGCTTTCAGCTGCTGCATTGCCTGTCATATTCGCTGTCAAGTTTCAGATATTTTACTTTTCGATTTCAATCAAATTTCGACAAGGACATGACAAACCTTTGATTTGTGCTGTTAGATTTTCATAATCGTAAATTGTCGTCTGGCTTTCCATTGTTTTTATATTTCTCTGATTGTTTTGTAGCTGCCTCCACTCTGAAATTCGTTTGCAGACTGCCTTCTGAGCTGCTAAGTTGGGCTTGGAAAGAAAGTTGCAGAAATAGTTGTCTTTCAAAAACATCTTTGGCATCTACTCAACAGCTGGTTCTTGGCTAGATCAAATAACGTTCCATTAAAGACAAGCTGAATTAATGAAAGTGACTCACAGATTTGTTATCGAATTTTTTGTTAATCGTAGCCAATCATACTTAAGAGAAAGCACGCTGAATATAAGTTAAAATAACAAACGCATCCATTATTATATTTCCACCTCTTTATCCATTGTACCATCGGGCTTCAATTGTTTTGTGGCTGTTATGGAAGGCGTTGGCTATTTATCATTTGCCGCATTGCGTGACTTGTGCTCATATGTCAATATCGTCTGTGGCAGTGTATATAATCGTGTATATAGTAACCCACTTCGAATACGGCATTTATATGGAGCAACAAAACCAAACAATAACATTGACGAAATTATTGCCGGCGCCCCTCCAAATAGAAATTCGAATCGAATTTGTAATTTTTCGCGTGGCTTGCGTGAGAGTTCAGTTTGTGAAGGAGCAGAGGCAATAAAGTCCTTTTCCTCCTCCTCCTTCTCCTACTGCCACGCCAACACTAATAACATGAGCGGTAGGCGGTGGTTGTTTTGCAGCTTACAGCTGACAATCTAATTGAATTCAACAAATATGAGCAAGTTGGAGTAGCGGAGCAGCGGATCCTATGCACCACATATGTCAGCATCATGTTTGCAATATCCTGCGGATGTGGTTGGCTTGTGTGTAGCGGCTAGAGATCTAAAGTTGACGTGAAGCCTGTAAGCAGACAACCCAAAACTCAAACCGAAAGTCGAACGCAGGAATGTTTAGCAAACTCTTGAAGGCATTTTGGGGTAGCAGCTTCAAAGATGTTAGGGCTTTGAGTGAAGTACGGCGTATGAGCTGTATTTAGATTGCATACTGAAGGGCTGCTTAAACTTAGCTGAATAACTTTAGTAAGCTGCTCTCCATTTATTTCGCATATTAGCTTCGACATAATTGCGTGGCTGTTGCTCACTTCAAAACGAAAAGCAACCTGCTGGCAAGCATTCAGCATAGTCAGTCAGAAATCAAAGAGGCTTCAATGGGTTCTTTGTTGCATCCTATACATCCTTTCCTCTTTTGGAGTTTGTGTGCGGTTGATCTGCCTCTCTCTCCATCTCTCTCTCTCTGAGTGCGCATTTATCTGAGTGAATCCGCTGTGTGGCACGCCTCGCCTTCATCTGACGTAATGAAATTAAATATTTAAGCTCGCAACGCCTGAATGGACCACTCCTCACTGAGTTCCGCAGGACTTGCCGTTTGTTGTTCTTATTTTTTTGTGCAGAGCTGAAATGCTTTTAGTCTGTACTATAAGCTATGCTGTTTACACAACGGGAATATCCCTTTCGGATGACTTTTTGCAGATCAGACCAGTTATACGGATATGTGTTAGTCAACTTGTCATTTGCATAGTTACAAATGCAGTTGACTGTGCAGCAACAATGAGAGCTCAAACTGTTGCATAACTCACCTCTAACATTGTGTGCAGGGTATGCAGCAAAAATGAAGAACTTTATCGTGTTTGGCCATGTTTCATGGCATGATAGGGCAGTTGTTGCAACTGCAGCTGCTGCAGTAACAGTGCCCCATCTATTGCGTAGTGCAGGATTAGGATTAGACCCTTGTCCTTTTGGCCAGAGCAGAGCTTGCAACTGTGGCGGATTTTGGGGATGCTGCTGCTGGCCTCAACACTTAACGCCAGCAACGGCAGAGAATGAATTTTTGAGGCACACGGACAACTTCGTCATCGGATACTGCTTTTGTCCGTCGCTTTCCACCTGCACATTCCCCTTTCCCTCGTCATCTCTCTCTCTCTTCCCGCTCTCCGCTCCCCGCTCTCCCCCTCTCTGTTTCTATTTTGTAGCAGCAGCAGAAACGTGCTGACGCCTCACAAAAGTTGGCATTTTCCCCCAGAATATTGCTGTCAAAATCAAAATTTATTTGGCAGTGCATTCGATTTTGGCAATTTGGTTGGTACGCAAAATAAAAAAGAGAAAAGAAAAAATGGGAACTACGACGGAGACGGAAGTGTCGAGCTCTACGTGATAGGGTTTCGGTTAGTTTTCGACGGAGCTCTCGCAACGAATCATTTTTTTTTTGTATGCCGAAATTGAAAATAAAGTGAGCGGTTTGCTGCTCGGCAATTGTGAAACATTTTTCATTTCATGCAAATTTAAGTCAACAGCGCAGGCAGAAGGACTTTAAAAACTTTTACTCAAAGAAAGAAAAGTATTCAAAGCGACTCAGTAAACATGCTTATTAATAACATTTTAATTAAATTGTATGCTTCTTCTCTCTCTTTCTACTCCATACCCTATCATATTGACATTTAGCGAGAATCGGCAGCTGAAAAATATATTTGCCTCTCAGCTCTTAATTTGAAATATTTCTTTCGTTGGAGAAAACAGAGCAAAAATGAAAGGCGAATACGAAAACAAACGCAAATTACAAAAGCGCCAAACTACATAAATATCAGACGCATTGGAGCGGCAATGCAACAATTTTTAATTACCATTTAGTCGCTCGAATGGGCACAACACAGGCCAAAAGCGAGAAGAGAGAGAAGAGAAAAAAAAAAATAAAATAGACTGAAAATCGCCCAAATCGCTCTTAGCGCTTTACATGCCCATTTGGCTCGAATTCGCTGCTGTATTTTTTAGGCATTAAAAAATTAAAAAGCGCACACAAAAAAAAGCAGACAAAGAGGGCAGAGACGGAAATAGGGAAAGGCAACAAATGAAGAAAAAAACAAAAAAAAAAGAAAGAAAGACGCTGGGGAAATTAAGTCAATGTCCTGCGGGGTCAGTTGCGTTTGGATAAATGTAATTAAGCTTCGGGATAAGCATTGAGTTGGGTCTTTGATAATGAACGGCAACGACAGAGATAGAAAGAGAGAGAGAGAGGGAGAGAGAGAGAAGAGAAGAGAAGAGAGAGAAGGTGAGAGAGATGAAATGGTCAGTAAATCCGATTGAAAAATACAACTTCAAACAGTTGGCAAATTTTCACGGGTAAAACCATTTATACAAAATATATATTTACGCAAAATGTTGCATGTAATTGTGTGTTAGTTTTTTGTTGCTAATGTTCCTAATGTTGTTGTTGTTGTTGTTGCCGTTGTTGTAACTGTTGTGGTTTGTCTGTGTGGATACCGTCTCTGTTGCGCTTTGTTTGCCATGATAATGACTTCCGGTTCGCCAGCAAAATGACAGCCGGGAATTCGTAATTGCTATTAAGCGTTTCAGGCCCTGGCTCTCAATTTGCGACCCTCTGATTTGCAATTTGAAAAAAAAAAAAACGAAAACGAAAACCTAAAGTGGCTAGCTTATGTGGTTAAAGGTGTTTAGTGTGTGTGTGTGTGAGTGTGTGTGTGTGCGAGTGTGTTAAATATAACGTTCCGTAATTCTTACGCATTTGACCCAAATTG
Source organism: Drosophila kokeensis (assembly GCA_035042145.1). Taxonomy (NCBI): domain Eukaryota; kingdom Metazoa; phylum Arthropoda; class Insecta; order Diptera; family Drosophilidae; genus Drosophila; species Drosophila kokeensis. The sequence goes on along the minus strand of JAWNLT010000335.1, from coordinate 91,346 downwards.
ACGCAAAAGGTGTGAAGTTGCAAAGCTGCCATTGCAGCAAATTGCACTCGAATTGCAATGGGGAAACAAGTCTGAGGCAAGGAACCCCATGTGTTATTATGCAAATTGCGAACGCTGAGAATGTTGTTGAGACTATGCCTCGATAAAGCAACAAAGTAAAAAATCCTTAGGGTACACTAAGAAAATCAACAAAAGAATGCCAGTTGTCTCAGATAAAAATTCGTATTTCGAAATTCATTTTCATCAGTATAAGTTGCTCCAAATTTATCGAGAGCTGCGTCCGGGTGTACTTTAGTTGAGAGTAAAAGTTTTTCTGCGAGTGTATGTATAAGCATATGCAGCAAGCTAACAATAGCAGTTTTGTATTCACCAAAAAGTTGAGACTTTTCGTCTGCGAAGTTGTTTGGCAACAGCTAGTTCGGTAATTAAAACCCTGGGAGTTCACTGCTTGGAACAATTGTGTGATTGCTCATATTAAATTTAAAGGATTCGTGGCATACGACTTGCACCTAAAATGCCCCTCAATGAAATTGCCTTAGATTGCGGCAAAATGCTAATTAATAGGGGTTGTGTTCTACTAGTGACTTCGGCATTGGGAGTTGGGAATTTAGTGGTCTTAAATTTTGTAACAAATATATATATATGGCGCTCTCTGAAGTTGAGGTTTAATATTTATAGCCCAATCCCAGGGGTCAATGGATTGTGTCTATTTGAAAATTTAAGCACGCAAAAGGTTCGCATATTAAATAGCAACTTGACGTTATCACCTTACGCCTCTCCGGAGTGGGCGTGCTTGTGGGTCGTCTGAATAAGTTACTATGCATTGTCCTACTCAATTTGAGGATAAGCTATTCCAATTCCATCCACACTCTTCTGATAATCTAAACTAATCACCTGATGCACATTTTCCTTAATCGTGTATTAGTTTACAAGCGTGCCATTATACCAGTTTCATCAGATATTCTCTTCATAGACTGGGATGAGTTGTGGTATTTAATCTGTCACTCAACTGGATTCTGTAGCACATATGTATATTGTATATTGCATTCATAATTCTTTTTGACATCCTTCTTTGATAAGGTAACTGCTTTTCGTGCTCTTCTTTATGCTGAAATTGTCACACAGACTAACAAAAATCCTTTCAGTGCTTATTGCAAATTAATTACATCCTCTTTCATTTTTTATGCACACTCGATAACCGCATAGAGAAGCAGATGCCAAAAACCCCCTCACTCTCTCTCTCTCTCTCTCTCTCTCTCTCTCGCTGTCCCTCTCTCTCTCTCTCTGTCTCTGTCTCTGTGAGTGTGCCTCTGTCGCCAGCCGACATATTTGTGCTTGCAACTTGCTCAATTGCAATTACAACAAGCCACATAAGCTAAGACGGCCGGGCTTGGGGCTTCGGTTGACTAGGCTGACAGGTTTGCATATTTCATAGTATGCTAAGCATAAGTGACACTTGTCGAAACACATTTTCCACACCTACCCAATCCTCCCCGTTTCGTCCTCCCTTATCCGTTGTCGACCTGCTTCCCCTTCCTCTCAATATTTACCCGGGGGCCAAATAGCAAATTTCAAGTGCAGCACTTCATGTACCTCAAACACAGAGAATGCGAGAGAGAGAGGGAGAGAGCGAGAGGGGGAGAGGCAGTGCGAGAGCGAGATCGAAACAGAGGGCGCTATTCAAAGCTAGCCGAACAGGGGAGAAAAAAGTGCTCAAGTCGAAAGCCCTTGAGTTGTTTTGCAACATTTGAACACGTCAAGTTTTTAAGGTCAACATGTCACCGGCAGGCGGGTAAAGCAGCGGCAGACCGATAGTTTGGCATTTAGACAGTCAGACAGACATAATATTAGTTGGCAATTTTGTTCCCGATTTGAAATCGTTTACTTATCTGTATGCGCGTAGTTCGATGACTCCCAACGCATTGGCAGCCTCTAGGCAACTTAAAGCCCAGAAAGTTGTGAGTTTCAGTTTGAGTTGCAGTTGCAGTTGAAGTTGAAGTTGGAGTTCAACTTGGAGTTTAAGTTGAAGTATAGCTTATTTTTGGGCAAAAGTAATTCATTACAATGGCCATTTCCGCCAATAGTTCTATGCGCGGCTTCCACTTCGCGAATAACTTCAAGTTGAGCAGCAGAGTAGTTTCCATGGGTTCCAGTATTTAATTGTGCTTCAGATAATACGTATCTTAAATTGAACAACGTTTTTATTTATATTTTTGAGATATTTGCATTTTATTTTGCTGCCGCTTTGTTTCATTTAACTGTTTCAATTTGCTGCTTAGCTCTCATGGGCATGAAAAAAAGTATAAGTAATTAACATATATTTACCGTTTAAGAGTTAAATCGCATTTAATCTAATTTGTGGCTTAAAATAATTACTCCACAATAAATCCATTCAATTTTATCTGTTTTATTTTATGGACATTCAACAACAGAATAAAAAGAAAAAATGACAATAGCCCATTTCAATAAGTGTTTCCCCATTGCTTTGAGCAGAATTTGCAGAGAGCCTGTTCCTTCATAATAATCTCTTCCCATTTTTCGGCAAACCCCTTGTAGCATTTTGAGCTAGGTTTGTGATATTTTGCTGCTGCACTTATTGTTGTGGCTCTTGTTCCCCAGCATGGTTATCTGGGCTGCTCTCCGCTGCTCTCGGCAGTGCTGCACCCGTTGGGGTCATGTTTACTCTTTCGGGCGTGCGCTGCTTTGTGTGTACTATTAATATAGGTGGGTGTAAGCGTGAGTGTGTTTGTGTGTGTGTTTTGTAAGGCAGGAAAAAAGTTTTTCGTAAAATGTTCTCGAAAGAATTTTAGACAAACCGCTTTGTTGGCTACAATTTAAGTTAAAACTTAAGTGTTTTGCTTCGAGTTGCCGCATTGCTACCCTCTAGAGCACCCTACCCTCGACAAAACCCTCCCCCTCCATCCCCACACAACATAGCCATACCTCACCGTTGCCTAGACTAGCTCTTAAATTCCTTCCAACTGTAGTAGTGCTTTAGCTGGCTTAGACCTTCTCACCAGCGAGCTGTGAGGCAGGACAGAGCGGAAAGGTTAAAGACAAGATGAACCAAAAGGGGAAAAAGCACAACCGAAGAAAACAAAATAACAACAAAGTCTGCGTGAAAATGTGTTGTGGAAAGCCAAAGCTAGCTTGTATTTTTTTTACCCTTGTATTTTCGGATGCGTTTTTCTTCCTCAAGCGCACATTCCAAACGGCCAAATATATCAGGAAAAATAATTAACATCTATTAGGGAATGCGGCACGCAAAACTCAAACATGTGGCATCTACGAGTGTTGGCTAGAAGAGCGTGTTTGCTAATTTGATTGAAAGTTTTAATCAAGTTTAGCTGAAAGTTTGATATGCCGCAGTGCGGAGACCACATCAAAGCGTGAAAAGTAACCAAAGTTGATCCAATTTCAACCGAGCAAACCTATCCAAAGTCCACAAATAAATGGGAATGCATACCAACAGCGGTAGAATGAGAGAGAGGAGGTCATGGAGAGAGGATGTGATGGAGAGAGCAAGTGACGGAGAGAGGAGAGCGAGTGAGCGATTGAGAGGCAGAGTCTCTAGACATAAGTAGATAAATTTGTTTGATCACATTTAAGGGGGCAGCTTTATTGGTAACTGCTCAGCATAACTTAACTAATTTTAAAGTTTTTGCATCGAGATTTGCAAGTATGTCAGTATGTGTGTATAAGTGTGCGTGTGTGTGTGTGTGTTTTAGTCACTCTTGTAGAAAGTTTGGAAAGCACAACCGATTTGGCTTTTGCTTCAGATGAAATTAGTTGCAATTTTCGGCATCTATGAAAATTTGCATTATTTGCCAATGGCAAAGGGAGTGAGCAGCAGGAAATTGTCTACAGCAGCTTGTGGTTACTTAGCCATCATCAAATTCATCATCGTCATCATCATCGTCGTCATCAGCAGGATTGATGACACTTGTCTGAAGTTGGGAAGTGGATTTTGCACTGCTTGTTAAATATTTAGTAAGCACTTCAGCTAATTCGCATTTTATAGCTAATGCATTTGCATTTGCAAAGTTTGCTAAATCAATTGCACTTCTGTTTCTCGTTTCATTTCACCGTTTCAGTATTTTCGTTATACTCGAACAAATGCAACCCTGTAGTCGACCGACAAGTACATACATAAATCGATAATTGGTTCGATTATTGTTGTCGGCAGACTTTCTGAGTGTAAGTGCATAAATAAGGCAAGCAAAATATTTATATAGGCATGGCCGCCACAGGCGAAGCAATTATGTTGCGGATACTTTCTAGGAAGACATCTACCCGATGAGCTGGTGACTTCGAACAGCGGCTGGTCGGATCAACTAAACACTGTCGGCGGCGGCGGCGGTGTTGAGCGTTGTTGCGACGGCTACCGGTGCCGGACAATGGCGGACCAAATAAACCACCAACTCAGGGACCCGGTCCAAATGTGGTGACGCCACAAATGAACGGTGCCGGTGGCGGCGGTGACGATGGCAGCAGTAATGGCGGAGGCGGCGCTGTCGACAAATGCGAAACACATCTGCAGCATGCTGTTACAACAACAGCAGCAGGGCAACAAGCGAAATGACTGCAATTGTCATTAAAGATGTTGAAGAAAAATATACTGAAGATCAGATTGGAATTCTAGAAATCAATGGCAACGCAAATGACTAATCAAACTACAACGTAATTGCTGGACATATCGTCTATAATGGCAACGGAATGCGATTATTTATGTGGGAGGCGAGGATGACGATAAAAGTCGAGATACATTCGAAATGAGCTAATTGCGGAGCTGCTAATAATAGTTTTAATATTAGTCAGCATATGGAAAATAGCTGATGGAATCATGTCTTTTCAAATACAGTCAGTGCTAAGCTGAAGCTGTTATTTTTACAGTCAGATCAAGGAACTGTGCTATACCGTTTCTTCTAGAAAGTTTTATTTTCCAGCATAAAAAAATGGGAATCGATGTTTTTCAAATACAGTCAGTGCGATAGGTCGATGCTTTGAATTCCATTAAATATTGTATAATGGTCATTTATAACTTTCATGTTTTGCCTTTCTTAAGCAGGAATAAATTACTAGTATTTTTTTTGAGCCTAAAATAAGAGAATAAAAAAACAAAGCATCGATAAATTTGACTTATCGATACTTGCATTGATGCCAATAGTCGACTTTACTCCTTTATCAACACCTCTTTGAAAATATGTGGCAACCCTTACCGCTGCTTGGCAGATCCACCGAATGCAGCGACAGAGGGTGAGGGCTTTCTCTGCCTTGGAAGTTCTCGTAGAATCACATTCGATAATAATCTCAAATCCTTTTACCTTTTCTTGCAAAATTCTTTACAACTGAAATCCTTATAACTGGAATTGGACACAAGGGACTATTCTACTATATACTTTGAAAATAGTCTTTAGGATTCAGTTAACCGTTTAGAGTTGTATTTAATTTTTTGTTAAGCATCCTTTAGTTTTATTGCAATCGAAAGTTTTCCGCTCAACTTAGCCGACACATGATGCTGCGAATTTCACCAGTTAACCAAGTTAACAAATTCACCCCGCTTCACGTTTACTTTTCGCCTTTGTTCAGAGTCTTGATTACACTTTGGTCGCTCATAAATTTGTATCCGTGTGCGCGAAAACAAAAAGGGAGAAAAAAGAAAAGAAGAAAAACTCGCGTCAAGTTGCATACTTTTCCAGAATGGCCAATATAAAGGGCAGAAAAGTTTTTTATTTCACCTAGGTGATTTCAAGTGAAACTTGAGCGCTGCAATGTGAAAAGCTATAAGTAGAAAAGAACATGCAAAAAAAATTGAATGCAATTTTCACTCGCTGCGCCTTATCAAATAACAGTTTTGCTGTATAATGAAAAGATGTTAATCTTTAAAGCTGAAATAAAAAAAATAAACCTATAATCATCGAAATATTCTTTTTTCAAGTGGAGAAGAAATCATACAAATATATTTTTAGATCTGCATTTGAAGTTTAGGTTGAATTGTTTTGTCTTAGCCAGTTTTGAGTGCGAACTCAACTGTCGCTTAGAAAGCGCGTGCCGCGCAGCTGCATTCGGGATCAAACAGGAAAATTCTGTTTTCAAGTGGCTGTCGTTTCAAGTTGTCTCAACGCCCTCCTGTTTTATGGGCATGGCACAACAAGAGAATACGAGCACACCTGGATTGCTCAGATGTAGCTTACTGCCATCCACAATATGGCCACCCATTTGACCCTCCACCTGACCCACACAAATTTTACAACCAAACATTTTTTGGGTAGTCTCCTTGGACGCGCTAGTAAATTCATAGAAATCTCCACACGTTTGTGTATGCGTGTGTGTGTGGGTGAGTGTGTGTGTAATTTGCTTTTGATATATGGCCATTGCTACGTTACGGGTTAGTACTTTTCAAATTAGATTTAGAAACGGTCGCAGCCCCGTGTTGAAAATGCTCAAAATTTACCCCCTTTCCACCTGCCATAAAATGTGAAATGCGAACCCGAAAAGCATTTGCAATATTTACACAACACAATCTAAGGCCACCTGAGCCACACACACCTCCCGTGGGTGAAGTCAGCAGCGTCGGTACAACCAAACATTTTTTGAGTTCCTTAGACGTGCAGACAATTCATGAATTGATCCAACAATTTGACATAAACCAATTAAATAAAGTTCACGCGTCGAGGGATCAAACAGCATGTGTCTCAAGTTTACAGCAGTAACCAGGATAAATATCGTAAAATAAGCATAAAGAGCATTCAGTCAGTTAGGTGTAAAAACTAATTTACAGCAATTTCATGTGGGTCAACAATGCTCAGGTTGCTAGGCATGCCAAAAGACCGCAAAACACACCAATTTACCAATTTTGTACGTGGCCATAAATGCAGATGGATGGACCCAAAAACTTTTTTCTTCTGCTGGGGCGTGGGTAAATACCCTTCATATTCTTCTTCCTTCTCTTCCTCTGCATCTTCTTCTTCGCCGGTCCTGACTGCGCGATTGACCCTGTCGCGCTCGAAGGCTCGATGGACGTGCACCCACGGGCCTGCCTGAACATTCTCCGCGGAAGTAGCCCTGCCCCGTGGTCGACGTCAAATAGTCTCAAAATTGAAATGTCGAAGAGACATACATGCAAATAACAGTGACTCCTACCGAATTGCACAGCTCAGTAAACAATGTATATGTATTTTATAATTCTACCTAGCGTGGGAACCCCGTGATGGTCAAAAATAGCTGCTTAATACAGTACCTACCATAGGTATAGTTGAATTTTTGAAACATAATGAATAAAACGTATGGCGGCAATTACATTATTTACTTGACGCTGTGCAAATTCGGTGTACTCAAGTATTAATATATTTGATCAATAATTCTTTTATTTGGTAAAACATTTATATGCATAAATTACTCAATATAAAAATGTTAACCTATTTGTTCAACAACTCTTTTGTTATATGCAATCCAATTTTAAATATTTAAATTTATTCCGTTTTTGTAACAATTTAATTTGAATTAACTTAAAGCATTTAAAACACAACTCAACTTGTCGACTATTTGTATTTGGAAAAGTGCAACTCTTGGCCAAATTCGCCGAGTCAGTTACTGGGTCACAATGCTAACAATGTGATTGGCCAGCGACCATAAAAATGAAGATGGGGAGTCGATGGAGAAGAAGCATCAGAATCGAAATGAACATCAGCATCAACAGCCGTAGCCGCATCATCATCGTCAATATTATGAGAACACATAAATCTCATGGCCGCAGCAATCAGAAGCGGAATCAGGAACCAGAATCTGTTACAAAAACCAGTGCCAACTTGTCAGCTAGCTAGCTGCCCGAATTGAGAGGAAGAGGGAGAGGAGCAGGAGAGGCAGGCGGACAGGCGGACAAGCTGGAAATAGATAGGATAGTGGAAATAGCGAATGGCGTCAAGGGCGCCATAAATGAGAATTTCCGACTCATTTCCGTTGTTTGTGTGTGGTTCATTTGTGGCGCATAATGAGCACTGGAGGAGAAGGAGGACGGTGATGGCGCTGCGGGAGAGAGTTGCCCAGCTGCACAGGAAGGATCCACAAAAATAATAATAATGAAAAATAAAAAATAAAAAAAACCCTGGAACGGCCTGACAATGTAGGTTATACATACACATATTGATTTTCATTTAAAGCGGCAACTTTGCCCGGACAAAATATAACACAATTTATGGTCCATGCCCATTCGCCAACTGCAACTGCAATGCATAACTTGACCTTTGTGCAGTTGTTAGCCAGTTGGTAGCCCAGATGCCATTTGTCAGCATTAGCAGTAATTACAGTTGGTCCGCAATCGTGTCAAATGCGATATCTCAGCTGTGGCTACTGCACTCACAGAAAAACACTGACACTAAATTCAAGATATATACAGTCGATTTGTGGGGAGAAAGTTCTCCCCAGTTTTGGACGAGTGCATTTTGGATTGGAACCAGCCGCACGAACACAATTCAATTAAATGCAGCTCTGAGAGCTGGTTTAGGAATGTGTGGCAAGGAGTGTGCGTTCGTTGTTGTATGGCAAAAACCCGCAGACGCAGAGCTTTTTACATACATATATGTATATATATGTATGTATATATTCAGTCGTAAATTCTGCAGCTGATGCGATAAGTGCAATAGATGTTCGGCTGTGAGCAGCAACTAAATAAAATACGAGACAATATTTATATGTGGCCAGGACATGGTGTTCCTTTGAAAAGATTTATGCATATCTAATAGGATGTATATAAAGCAGGATAAATCGGATAAGCGCATAATATAATATACAATTTTCAAGCAAACTGTTCGAAAACATTCAATAAAGCAATGGAGAAAAAACAAATCACACAAACACATTAAACATAAAACAGACAACAGTTGTACATTTCCAAATAAATATATATATTCAACAAGTCACACATACATCAGACATACACATACACACCAATGCATAGTTATACGAAATAGGACACAACTAAACACTACGATGACATTCCGAGATAAGAATTTGGGAATGAATTCTAGCCGCAGAATCACCGATCTCGATTTTCGCATGTTTGTGTAAGTATTCAGTTAAACAATGAATCGATTCATTTTTTACATTTTTTATTTTGCCAAGAAACGTATAAGAACAATATCTTAATTTAAGCAAATATCGCTCTGAAGCAATCCACTGTGGGCAGACATAGAGATATAAATCAATACAGCTTTTTCTGGGACAACAAAGAAGTATTTCCCACTTACCGAATATGTTGCCAAAGAAGCGCAATAGCACGGTGACAAAAGACGGTCTGTTTGGGTCTATCCAACGCTCGGTTATCTCATCTGTTGAGCAACTCACATTTATAAGGTGTATTCAATATCAGTTCTCTACTCACCAATATGCTCGCAGTCCAATCGCTCTTGGTCCAGATCCACTGTATAACCACCAGATTCCTTTGTGACATCGAAATTGAAGTCTTCTTCCATTTTTCAATGCGAGTTTTCACCACAATTTTATCTTGAACTTTAAATTTGTATTCAAATAGCTGGATATGCTCTAATAGTCGGTTTACATTTGTATATTGTTTTATTATATTGCTGTGATTTGTCTAGCATCGTCTACTAGGTCGTACGTTAACACACACATGTATGTGGTTTATTAATAATATAAAAGAAAGCGATTTGCGTAAGCTTTAGATGAAAATGAATGGCCAAAAGCCAGGCTACAATAAAACTGTTCCCAAATGTCAAATTCTGCATAAATTAATGCCGATTTGGTTTGGCCTGGACATGCTTTTAATTAGGCACTGAAACATGGTCGATCTGAATAGAAGATGAAAATGCGCACAGCTGGAGAGACAAGTAATTGTAATATGCCGCCCGAGCTAAACATCAGCGATGTCATCATCATCATCATCATCATCATTATTCTGCTTCTCAAATATGCAATTACTGAGTGACGAAAAATGTGTTTTTTTGGTCAGCATCGTCAAGGGAAACATTTCTAGGTATATATACATACTTACATATGTATAATTACATTTATATATGTCTGTTTACATAGCGTCTGACTCGTAGGGAAGCCAAATATTGGTCATATTAATCATTAGGCAGACGGACTTATTTTTGCGGCTAATGACGATGGCGAACACCAAGAAGCTTGCCTTCAAGTCATTTTCACCACTATTTCATTCACTCCAACACCATCAACATCCTTATCATTAAGTTAATTGCCTACATAAACATACAAACATTCTGCGGGTTGACTCTTGGGGTTTGTGCAATGCCCTTTACTCATTTATTCATATATATACACATCAATTTATATATTTACTCGACGTTGAGCGCAATTCAAGTTTGTTGGGCCAATTACTTTGTAGCGAGATTTCATTTCGTGTTTGTGACACATTTTTGCAGGCTCAAGTTTAATTATGTCCAGCGAAAGCATAAAATTTGAAAACCTTCAAAACTTGGCCAGTTAAATATTTTTGGTAAACATTTTTAAAGCACTTTTAAGATCGTGCAAAAGTTCTTGTTTTTCTTTTTACAATTTGTACCTGCCTGCTTTTTGTTATTTAGATGCAGTACAGGTGCAGATGATGGGCTCGGTCTCAAATTTATGAGCATGTGGCCAATAAATAAAGTCAACTTGTATTTGCTGTGTGAGTGTATTCGGCTTGAAGAGAGAGGTAGAGTATGTTGGCCGAATGATGACAAGTGTTGTGCGAGATTGTAGGCGAGCAAATGAATTAAAAAGTTTTAAATTTCACAAGGGGTTCAAGCCTATTTCGGGCAATTACACGTGCCGTTAACAAGGACAACAAGGACAAGAACGAAGCGCCATATCGGTTACCTTTCGCACATACCGGAAGACATTAACACAATGCAAACGGCAAGCAGGCAACCCAATGATTGCCCCTCCTCCGCCATCCCTGTGCGTTATCATTAAGTTAATTATATGTTTGCGGGTGTCAAGAGGTAATTACAGCTCGGATTTCGAGCCATTTCAGTTGTCGATGATGATAATGATGATGATGTTGTCCACGAATTACTTTGGGGTCTGGTGCCCATAGTCAAGTTGTAATTAATTTGAAAGCAAACATCGCCAGACGCCTTCTGATGTGGTTATGGTCTCTCCATCCTCCATCCTCCAGACTCCAGCTCCCATCCTCTAATCGTCACACTTTACGGTTTCCCTTCTGGCGCATGTATGTGTTGTGCGTGTCCCTCACAAAGTGAATTGGGACTACCCATTAGATGGACCATGCAAAAGCCTAAGAACCTTTCAGTTTTCCTGATGTTTATAAAATATGCAAAGCTGGCGTTAAAACTCTTTAAAACTGTCAAAAATTGTCTTTGGGAAGTAGTTTGTAAGCACCTCTCGCTCGGTGGGCGTTGCTGTTGGCTGCTTTTCGACTGCAAACTAAGTGCAAACTTTACTCTTAACACATTTAATTAAAAGGCGTAAAAAGTGCACACTGAACATTCCATTAAAAACTGACCAAATGAGTTTGATGCAACTTTTCATCTTATTTTGGTTACGTTGTGCAATTTTTTGTTGTAAATTGTTTGCAAATCTGCTTGAGATTTTTCAGAGCTTGCACAGCTTATTTCGTAATTTTTTTTAGAAACTTTTTAGCTTTTTTTTTATATTTTATTTAGCTTGTTGCAAAATGTTTGGGATAACTGGTGTTTTCAGTTTCAACAGTTTGGTGAAAAGTTTTTCATAAGCTTAATTTAATATAATATATTTTTTTTTTATTCTACCTTATCAATATAAGCATTAAAACTTTGCCGATGACTTTTTCAATGAGCTCTCTGAAAACATGCTGCATATGTGGATTGGTGGCAGGGTTTGTGCATCTGATATGCAGTTAGTTATCTAATTCGATGCAAAATTGCTGTTACTTTTATCACAAATACAAGCATAGACAACATAAGTAATGTACAGTTGTTGGCTTTTAATTATTTATTGGCAACAATTCGAATATAAAGTTGTTGCATACTCTCAGGCTGCACAAAAATGCAATTTCTGATTCATGCTGCATACTTTAAGAGATGCGGCCAAAGAAGTTTGGGTTCAAAGCAATTTACAAAAAGAGCTTACAGATTTATGGATTATGGGTTCACCAAATAAATCTCCAATAATTAGAAAATATTAAACGCATTTTTTCATCATATTAATTTTTTTTAGCAGGTAAGTTATATCGCATTCGTATCTGTCTTAAACATTTGTATTTTCTAGAAAGAACACTGGATAAGTGTTTGACATGCTGCTTATTGCAGACTTATTAGAACCACCATGCGTAAACTACTTCAATCAATAAATCCTGTGAAGACACATATTAGCCATGCTTAATCATTTGTAGCTAATTTTAATAATGAATATTCGTGCAGAGTTCTAAGGCACTCCATCCCTTTCTCTCCAAGTCCATCTAAATGAATTGAAGAGGGTCATCTTTCGATGAATTTAACTTAAGACTTATGGTATAGACAATTTAAACATGGCTTTAATTTGCGATTTCCTATTTTTACTTCTTGGCTTTTAGTCTTACCTCCTGGCACAGGGCTTTTGACATTTGAGCCCATGTTTAGATTTATGGGCTGGCAGTGTCGATTACTTGGCTATAAATCTTGTCATTTGGTTGTGGTCAGCAACATCTTGAGCGTCTTGGCCCACATCTGCGCCGACTGAAACATGTGTTGCTCCTCTGTAATCGGGTGTGTGGACTCGCATTATGTTTTCATGACCGCATTTGTTGTGTATTTGTATCTCTGGCTGACGTCACAGGCTCAACGCCTGCTTTTTTCGAGCTTTGGCCATTATTGTGTCATTAACGGCTTAACTCATTTTAAATGGAAGCGTTCGCTGAGCGAGATATAAATATGAAAATGTTGCCTTGGCTTTTCTAATTCACAAAGTTTTTCGCTGGATGAACTTTAACCTGCCGCAGGTGTTAAAAATGATTTGCAAAATGTGAAACTTTCTGTTATAAATTCAGCATAGCAAAAGAAAGTGGAAGAGCTCAGCTAAAAGCAAAGCAGGTAGAAATACTGCCAAAAAAGTTAAAATTGCTCAAGTTTATTGTAGTGAAATGTGTGCAAAAGTTGCATAAATTTGCAAATCGCAATGCAAATAAATTTTCATATAAGTAGTGTTGTCGTATTGTAGCTAGCTAGTAGTAGTGTTGTGTGCATTGCCATTGTGATTGTATATGTTCTAGTTTCCGTTCGTTTCGCCCACTGTTGCAGCATTGTAAATTGCAATCTAACAACAGAAAGCAACTTCAAATGCAACTAAAGTGAAAAGTGATAAATGGATACCACTTGTCTACTAACTACAACAAATAATTCAAATATACGACCACGATTTGCAACAGGCCGCACAAAAAAACATTAAACAATGCTTAGCAATATATTAAATGAATACTCGAGGAAGTTCATCAACAAAAACAAGTGCTTAAAATATAAACAAAATCGAATGTCTTCTGTTTGAATTTTAAAGAAATTAAATCTAAGATTCCAAAACATAAAATATTATTTAGCTATCAAATAAATAAAAGCAGTATTTATCCAGGCTAAAAACGATTTAAACATGATTTGTCGAATTCGGCAAGCAATCAATCATTCACAGTTTCCAAATAAAATCGTAGCATCTGTTGAAGTCTGTCTAAAATTTGATATGAACCGCATCCGAGTCGAGTAATATGTCACAAAATAAATATGTACATATGAAAATATGTGCACTCCACAGATACAATCCTTGTGTGCAGTGTCAGTTAGTCCCCGCCTCCATCCTCCCTCTTCCCTTCACCCTTCACCCACCAGCCAGCACCCACCTGCACCGCAGGTGTTGTGTCATAAATCTTATCTCTCTGGCCATGCGAATGTGTTAACGCCGCAAACCGTCAAATAAATTTAGTGCAAAAATATTTAAAAGTCTATTTGTTTGTGTGCAGAAAATAAAACAATCGAAAAACAAAGAATGCCTCGTATGAAAAACTGCGCAAAAACACTGAAAAAGCACAAAGAATAGAACCAACAAAAAACCAGTGTATGTGCGTGTGTGTGTGCGTGTGTGTGTGTATTCTTGTGTGGCACAAAATGGCAGTGCGAACAGCCACCTGAGCGACACACCAAAGGGATAGCAAACATGACAAGCGGCAGATAGGTGGAGAGAAAGGGACGTAAAGTGAATTTAACAGCTGGGTTCATCTGAGCTAAGCAAACACACACACACACACACACAGAGACTTACACCAAAAAGCAGGCGAGTTACAAATGAAATCTGTTCATTTCCATTTGCTTTCTCTCAAATTAACAATTAAAGGGACTTACAAAATATCAAAAGCCGCTGCATATCAAGAGCGGTCAAAGGTCCTCGCAAAGGATTACGGGGATTGACCGCTCAAAGAGCTTGAGGTTTAGGTTAGTTGAAAGGCAACTTTATGAATATTAGTCAAAACCCAAAGGAGAAACGCTCTTCCTATATATTCCATATTCCTTAATGGATTCCGTTGTAAAAATAAGAAATCTTAAATCAACTTTTTTCTATTCTCACTTCTCATTCTCAATCCATTTTTATTTGAACTTGAGGATATAAATTAATAGTAATAGTTGTTGATAAATTATGGAAACATGATTTGCCATTTCGCTTTTTAGTATGCATAATTTCGCTCGGTGCATGCGGATTATTAGCGTATTGCAACAGTTTGCTGCGTTTTTCTTTGAGCTAAGTTAATTGAGTGGCATTCGCGTCTTTGACAGCAGTCGCTTTGAGTGCAACTCGAATTTCCTCTTTTTCTGCTACGTGTACAAAAATACACATATAGTGTGTGTATGTGTGTGTGTGTGTGTGTGTGTGTGTGTGCGTGTGTATGTATAACCGTATGCCCTTTCAGCCACGCACAAAAAAAGAGTAAAAAAAGAAAAATGATGGGCAGCAAACATATGCAAGGCACGTTTCAGAATTATGTGGCGCGACCAGGACGAGAGCCAGGATGCGAGCATACATGCCACAGCCAGACCCGGACTCACTCACACAGCACAAAATAAATAAAATATTCGACGACACACACACGCACACCACGTTCACACAGCAGTACAAGCTGAAAACATTTCAGCAGTAGGGCGTGCAAAAAAAAAAACCAGAAAAGTGCCCTAGCAAAGATCCTCTACGCGGCAAAAGCTGGCGATGCATGCTTGGGAATTGTACACAATATATACATATGTATATATATATTATATATATATATATACATATATACATATAGCTGCCACGCCCACATACTAATCGTCACTCAGTCCGCCTCCTCATCGGTGCGCGGAAATTGTGTGCCGATTAAATTGGCAATCAACTCAAACGCAAAAGCTGCGTGAAAAATGTCACAGTCTGTTGATTCTGCGACGCGGCCATGGAAATTGGCCAAAAGCTCATCATATGCCAGTCTACATCAACGCTCTAGTCCCGTTTTCCCGTTTTCCCGCTTTCCACACCCATCCCATCCCATCCCAGCCAACCCATAACCATTACTCAGTTCGCCGGGCACAAGCAATAATTACATGAAACTAGCCGAAAAAGTTTACATTTATGAGCAACGCAGTTGTTACCTGAAAATGAAGTCGTGTTTGAGTTTGGGTTTGGGTTGGGGGTGGTGCCAGGAGTTTGGCTGGTTGAAAGTGGCTATGTGTTAGAGGTAGCTTTAAAAGACACACATATTTATGTCAGCATCAGCGAAGCAGAAAAAAAAATTGAAGTAAGCAGCAGCAGTTTGGCGCAAATAGCTGCGTTGACACAGTTTCAGCTCCACTCCAAAGCAGCTTCAACAGACGCCTCTGGCAAAGTGGCCTTAAAGAGACCCCCCGAGGCAACGGCGCGAGCAGTGGGATTGCTCTTTAAATAGACTTCATTTCGTATGCGAAAAGTTGAAAAATGTGATTAAAACTAAATTGTAAAATGATGATTATTACAGGAATATATATAAGCTGTATTTAAACAAACAACATCATTATAGGTTTGGGAATAGAAAGACAAGGAGCAAGTAAGTAAGAAAGTAAGTAAGGTAAAATTTACTTTACGCAACAACATCATTTGTTCGATTATATTTTGCATTGCTCTTTTCTTTAATTTTTGTTTCAATTCTTTAGTTTAAAATACTCTTATTGTGAGGATTAAAGTTAAAGTTCGCATTGGATAACAGATTCTGTTTTTCTTTTCAGAACTTGATTAATTTATGCAGATGATTAAGATTATTAAAAATTTCCAGACTAAGACGGACATACAGATGGACATAGCAAAATGGACTCGGTTTTTGATGCTGTTCAAGAATATATATGGTGTTTTGCTAAAGAGTTTCTTGATTGTAAAAGTATGTTGGCAATTTTTTATGAAATGGTTTTCTTTTCTTTGTATTAAACACAAATTCTGCGTTATTCCAGTTCAGATGAGTTGAACAACTGGTAAACAAGCTGAGATTCTGCTCATCCAATTAAAATTCTCTTTGGCCATCTCCTCCAAGATTGTGTTGAAGTGATAGAAGTAAAAGCAGATATATATGTACATCTATATACATATATATTATATATAAAAAATATATATACCAGACTCAGAAATTAGTGGACGATTTGCCGCCACAAGAGCGCACTTTGATTGCAATTGACCTCATCGCCGCGAGTAGGTCCCGGCGGACGGTCCGAATCTCTGGGCCATATTTTAATTACCATTTTGACGTAAACAAAAAGAGACGGCGAGACAAAGAGAGGGAGAGAGAGAGACATAAAAGGGAACTGCAGACGCGTCTCGTTTGCGTAAGGGCAAAAGCAAACAGCAAACTGTGAAAAAATGTTGTCTGCGTTTTAATTTTCGGGCAAGCGAGACGTTAAATATTCTCTGACGGCCCCTTTTATGTATTTACAGTTTGTTTAAAGTTAAAGCCCGTTTTGATGCGGTGCTAATCTAGGTCTCGGTGCTTAATCGAAGTGGCTAAAGACAAAAGTTTCCTATTGTTGTTTTTTTTTTACTCTCTCTCTCTTTCACTTTTGGCATTTGTTTAGTCTTTGAACTTCTCCAATTAAAAGTAAATATTGTGAGTAGTTTATCTTGATTTCATTCTTTACCACCCTGCCGGAGTTTAGCATAGTTAGAAGTTGCCTCCCATCCCCCGCATACTCTTACTGTATTGCATGCTTATGTTTACAATTCCCAGGCGGAGCTACAGCTTTTGTATCTGTATCTGTATCTGTAACTGTATGTGAATCTGATTTTCGCTCGGCGCAGCCTTAAACTTTTGTCAAACTTTTCTTGCCGCGCAATTTAATGCCATTTAAAGAAGAAGCAGAAGAAAACGACAACAGGGCACAAAAAGTTGCAAGCAAACCATCTAATGGCAAGCGACTTGTAAATGGCCAAAAACACACAACGTGCTCTCTTCACTGAGAAGTCGGTTGTTTGTGTTTGTCCTTTCAGTAGGATTAGTTAGCTTGCTATTTGTGAAAGACGAAATACTTTCACTTTAGTATGCAACTTGTTGTGCGTGCATCATTTACTATTGTCCATGCCCATGTTGATGTCCACGTCCATGTCCTTGTTCCTTGTATGCCTGTCTGCAATTTTCCCAGCATGTGTCTGTGCTAAAAATGAGTCATAAAGCGGCGAGTGCTCTTCTCGCGCACACAAGCAAACTGAAACTAGCACAAGCCACAATTTCTTGAGTCTACCTCCATATTTTTTTCTACTCTATTTTATTAAGCGTCGTTTTCCAGAATTATGATTTTAGTTTGGCAGTTCACTTTCCTTCCGTGGTGCGCACACAAAATCACGTTCTCGCAAACAAGACACACACGGGCATCATTTTATTTACGATTCAACTTTGTAGTACAAAACATCAACTTCCGTCTCGTCGTCGCTCCTCCGCTGGTACGCCCCTCTAGCACAAACCCCCTCTTTTTGAAGCAACTTGTGCGTATCTTATGCGAGCGCTTAGTTGAAGACTAAGAAACGGGGTGGGGAATGGGGTGGGTAGAAGGAAGGGGAGGGGGAAGGGGAAGGAGACTGTGAAGGTGGCAAGTTTTATTATCTCTAAATGTAATAAAATGCAAACAGTGGCACAGAAGCCAACAACTGCAAGAGCGTAAAAAATAAGCAAGAGAAAGTGCAGACTGATCGACAGGCAGATACGCTGTAATACATCAACAAAGTCTTACATGCGCGCTCTCTCTCACTCTCTTTATCTCTCTCTCTTTATCTCTCTCCGTTTATGGTAATAAAAGTAACAAAATTTTCTTTCAAATTGGTTCGGCTTAAATTGGATTTGCCGCTTTTATCATTGCACCATTTTACCCTCCGGTTGTAAAGCCGTACAGGGTATTAAAAAATTACGTAAAAATGAAAAGAAATGCATAAAAATGCGTGGCAAATTTATGTGTGGATCGTTCAGCTGACACCAACTGTGGCTATAATGCCAACTGAAACGGCCCATGTTAAGTTTTCCTTATGCGCCAGCCAACAAAATAAAATCTTAAATTAATGCGCACTTTTTTTCGTGTTTTTTTATGGCGCAAACAGATGTGAGAATTTTGCTGCATGCACACATGTGTAATTGGGGTGCGTTGGGAGTGCGTGGCATGCCCCGAATTATGTGCTTGAATAAAATTAGTAAACTGATGTAATAATACATGCAACAAGCATAATTATGTTGCCAACTTTGTATGAGATAATAAACATGTGTCAAGCATAATTGAAGCCAAGAGGAATGCCCAGAGGAATGCCCAATCAGCCAAATAGAAGAGGTAAATGGTTTGGATTGGCTTGCTGGAGCAAATGACAAGCTTCGGCTTAAAACGAGGCATTCTGATTAAGCTGGTCTTTGATCAGAAATGGGTCTAATATTTCATTTTTCAGTTATAGACATTATTTCCATTATCATTAGTTAATTAAGCTCAAAGCGAGGCTTAAATATTTTATATATACTCATATGGCAACTATCCTAGTGCTGATAGCCACGCCCACTTAAATGCAGCAGCAGCAGCGGCCCACGCCCACACCCACACCCATGCCCACGCACACGCCCACGCCCACGTAGGCAGCAATTGTTTAGCCTGCTCGTTTGGCCTTTGCCAGCGAGCCAACTCATTAAAAATTCCATTTTCATTTCGCCCAGCATCCATTTTGATTTCATAGTCGAGTGGACGAAAAGCGGGCGAGCCGCGAGAAGGTTTGCTGTGTGCGTGTGTGTGTGTGTGCGTGTGTGTGTGTGTGTGCAATTCGTTAACGTTCGACTGTTGTTGTCGGTGGTGGCCCACGTCGCCAGTCAGTGCACAATTTCAAAGTGTTTACTTTCTTGCCACATTGATTTCGCTGGCAGTGCAAAATACTTTCACTTTGGCTTTCGGTCCTTTTGCATTTCAACTCTGGCAATTTGATATTTTATTTATTGCAGGCGTCATCTTAACTTACCACTGCTGCTGCGGCTGCAGCAGCTCATAAATTAGCGGTGCACTTGTGCAGCGAACTTTCAACGGATGCGTAATTAATAAAATAAATACATGTGTACGGTGAACGCAGCCTCGTACATTTAACGTGGTAAACATTATTAAACAGATATATAAATACACAGATGTGTATATATAGAATATATATTCGAATGCCCTCATGTGTACACAATAAGATTTTTGGCCTCAATGGAGCAGCGAACTGGCTACAGTTAATTATTTGCCAGCCAGTTTGGCGAACGTGATGTATGCGTAATTTTTCACCCTTATCTGGCTCCTGGATTTGAGTGGGTGAAACACACACACACACACAAACACACACATATGCACAACATATGTAATTATGTGCATTGATATTGTGTGTGCATTCGTTGATGAATTATTTGAACAGCAGTCAATCAATAAGCCCGTGTATACGAATAAATGAATATATGTTAATACAAATGATTAATTTAAGATAATTGTACTTATAGTCTGGAATTGCAATTTGAATCAATGTTAAAATACATATTAAGCTCAAATTAAGTTAAAAAGGGGAAATTTGTCAATTGTACTCAAAGTTGACATACAGTTTATATTATACTTTTTTTCTGTTTTCTGTTTTTTGTTTTTGATATTATCAAACTATGACTGACCGATTGAACGTATGTATTATTGGATCGGGCAATTGGGCCACGACTATAGCCAGGAATGTGGGCAACAATGCGGCCCGGTCACAGCTAATGGAGGCCAAGGTGAACATGTATGTGTACGAGGAGTATATCGATGACCGGAAGCTGACTGACATCATCAATACGACACACATCAATGTGAAGTACATGCCCGACTTTGTGTTGCCACCGAATGTGGTAAGTAAGACGAAAGACGCAGCTATCAACTCTAACTTGGTCTGCTCTAAGGTTGCCTATGATGATGTGGTAGCGACAGTACGGGACGCGGACATCCTGATCTTTGCCATTCCGCCAACATTTGTGAGCAGCTGCTGCAAGACGCTGCTGGGCAAAGTGAAGCCCATGGCTCATGCAGTCTCCCTAATCAAGGGATTCGAGCATGGCGATGATGGCCAAATTGTTCTCATATCTCAAATCATAATGCGACAACTAAAGGTGAGCAGTGTGTGCCACATTTCAATATTTTATTAAGTAGATTTCCTGCTCGGTGCTGGTGGGCTGCAATTTGGCGTATGAGCTCGCCCACGATCACTTTGCCGAGGGCACCATCGGTTGTCGGGATCAGAAATATATGCGCATATTGCACGATCTCTTTAAATCGGAAACATTCCGTTGTGTTGTCACAGACGATGCGGACTGTGTTGAAATCTGTGCCACGTTAAGGGTGAGATTCTAGATGCATACTTTATTTTTTTTATCGATTATCGATAACTAAGCAGATAAGCAGTACTAACTGAGCTAAATACCATAATTTATTTAGAATGTCATTGCATTTGGCGCTGGGCTTGCCGATGGCATGGATTTGAATGAGAACACCAAGGCTAGTATTATAAGGCGTGGCTTTCTGGAAACACTGCAATTTGTGGATGTCTTTTATCCCGGCAGTCGCTTAGCAACTTTCTTTGAATCGTGTGGCATATCTGATCTGGTTACCAGCTGCTATGGTAGTGTATATACTATAATATGGAATAATATATGTTTTTCATGCACTGCTCCGTTTAGCGAATCGCAATCGAAGGCTGGCTGAGGCTTTTGTTAAGACGGGCAAGCCTCTGAGTGAACTGGAGCACGTGCTCATTGTGGGACACGAGCCTTTGGGTCCGATTACAGCCGAGATGGTTAACACAATGCTCAAGAAGAAGGGACTGGAGGAGAAGTGAGTACGGCAAAAATTAAAACTATAAGTGAATGAATTTTATTGCATTCACAGATTTCCACTATTCACCGCCATTTATCGCATTTGTGCGGGAATTTATCCGCTGTCTCGCTTGTTGGAAACTCTGCGCCTTGCTCGCGAGGATATGTAAGCGTTATCAAAATGAACACTTCAAACTTAAACTTACTCAATTAATGTGCGTACACATCTCTCTCTCTCTCTCTCTCTGCCTCACCCTCCAGCTATCATCCCAATCATACTTTCCAGCTATAAAAATTCGAGTACTGTTCAAATTCTCGTGTGTATTTTGTGTAAATGATATGTTTTGCTGGTAAATAAAATCGATGCACTCTTCATTTGATGGATGACTTTTAAAATAACAAAAGATGAATTTATCGCTATATTTTAGAGCTGAATTGTTATGGGATACTACTCATAGTGCTTTGTATGTAAATGGGGGAACAATGCCAATGAACTGACAAATACGTAGGCAAAAACAACAATTTCTCGATGCCGACAATTCAAACAAAAGCCATGCAACGCATTTTACTATTGTTGTGCGTCTTTTCTTTGGGGGTTCAAGTATTCCTTGCGGAAAGTGCACTCCATTGAATGCACTGGCGCTCGAAGCACTTGCCGGCAACTTGCAGCTTGGTGGAGCCTCAAGCTTGAAGCTTGAAGTACGACGAGTCCTGGAACTACAACGGAAATCACTTCACTCATAAATGGGTAAAGCAAAATGGGGAAAAGGCAAAGTGTAGTAAAAAAACCGCATTGCTATTGTTTTTCTTCTTCTGTTTTTTTTTTTGTTGTTCTTCCCAACTACTATGTATCGAATAGTTTTTTGTATTGTTCGAGTTGGTTCTTCAATTTAAATTGGAGGGAAATGGGAGCAGAAGCTGTAGAGCAGTAATGTCAGAAAAGATTTTCTGTGGCTGAATGACCCAAATGCACATTTTACATAAAATATGATCAAAAAGCCCTCGCTTTTTAATCTCAGTTGAGTTTTGACGAAGTTATGGCATTTTGAAGTTTCGACCTAGGCCAGTATTTTTACTTGTCTTCCGACCCATTATCACGTTTTCAACTTTAAATGTAGGATTGATTTAGGTGCAAAACTATGATCAGAAAGCCCTCGGTTTTTAATCTAAATTGAGTTTTGACAAAGTTATGGCATTAAAATCGTTAAGACGAAAAGACGAAAAAGTTTAACAAACACCAAAATTAATATGAGATAGGAACGTCGAACCATCTGAATAATAAAGTCAACAATTTGTTTTTTTTTTTCCAAGGAAAATTATAAATATAAACACGTATCTCGATATGAGAATATATTTCGAGCATAGATTTATTAATTGCACTTTGCAAAATAGAACAAATATAAGAATCAGAATATATAACAAATGTAGCAAAGGTATATTTAATGATTCACGCGAATACAACTTGACGTCAATCCCAAATATGACTAGTTTCTAGTCTCTTGGAAAAAGATTAGAATATTATATATAGTGGTTGCAATTGAAGAATATACTTTGGGCGAATTCTTTAGAGCTGCACACATGCGAATAGCCAGAAAGCGCCCTTATCATTAAAGAATATGTATATACTTAACGTGTGAGAGTAAACAGATTGGGGATTTCCAAAAATCAGTTTTCCTGGGAAAAAGATTAGAATATTATATACATATACATCACAGTACATCAGCAGAGTGTATAAATTGGACAGTGAGCGGCTCAGTTTCTTTAGTCTTGAGTGATCTGTGATCATTTAAAATACTTATTATATATTATATAATAATATAAATCTATTATTCAGAACAGAATGTTGTTTCAATTTATTTGCACTGTGTTCCTCTTATACGTATGTGTGCTTAAGAGTGCAGTGGAGTGTGTTCCTGAAGATGACATCGAAATAATTAGGTTTGTATTGGAAATTCGACTTGTATTTCGAAAACATTTGAAAGATTCTTATCACCATATTCACAGGCTAGTCCTGAATAGTCAGAGAGAAGTGCAGGATGTTATGATGAGTGAAGTCAGTCAGTTGAATGAGAAATTCGATGAAGTGATAAGCGAGTGCGACTTAAACAGCGACGGACGAGACCTTCCGATCTATTTGCTGAATGACCTTTTGGATGATTTTCAAGGATCGAAAACAGAACAGAATCGTCAAAGCGATTTGCTGAATGATGTGATGAGTAAACTCAATGACTTGAATGAGAAGTTAATTAACTTTACAAGCTTGAAGCCAAATCAGTATCCGAGTAGTTGTGCAGAGGCTGCAGCTCTGAGTCGTCGCAGTAACGTGTATCAGATCATCGTGCCCAGCTATAGTCAGTCTCCGTTTATAGTTAGTTGCGATGAGGAAGCAGAGGGCGGGGGTTGGACAACTGTTCTGAGGCGTCAAGATGGAAGTGTGGATTTCTATCGGCTGTGGGAGGACTACAAAAAAGGGTTTGGCAATTTAACTGGCGAGTTCTTCATCGGTCTGGAGAAGCTGCATCACCTGACCAAGGCGGGTGATCAAGAACTGCTCATAACCATGGACGATGGAACACAGAAAAGGTATGCAAAGTACGACAAGTTTATAATTGATGGCGAAGAGCAGGAGTACAGAATGAGCAAATTGGGAAACTACTCGGGTGATGCTGGTGATTCCCTGCGAAGACATGAGGGTCAAAAGTTCTCAACGCATGATCGAGATAACTGCACGTCCGAAATTAATTGCGCCTATCACTACCATGCGGCTTGGTGGTACAAAGATTGCCATGACAGGTACTATACAGATACTATATATATATATCCAGTATTACTTAATTTTTACTTATTTGATAGCCAACTGACGGGAAACTATAATAACCAAAAATTCAGGGAAGGCATTTATTGGGAAACCTTTACGGGTTCCCATAGATCATTAACATATGTCCGGGTGTTGATCAGACCCAGAAGGAATTAAAATAGTAGCTGAATATCTTCTTTATGTATTCTTACCATTATATTATAAATTTATATATTTATTTATAAATATATGAAAATTGATAAATTCACGGTCTTTTTTGATTAAACTCTGGCACTCTAAGCGGTAGCAATTAGCGAGCGACTACTGTGGTGTGAACTCGCCTGTGTGTATGGGATATTTGCCGGTCATGAGCGCTGAGCGGGAAGGTGTGCAAATTGGATTGACATAGTGGCGATTGAGGATGAGACCCGAATAATAAAGTCAACAATTTGATTTTTTTCCAAGGAAAATTATAAAGATAAGCACGTATCTCGATATGAGAATATATTTCGAGCATAGATCTATTAATTGCACTTTGCAAAATAGAACAAATATAAGAATCAGAATATATAACAAATGTAGCAAAGGTATATTTAATGATTCACGCGAATACAACTTGACGTCAATCCCAAATATGACTAGTTTCTAGTCTCTTGGAAAAAGATTAGAATATTATATATAGTGGTTGCAATTGAAGAATATACTTTGGGCGAATTCTTTAGAGCTGCACACATGCGATTAGCCAGAAAGCGCCCTTATCATTAAAGAATATGTATATATGTATGTATATATATATATTTAATGTGTGCGAGTAAACAGATTAGTGATTTCCAAAAATCTGTTTTCCTGGGAAAAAGATTAGAATATTATATAGTATAGTACCCATCAGCAGAGTGTAAGCTGCCTATAAATTGGACAGCGAGCGGCTCAGCTTCTTTAGTCTTGAGTGATCTGTGATCATTTAAAATACTTATTATATATTATATAATAATATAAATCTATTATTCAGAACAGAATGTTGTTTCAATTTATGTGCACTGTGTTCCTCTTGTACGTATGTGTGCTTAAGAGTGCAGTGGAGTGTGTTCCTGAAGATGACAAACTGCTGAATTTAACCAATCGAATCATCGAAGAAATGAAGTTTGTATTGGAAATTCGACTTGTATTTCGAAAACATTTGAAAGATTCTTATCAACATATTCACAGGCTACAATTGAATCGTCATAGAAATGCTTTGATGAGTAAACTCAGTCAGTTGAGTGAGGAAGTCGATAAAGTGAAAAGATTGGAGTGCAATTGCGTCTTAAGCAGCTCAGAACAAGAACTTCAGAACGATTTGCTGAAAACGCTTATGGATGAATTTAAAGGGTCGACAACCGAACAGTGCAAGTATGCAAGTAGTTGTGCAGAGGCTGCAGCTCTGAGTCATCGCAGTAACGTGTACCAGATCATCGTGCCCAGCTTTAGTCAGTCTCCGTTTAACGTTAGTTGCGATGAGGAAACACAGGGCGGGGGTTGGACAACTGTTCTGAGGCGTCAAGATGGAAGTGTGGATTTCTATCGGCTGTGGGAGGACTACAAAAAAGGCTTTGGCAATTTAACTGGCGAGTTCTTCATTGGTCTCGACAAACTTCATTTCATGACCAAAGCTGCAGATCAAGAATTACTCATAACAATGACGAACTCCAAAGGAGAACATAGGTTTGCAAAGTATGATCGATTTGCAATCGAAAACGAAAAGGAAAAGTACAAACTCAGCACATTGGGAAAATACTCTGGAGATGCAGGCGATTCCTTGACATTTCATTTAGGTCGAAAGTTCAGCTCACAAGATAATGACAACGATACATATGAAGGCTACAACTGTGCTGAAGAATTTAAGTCCGCTTGGTGGCATGCAGGCTGCCATACCAGGTAATACTTACATTCTGTTTTTATTAGTTAACAATTGTAGCTTAATATATGTTTATATTTGACAGCAATCTGATGGCAAGGTATCATAGCCATGACAGAGGCATTTATTGGTTAACCTTTCGGGATCATACCATAAAACGTGTCCAGATGATGATAAGGCCGAGAAGGGGTTGATATAGAAGCTGAATACATTTGCAAAGCTTTGGTTTCCCTTAGTCTGAGCGAATGAATAAAAATATGTATTTTATATAATGTAAAGTTCTCGAATAAACTATATTTGAACTGCAAATGGTTTCCTTAGCATTGATTAGCAATTGCTGTCACATTGAAGAGTTGCCCTACAATCGAAACAAAAGCACAACGCAGTCAGGCCGGACGGCAGGCAGGCAGCCAGCCTCGTTAAAAGTGCCATTGAGCTAGCCGGATTTAGCGACTCCTAGTCGAGCTGTTTTCTTATTTGTTAAAGCCTAGTATTGAAGCAATAAACATATTTAGCACGGTTTCTTATCATGTATTTTTGACATTGAGATCACCTCTATATAGTCATATTTGGGATTGACATCAAGTTGTATTCGCGTGAATCGTTATATATATCTTTGCTACATTTGTTATATATACTTTTTTTTATTTTTTTAATGTAGCAATTTAATTTAATATTAATCAACCTAATGAGAAGTTATAAAATATTGTTTTGTACAAAGTATAAATAATAACAGGGAATTTAAAAAATAAATAACGTAAACATAACGTAAACATAACACACAACATCAATTATAAGATCAGATTAACAATTAGCGGCCAACTTAATAATAAATGAAACCGTTGTTGAATGATAGCTGCGAATATCTGACTGCCGAAGTGTTGCATACTTTTAGGCAGTTCGATTTAAATTCTATACTTTGACTGGCGTGTATTTGGGGTTATGCTACATGTAAATCGTTTAACTAAACATTTCTGTTCGCCTGTTACTTTGAGTGGGAAAAAAGCGATCACATGTGAAATATTGAGCCTATGCAAAATGTTCTGCTAATTTTGAAGTTGTGCTATTTTCGCATCAGTTAAATATTTATTTATATCCGGCAATTTTCAGCAAAAGCAGCTGCCAAACATTAAGATAATGCCAAAAATAAATATATAATAATAACAACGAAATTCAACAAAAAATAAATGTGTGTTTTGCAAATTTCTTTTATTTTATTTATTTTTTTAATGTGACAATTTAATTTAATATTAATCAACCTAATGAGAAAATATAAAATATTGTTTTGTACAAAGTATAAATAATAACAGGGAATTTCAAAATTAAATTACGTAAACATATGACTGGATTTAACATATTAAATATCATATAACATCACAATAACATTGTTGCACATTAACTTTACAATTAGCATCCAGCTGTCCAGAGGTCGCTAGTGTGGAGGCGCTTTAAGCGTCTGAGGGTTGAATTCGACCCTAGTGAGCAAGCCAATGGGTTTACATGGATATGTAACCGGTCATTGTAACGAATTTTATGGCGGTGTATTTGACTAATGACTGTCGGTACACAGAAGTCGTTGTGCAGCGTCATATTGCTCACATGGGGAGGAGCACCAGAGATGTCTCTTAGGACCTTGTTCTGCAGAACGTGAATGTGGAAAATGGAATTCCATATGTCCATAACAAAATCCTTAATTCAAGAATTAATGCATTTATTTTTTGAGTTTTTATCATTCTGTCATTTGAATTTGGTATGATTTAACAGAAGCAGATATATTTGATGATTTTTATAATCAGATTATCAATTGCAAACCAATTGCATACGTGTTGGCAGCAGCTAAATTTGACAAAACTATTTTTGGCCACCCCTCTGGCATTAAAAGTCAATTTTATTTGATATATATTTTTATGAAATATTTATGCAATTCATTTAGGTTTTAGCTATACTATATATATTTGTATATCATGATAGGTGGTCGACATATACATGTATATATTTTTATGCATAATTAATTCAAATGACACAATGCGCTTAATGTTGATTTCGTTATTTGATAACAGATTAGTTCAAATTGAAAAATTACTCAATTTGAATGCATTCGGCCAACAATTATTTAGTTTGATTATACCATTGCACAACATGACAATGAACTAGTTAGCGTATGCGCAATTTCGCAGATTATCTGGCAAAAAAAAAAACAGTGTAAAGAAATAATAGGATTTTGATTGCATTATTGTTATGCTTTAATAAATGAAAATATTAATACGTTAAGTAATGTGTGTATTGTGTTTTGTAATCGAAAAACGGCATCTGAGTGTCGTGTCAGTCGGTTTATTAGATCATATTGCATTTATTTTGTATTCTGCATCGATGCAGTCAACTAAACAGACGCTTTACGTGAAAATGGTGAAAATGGTGAAAATGGCTACAAATGATATGGAAATGAAAATGAAAATGAGAATTCCAAATGAAATTCAAACGTTTAGACGCTCGATGGTTGCTGGTTCGGTCCGTTGCTGAACAAATATGCCAGTTAGGCAAACAAGCAAAGCCAGAAGGGAACACACACACACACACATTCACACACTCCCACACACACACATATATGAAAGCGTAGCCAAAATTTGCATATCAACAGACATTTCTACGCTGGTTGGGAAGAGGCTTTATTTGCGCATTTCTTGTTGCATTTCTGGGTAGCATTAAATGCGTCTCCCTCTCCCGTCTCTCTCTCTGAATCTGTCTCTCACCCTCTCTCTCTCTCTCTATCTCGAGTTTTACTCTTTCGATCTGTTTGTGTCTCTGTCTCTCTGTAGCGTTTTTACTGATAATTACACGGTAAATTTGGCAAATGTGACAACGAATGGCAACTAGATGTGTCGCCACTGTATCTGCGGGTATGCGTCTGTGTGTGTGTATACAGATACTGTTACAGATACAGTATCGAGGACACCTGGCCATAGAAAACATACACACGCACACACAGACACACTTGCACACGCACAGTAGCTGGCGAGGCACTTCAAAAAATAAATAACAATTTCGTACGTTCCACACGTCGCTCTGCTTATGTAAACGTATCAGCAGAGTCTGTGTGTTTGTGTGTGTGTGTGCGAGTGTGTGTGTATTTGTTGGTGTTGGTTGGCGTGCGTGAAGTGTGCCTAAAAGTATACTTCATTTCCTGTTTTACACCAGAGCCACCTACTTGGCAAATACTTCATATAGACAACACTACAAATGGTGCCCACTCCTCGCCCTTCCGCACACTTCATCTTTACCCCATTGCTTGTGTATATATGCATATATATGTATATATTCGTATTTGATTTCCTTCCCTATCTCACTCCGAGCAAAGAGCTCACAGCCAACACAGGAACAACAAGCTAGCAACTTACATATTTGTATATTCTTGCTGGGGGTGGAGAAACCCGTTAATGATGATTAGAAAACAAGGCTTCCCACCTTAAGAACCTATGCGAAACTTAAACAGAAAATACACTGCAACAAAGTTGTTTCCCTCTAGAATTGACATTTAAATTTGATTTGATTTCCATTTGCTTTGATCTGGAAATTTGAGAACTATATTTTATGCATACAATTGTCCGAGTAGCCTTGGTCAAGCATATGAGATTAGATTTCTGCACATTTCACGAAGTGACATATTATTTTTATTCCCCAAACTGCTTGACCAGTTTTCCAATTGTTTTCAATCCAAAACTTTTCATGTGGCATTTCTAATTTCTCGCATATCAAATGTAAAATGATGCGTTCCTTTGGCTAATGAATTTGTTAAAAGTTTTTCGACAGGAATAGCAAAAGTTCTCTGTCAGATGGCTGACCGAGTTTATTGTAGATAAAAGTCCGCACACACAGCCACACACAGCGACACACAACCACACACAACCACTCACATGCACACACAGGCACACATACTAAAACATTACACAATTACTTATGGACACGCACAGAGTACGGCCTTCGCATAAAGTTTCTGACCACTTTTAAACCGTAAAAGTGAAAAACCAACAGCCAGAAATATAACAAAAACAACCAGTTTGCAGTTTTTGTGGCCAAGTTGTGTTGAGTTAGTCGAGATGAGCCCATTTGCAGGACTCAGCCAGTGCTGCCGATGGGGCATTGTTTGACAAAGCGTTTAACTATTTACAAGAGCTAATTGACAGCATTAGAATGCAAAAAAAGAAAATATAAAATAAAATCAACATTCTTCAACGCCCGTGAGAGTATATGAGTAAGCTTTAAAATGTGTCCTGTGTCCTGTGTCCTGTGTCCGGGCGCAGGGCACACAAACATTTGCAAATATTTTATGAGCACTTAACGTGGGGCCCAAACAGTCAGCTCGTTTCGAATAAAAAACTCGCAGGAGAGCTGTCTGTGCAGCAATATATGTATGTGGCCAAGTTTGCTGTCCATCGCCTCAATTGGGTTATGCCTAGAGAGTTTGGAAGCTGCTTTTTGCAGGGCAAGTCTTGCGTGAGTCTCTCGTATGATGAAGTTAAGCATGATGACGATGACGGTGACTCTGACTGGGACGATGACTAGGAGGATGCAGCATGACATGTTTGTTAAATTCGAAACGAAATCAATTTAATAAACTGTCAATAATGCAGCACATTATCAGCTGAATAAGCTGAGCTCAACTTAAACAGCCAAAGCATCCACACACAGCTCTGAACACAGTTTCACGTCAATGCGTAGCCAAAGTCAACTCGATGAGATCCGCAAATAACTCACAACTTCGCTTCACTGCAAAAAGAAAAAAACATAATCTATGTTGCAGATAGAACTTTTTGACATTATTATTAAATATTTCATACACACAGAAAAATTAGTATTCTCACCTCAAACAAAAAGAAGTACCTGCTGAAGACTTGGATCGATGCTTTAAATCTTAAGCTTAAGACGTGAAATTTTGTAAGTTATCTGATTTTCACAATGCAGCATGGCAAAGTGCCAAGTAAGGCATATTTATAAAATAATCTCTGTAAATTTGGCTAAGCCGCAACTAAGACTACAACAACTACGACATTGGCAGACTACGATGTCTGCTGAGCCCCAGTAATTTATGGCGAATAATTGAATAGATGTTGCCAATAATTGGAAAGGGCGCTGACTGAACAGAGAATTTGTGTGTTGAACACAAAATTTAAAAATTAAAGACTTTCTTAATTTGTTAACCCTTTTCCTGCTCACAATTAACACAAGCCTAATCTTAATTAACAAAAGCTATTCTTTAGCTGAGCTGTCATCAAGAATTAGTGTCAAGCTGAATTTGTTGATGTTAAAGCTGACTTTTAAAGCTGTCAGCTGTCTCTTTAGGCTGTCATATTAAATGTGGCAGCGTTGGGCAGGCTCAATATAGTGCCACATCCGCATTCCCCAAAGAGATGGGAATGTGGCTTGCTTTAAAAACAGACAGATTATATACCGAATGTTACGATGAAGTATGTAAAAGCAACAACAACAAAATAACTTTTCCCATGGGGAAAATGGGAAAATGGGAAAATGGTAACCGGTGAAACCGAAGGAGAAGGCAAACACAATACACATTTTCTATATGCCTGCAAATATTTTCATGCCAATGTGCGATATTATTTCTTATCTTTTGGGGCAACAACAATGCGATATTCCTCACTGAAGGGTGGGGCGGGGGCGGTGTTTGCGATTACCATAACTATAAATATCGATTACTTTTAGCTTGTAGGCATAGTCAGTTAGTGCTTAAAGCTGCCATCACACACACATAAACATAGACATACGAGTCACGCCCCCGATTATACACACACACACATATGTAACTAACGCACACGCACACACACCTTCACATACACATGCACACATACCTCAATGGGAAGCAACTTAAGGCTGTCATTGTTTTCGCCTTCCTCTCTGTTGTATCTGTGACGCTTTTATGTTCCAGGTATTGCTATTGCGATTTCTTCTTTCCTACTACCTGCTTACACTTTTACCTGCGTTATTTTTCTCTCTTTGACAAATAAATTGACATGCCACATTGCGATAGCGACTAAAATACCTAAAAACAAACGCAGCCCCAAAAAGGAAACAAGCTGGCAAATAGACGTTTAGTATGTGACAAAGATACTCTAACTGAAAAATATTAAGTATGCGATTTTGAGAGCTCCACTTAAACACTGATAATACTCTGCAAAATTTGTTGCTAATTAATGCTTTATTTATACTTAAGAAGATTACTTCTATAAAAAGCTTACGGACTCGGAAGCTGATTGGAAAATGAAATAAGGATGCTTCACAAATAGTTGATAAAAAAAAACCCTATCAGAAGATCAAAGCAATAAATGTTATATTTATTTAATTATACTTAGGATAATAGCTTTTTGAAAAACCCCACTAGATGGATTTAAGTGGGGAAGGCATCAATAGGCCCATTCCCTAATAATGACAATGGCTCATTTGAAGCACTCCAAATTGAGTGTCAATTTAGCGATACCCCATGTAATGGATAAATACTTGGAGGGCAAAGCGAAATTGTATCGACATCGACTCCTCGGTTTAGAGGCGACATTTGAAGGTTGCTGCCATTGATGGCGCCCCTGCCATACGACCACCTCACACCCTCCCTCTTTCATCCGGATCACTCTCGCTTTGTTTCGCGCCCTTGCAAGCCCAACAATGAAATGTCAGAGCACGTACAAAAGGAATTCGTTCGTTCGCTTTTGGCTGCCTCACATTTTGTTTTTGCTTTCTTTCATTTCAGTTTTTTCTTGTTTTTGTTTTTTTTTTTTATTTTCCCTGGCTGGTGGAATTGACGTGCGAAGAAAATGGCGACAGCGACGGCATGAAAGAAATAAATATGCCACAATATGTTAACGACAAGTTTCCTCACTTCACACCCGCAACGGCACCCATGTATCGCCCCGTATTTATATATATTCCCCCCATCTGGCAAAAGGTGAAGTACGTGCAAGTTTTGCTTTTGACGCACTGCCGGTGAATAAATATTATTTAAGCGACACTAAAAAATGGCATTCGATTATTCAGCAAATGTTTTTCGGTCAGCCCCAAAAAGCTGCAAATGTTTAGATAAATGAAGAGTACAGAAACGCTGTCTTACCACGAATTATGTGCAATAAATGAAATGTTGCGGCATAAATCATTAGAATAGATAGATAGATAGATGGCTGCTCGCTCCTCAGCACGTATAAATGCCCTGCGGTTTTCTCCTGTTTGGTTAGGCCTCCCGCAACGCCAAAAAGTATGCAATCATTTTTCAATAAGCTGTATTAGCTTGTCAGCTGCCAGATGTAAGCATTACACATACGCCATGTGTTCGTTGTGCTGTGCGTGGGCTTTGATTTATCATTGCTTAAAACCCAGCTAACGCCTGCCATATCAAAACTGTATCTCTGTTATTCACATCCAGCAAAAAGAATAATGTCCTCTGTATCTAAAAAAATAATATAAAAAAAAAAACAGAAACAGAAACACAAAAAAAAGAAAATTAAAAGAAATAAAGTAATATATCATCATAATACATTCCAATGTTTTGTCTCTTGAGTCTGAATACTGACTAAAATGATGGTAAGACACTTTTTTGGGATTGCTAAATTGTGCATTGATTTTAAGTTTTATTATGTTAACACAAAAATGATGTCCATAAATCCTTGCCGATTACTTGGTCGAATCTGAAAAGCTTAATTGCGATCTAGGCCCGGCTGCAATTGGGTTCTGTTTGTGCCTCAAGTGGCTGCCAATAAAGCTGGCAATAAAGCCAACGGCAGCATCGCCAACTAGCCATAATTACAACTTAATGGTGTTCACATGTAAGCTGTTTCCATTCGACTGTCGAGTCCGCCAACCCGTCGGAGGTAATAACTTTATTAATTACGCACTGGACACAAGCACAAAATACTTGCCTGGCCCCAAAAATCCCGGGCAACAGCTGGCGTCCCGGTTGGGGCCAATATTAATTTATTCTATTTCCTTTTACGGCCTCAAGTGAATTAGAGGCAAGAAAGTGCTTAAGCACTTTTGCCTGAGGGTGGGCCCTTAACTTCCTTACAGTTTAGTTTATTATGTATGCGACAAGAACAATTAAACAAGACCCCGGAAAGTTGTCCCTAATTGTTGCCGGTTTGCCAGAAGACAAGAACTCAAAAGTATCTCAGTTCACTTACCATAATGTCGACTAACTTTTGCACAGTTTATTAAACTAAATTTGACTTCCAAAAAGTTTCGCTTTAAAATTATTGCAAACTCATTGTCTTTTTCGAATTGAATTCATTTTTGATAACCAATATTTGGATAAATGAAAAATATTTGTTTCTTTCACTTTGCACAGACACCGAATACAATGCGATACATTGTTTAATTCATAATTTGCATATTGCTTTTTTTCAAATAGTTGAATATTCAAATGGAAATTATTTATGTGCAATATTTTACACTATTCACAAAACGATTTATAAATAAATTAGAAAGTAGTACATTCACTGCAATTGATATATTAATCTAGATGGAGTAGTTTTAGCGCCATCAGCTATAAGCCTGGCTTAGAGAGATATTTATGGACAGTTCTATATTCACAAAGAAAGAAGGAACAAATCACGCAAGCAAATGAATCACTTATATTCGTATTAGTAGAGATGCTGCAATGCCTCAATCCCAACGCGGACATTAACTAACCGACAGTTTGCGGTTCGCTTTCATATGGCAACTATTCGGCTCAAATTGGTATAAATGATGCGAATAAAGCGTAACGCTCGCAATAAATAAAAGCTCAGCACACATAAACAAATATATCCACACATACATACACGTATCCATATACATGTATATCTCTGTGAAGCATATAAATTTCCCCTGGGGGTAGAAGGGCGCAAAAAAGTAGGCAATGATTTTTATTAATTGATAAGCATTTGCAACAAGTTGCCATCCATTTGCGCCTCGTGCTGATTCACACAACGTGCTGCCATTTATATATATACATATAGATGTGGGTTCAGCGGAGCTATGTAGGCCGTCTAGATTATGTGATAAATACTTTCATATTTGACGGTAGATTTAAGGCCGACCGTGCTGCTGCTGCTGCTGCTGCTGCTGATTATCGCAGTGCGATAAGCCCTGTGTGCCACACAGATGGACATTGGAAAGTAGCACACGTCAAGTTGAATCCGAGAGCGAGTTGAACATAGACAGTGGTTAGGGTCAATGTGAGAGAAATCATGGAAACTGCTGGATACACAAATCCACAGCAAGAAATTCAGCATAGAATCAAATAGTGTCCTTGATTCAATCATCACAAATTAAGAAAGTAAGCAAATATCCCTGGCCAAAATAAAATACGCACATGGAGTCTGTTTGTTGTTAAGTAAGCAAATTTGAATCTAGATTTTTATCTTGTTTTTTATTTTTTTTTTAATGTGACAATTTAATTTAATATTAATCAACCTAATGAAAGGTTATAAAACATTGTTTTGAACAAAGAATAAATAATAACATGGAATTTAAAAATTAAATAACGTAAACATATGACTGGATTTAACATATTACAATATCACACAACATCAATTTTAAGATCAGATTAACAATTAGCGGCCAACTTAATAATAAATGAAACCGTTGTTGAATGATAGCTGCGAACATCTGACTGCCGATGTTCATACTTTTAGGCAGTTCGATTTAAATTCTAAATTCAAAAGAAGTTGAGTCATACTTTGACTGGCGTGTATTTGGGGTTATTCTACATGTAAATCGTTTAACTAAACATTTCTGTTCGCCTGTTACTTTGAGTGGGGGAACAATACGAAAACTCGAAGAAAAAAGCGCTCACATGTGAAATATTGATTATACAGCGCCTACTACTGTCACAAGCCAGAACGCTAAGCAGCGTTTACACGTGTAGATGACACTAAAAACCTTCTGTTATTGCCGTCTACTGTTCACCTGGAAACCTTTATTTACAAGCCTAGATGGCGCCAGATATTTCTTCTAGCATCCCTTTTGTTTTCCAATTAGAACAGACTACGCAATACAACGCTTCTCGGCCTTATGGCTAAGATCAAAGTGTAGTATCTGTTCTTATCAGCTTAACATCTGATAAATCCTCCATCGGAGGACAACAAATGTTAAACTGATTCTTGTTATGTTAGAAAACGAGGGCTTTTTAATCGTAGTTCGATCTCTAAATCAATCGTACGTTTAAAGGTAAAAACGAGATTTTGGGTCGGAAGACAAGTACAAATTCTAGCCTGAAATCAGTATATGGGCATAGTTCGAAACTTCAAAATGCCATAACTTCGTCAAAAATCAACTTATGATAGAAAGCGAGGGCTTTTTATTCATAGTTCGATCTCTAAATCAATCGTACATTTCACGTTAAAACGAGATTTTGGGTCGGAAGACAAGTACAAGTTCTAGCCTGAAATCGGTATATGGGCATACGTCGAAACTTCAAAATGCTATAACTTCGTCAAAATCAACTTATGATACAAAGCTAGGGCTTTTTAATCATAATAAATAATAAGAAATGAAACCGTTGTTGAATGATAGCTGCGAACATCTGACGCCGAAGTGTTGCATACTTTTAGGCAGTTCGATTTAAATGAAGGTCGTGTATTTGATGTTATTCTCCAGGTAAATCGTTTAACTAAACATTTCTGTTCGCCTGTTACTTTGAATGGGAAAAATGTTTTATCTGTTTACAATTGATTCTTAAGAAAACATTCTAGATTTGATATTGCAGATCTTCAGCTGAGCCTAAAATTCTAAACGAGTATATAATGCAATAAGTAAAAATTAAACCCTTGACTTGCTGACTCTAAAAAATAATATTTAAATTCAAAATTGCTGATTTTCTAGTCTAGATGAAAAAATTTTGTTTTAGACATTTTTTCTCTGTGTAGTTGGAAATATGTATTGGGGAAAAAAAATCATCAAAACGCATTTCCATTTAGGGCTTGTCTGAATTGAAGCATCAAAGAATATTCAAATGTAGACATTTTGTTGCTTGAAGATTAAAATCAAATTGCAGTTAAAAATTCTCTTTCTTTAGCTTTTGAATATGCAACATCTTGAGCAACCATATTCTTGTCAAACAATGAAACAATATTTGGCTTGCTATCGATGCTCGTAATAAGAATAATTACGCCAACTAATTAATTAAAAATTCAACGTTGGAGCTCACGAAGAATCCAAATAAAGCCAAAGAGGCACTTTCAAAAGTGTTTACGGCTGAATAATTCGAAAAGCTAACAGACCAAACAGAATGAAAAGAAGAAGAAGAAAAAAAATGAATTGCAGCATTCTTCAAACTTGCTCGATACTCAAAAAAATAAAATAAGAAAAAAAAAATTTAAGAAAATTTCCACAAACCCTAAAGATGTAGAAAAGTTTTTTTTCAAGTAAAAGAAGCAGCACAAAGTTTGCTTTTCTCTTCTTGAGCAATAAAACAGCGAACATCGTATGAGTGCGGCAAAGACTGCAGAAGGGGAGGAAGGAGGGGCCAAAGAAAAATGTGCACTTGTCAGCAAAAGAAAAGCAAAGAATAGCGTCGAGGAAGAAACGTAGGCGGGGCCAAAGGACTCTGCTGCGCTCTCTTACTAAATCCGATATCATTAAAAAGCCAACGTAATTGATAAAGGAACCTGCTGAGAGAGGGAGAGAGAACGATAGCTAAGATACAAGAGGTGGGGTGCAGAAAAGTAGCTGCTTTATCTGAATAGGGGCACAAGTTTATACAGCGATGACATCGTTAAAAGTCTGCCCGAGAGTACTTTCTCGCAGTACTCTCACTTTCTCAAGTGCCTCAAGACGACCGAATTAGTGGCCACAAATTGGCTGGCAGCAGTCTTGAGATATTTTCAATGTATGGTTAACTTTGCCACCCCACGCTCTGTATCTCCCGCTCCCGCTAACGCTCCCGCTCCACCTCTGACTCCTTCTTCCATCAGCCGCATGTTTGGTAGAGTTGTTAAAATGTTTGACTACCCCGTCTGGTGAAATGCAAATGAAATGCAGTCAAATATTTTTCGCTCAAGGCGTTTGTGTTATTTCCGCATTTTGCCAAGCTTAATAGCGCCTTGTTTTTTTATACATATCTTCTTCTTCTTAACCATTTTCCTACGCTTAAAGTCAAAGCTGGCGTCACAGCTTTCAAAGAACTGACCCCAGGATATCCAAACCCACTTTGCCCAACCTTTGCCACGGCACTTAAGTCAAACTAACAAAAGTTCGCATTTATTTGACTTCGCTTTCGCTGGTAGGTGAGGGAGAGGGGAGGGGAATTGAGGAGGCGTGGTGGGGCAATTGGTGGATCACAAGAGAAATGCGCTGTATAAGTAATTTGCATAAGTTGCCCGGCCACCGGCTGAGCAGAAAGTAAAGTCAAATTTTTGTTTTCGCAATTGTGCAGAAAAGCGTCGGCCGCATATTAAATCAGAAGAAAACGCGTAGAAAAACGAATAAAAAAGGTATTAATAAAAATAAAATAGAATAAAAAATAAAATTCATAAAAATTACAAAGTTTTTGGCTGCCAGAAAAGTTTTTGGTAAAAAATATTTGAGTGCTCTGAGTAAAATGAGCAAAGAACTTGTAATACGAGTGGATTGCATAGCGAAGGCATTCCTGATCCCTAATAGCTTGTTCAGTATATATATATATGTATATATGGAATATATATATTTGTATGCGGCATATCCTTGATAGCTAATTAGCCGGATAACATAGTGAAATATGCATGAACTATGTTTAGCATTTGAGTTAAGGCTATTTAAACTCTGTAACTAAATGAATAGTGATTAATCAACTCAAATGTTTACGTAAGTGTGTTTGTTTTGCGGCTTGTTTGTGTTTGTATTTCTTTGTCTGGGAGTGCCATCTAAAATTGTAGCTGTCAAAATTTAATGTGTACAGTTTAATTCTGGAACGCTGTGCGTCGTTAATCAAAGCGTCTTTAATCTCACGTCAGGTTATGTAAATAAACAATTACCAGCTTTTATGTGCGCACGCACACAACAGTAAACACACTCAGATACACACAGATACACACACACAGATAGATACACACATATACGTACACATATATATACATATTAAAAGAGCTACACACGGGCGCAAATTTTGCGGATTAAAGTTAATTCATTTCGTAAGTGTTTACCTAACCTGGCATTAAAACGGCTAGAAGAGCTCTCTACTCATCCCTGCCACATGCCACATACCACATTCCAAGATGCCTTTGCCACCTACGCAAATTCGATAAGCACACACACACATAGACACACACATCGACCCACTCAAAATAAACACAATCATAAACAAACAGACAGACAGACGGACAGACAGACGGGCAGCAGCAGCGAAACCGGAAGGAAACGCGTGCAGATTCATCCAAGTGCAAATATTTCAATTTGAAACTGATAAGTCCCATTAATGTGTAAATTTATCTACACATACACACATATATATATATATATATATATACATAGACTGGCTAGATTTTGATTTTAAAGCAACTTGCTTGTGGCACTCGCAAGTGGGAGAGAAATGCTTTTAAAAACTTATTGCTGGCCAACAAATAAGCTTGCGTTGGCACGAAAATGTTGTATCGATTACTTTGTCTAATGCACTTTGCAACTCAAACTAAAACTCAACTAAAATTGAGGCATGCAGCCCGAAACCGAATCTGCGACTGTAACTGAAACTGTTGGCAACTCAACTCAACTTGGCTGCAGGCTGCAGATGGAATTTGTTGGACTGTTAGTTGGATACTCTCTGCTGGCCTCTACTCATCAAATGGGCGTGATAATGGCCGAGAGAGAGTCCTGTGATTGAATGAGCCAGCTGGCAGCAAGTTTTTGGCGATTAATGCGGCATTAGTTTGGATATATAGTTCAGCTCAATATCAAGCTCAGCCAAAGAAAACTCATCGATTGTTTTTGAAGCAAACAAATAAGTTGTTGGTTCAGTTGATGACTCGTGTTAGTGTTTCGCAACAAAGTTCAGTTCAATATCATCCATTAAGCCAGGATTCAAGGCTTTGTCCTTCATATTTCTGTTAGATAACCTCTGCTGTTGATTTTGCTTAAAAGCAATTTAAAGTAGTGTTGAGTCTTCTCTGTTATTTATAACTTGATCCACATTATGTATACGCCATGTGGCCTAACAAAAATATGTTTATGCATATTGCATGAGGAAACGTTTTGCATTTGTCTGCAGTTTCTGTTCAGGCACATGTTTATCCTGAAAATAGTCTTATTTGCTGCCTGTTAGACTACAGCAACAGCATTGATTGTTTTCAACTACAAGCCAATAAACTTTTTGGCAGCTGACTTTTATTTTGTTGACTGCTTCAGTTGCCTCTTCAGCCGACTGTTGTTAGGTTGGCTGTGAATTATTTATAATACAAATGAGCTGAAGCTGAATAAATTATATTTTATGCCTAACTTAAGTCATTCCACTTGCAGGCTTTGGGATATTGAAGCGTTTTTCCATTTTTGCATTTATTTCAGCTTATAGCATTCTCCATAATAAGTTTTGTGGTCTTATTTAAACATAGAAATCGAGTAAGAGTCGCGTTTTCAGCCTTAAGAGTTGCATAAGTCTGTGGGTCAATCCATGATTATTTAGACCTAGTTTTAAAAAATCGTTACACTAAAAAGTTCATGCTTAAGGAAATCAAGAAATTAGTTAATTTCCCATAAATTACACCTGAATTAATTCTAATCCTCGGCATTTTCGATAAAGTGCTTTTTGCTGCCCAACGAGGGGCGTTTCCATGTCTTAACCCAAATCATGGCATATTGAGTCGTCAAGTGGCAAACATGCAATTTGGGTTGTTTTAGCTCGCGTGAGAGTAAATGGAAAATATGTGGAAAGTGCCTCTGGATAAACCGAATTTGCATGCTTAACAAGAAACTGACAGTGCATAAAATAGCTGAGTGGTATTTATGTACTTGGCAATTATAAATACGTAAGAGAAACTATTGCCAAGCTAGATACAAATATATTGGACTCTGTAATAGTTTCGTTCTCATGCCCAATTTCAGATTAAGAACTCGAATCAGAACCGCTTATAAGATTGTTCTGCGTTCAGTGCACTCACGAGGGAAATACATTGCTTGATAATGGAGTCAAAGGGCGAAAATTGCGAAAATTGTCGGAAGTGAAAAGTGCGAAAAAAGAAACAAACAAATAGGAGCAGCGACTGTGTCAACAGAAAGCGCCTGAAAACTATATGCAAACATCAACTTCGCTGCATTACCTTGCTGTCAGTGTGTGGCTGCTTCTGTGTGTGCCAAACAGTGTGTGTGTGTGTGTGTGTGTGTGTGTGTGAGTTGGTGTCACGCTAACCTCACAATTGCCGCCAACAATTTAACAAGCAGACGTTGTGTGAAAAATATGTCAAGCAAGAGGGCGAAAGCGGCAAAGTAGTCGGCCAGAAGCGCTTTTTCTTTTCTTTTCGTTTTGTAAATTTCACTCTCTTTATTTTTTATATTTTTTGTTCAGCGAAAATTACGTTAACACGCACAAACACACACACACACACACATGTATAACCACACACATGGGCGCACGTCCCCGAAGTCGAATTACCAGCATAACAAGTGGCCACCACACGAGCAAACACAAAATTATTCCCGCCACGTTTTGAATTATGCATGTCTGTCACAAGCACACACATACACACACACACACACACACGAAAACACACCCAAGTACACTCCTTGGATCTCTCACTTGATCTTCCCTTTTCTCACTCTTTTATTCTTGCCAAAAACCACTGGCAAGCGACAACAACTACGACAACAACAATAAGGACAACCCATCGCCAAAGAAAAATATACATATTCGCAAATAAAATGACTGACAAAAAGAAGACGAAGCGTTCAAGGGCTTGTGCAGCGAATGCCCGACTTACATCTACACTGTTCCGTAATATAAATCAGTTTCAGTTCTATCGAAAAACTACCATTTAAAGTGATTGTGTTCAAGCAATAGTGTCATATACATCTTCTGGGCAAATCGTATGCAACGAATTTCAAATTTTAGTTCAAGCATTTATCTATCATTTATTCAACAAAAAACCTTTTGCTGAATCTTAACAAGTTCCTTGTGTGCCTGGGTATGGTAAGCAAAACTACTCGCTGTCTGTTTTCTGCTTTTCAACCTCTCCACATGCAAATGCGCAAATGGTTGTGGCAGTGGCAGTGGCAGGGGCAAAGGGCAGTGACAGGAGTCGAGAGCAGCATGGAGGACAACGTGTGGTGACAGCCAGCAGGAAGGATATATTTGTGTATTATGCTCTTATAATAACTAAATTCGCTGCCACCAAAATCAGAGGGGCGCATTCATTTCATGTGTACAACTGCGAATGGAAATGATGTCACACATGTGTGTGTGTGTGAGTGTGTGTGTGTGTGTGTGTGTGAGTTTTTACGTGTGCATGAGTTATGAAAGTGCATCCAATTGAAAAGATTTGCAGTTTTTTGTGCTGGCTTTGGAGAGTGGCTACTCATTTTGGTGGCAATTAAGTCAATGCATTAGCCGGAGAACAAAGACATAATAAAGGTTGTCAGAGAGAGGGAGGGAGTGCGCGCGAGAGAGAGAGAGGGAGAGGACAGATCCATTATGATTAAACTTTACCTAGTAATAGCTCATGATTAGCACTTAAATTTGCACAGCAGCTAATATAAAATTCTCTGTACATCATTTCTCCTCTGGTACTTTAAGTTTTTTGCGTTTATCACGCAGCAAATATTAATTATCATGGCAATTATTAACTTGACATTTCATTAATTATGATTATTCGCTCTTAATAGGATATCAACCGCAATTAATGTACTCCATTTTCCGTTTTTTGCTATTCATGGCTGTGCAATCAATACCAAACGGCAAGCTTTCAGTGACCTCAAAGTACCTGAAATTAAGTAGTATTTACATAAATACATATATATATATATATATATATATATAATTACTTGGCAGCTCAACAGTAATTAAATGAGAAATATTAAAAAAAAAAGTGCCGCAAAGGCAAGCGGTGTAGCTTGACTAAATCGCGTGACTTTGAGCCGATTTCAAAAGAGGAGATGGAGCTGAATGTGGAGGTGGAGGTAGTTAGGTACATAATATTTCATTTTGAATTTTAATTTTAATTTGTCGCTGCACACACTTGACCTTTGCCCTGGGCAGAAAACCTTGGTATCGGCTCCAAACTTTTGTGGCCTCATAAATTTGATATTGATTTCGCTTTCAACTTTTCAAACTGATGCCGAGAACAACAAATAAATAAAGTACTGGATGGCTAGCCCAAGTGTACCATGAACCCTGAACAATGAGCTGTGAAACTTTATTGACTCTTTTTACTGTTACAAATTTACTTGATAGCACCCGGTGACTGCAAAGTTTTGGATGCTTTACGATGCTTGCAGTTGCTGTTTTTCCACTCGGTGTTGTTTTTATTCCTGTTTC
The DNA here is from genome assembly GCA_035042145.1 of Drosophila kokeensis. Lineage (NCBI taxonomy): Eukaryota > Metazoa > Arthropoda > Insecta > Diptera > Drosophilidae > Drosophila > Drosophila kokeensis. The sequence goes on along the minus strand of JAWNLT010000335.1, from coordinate 47,908 downwards.
TTAACATTTACCAGCCCCATTTCTGCAGTAAAGCAAGCAACAACATAATTTAGCCAAACAACAATAAACTGCTGTTGCTCGAGACTCGATATGTATTTTGTAAGGGGGGAAATAGTATACAGAATCACGAAAACACACAGATACACACACACACAGACACAGACACACACACACATATACACACACAAACCCATATGTCAGATAAGTGGAAGACGTTGCGGAAACTGTAACTGAAACTGGTTGAGAAAAATTCAGCTAACAAAGTTTTCCCCGATTTCTCATTTTTTTCATTTATTTATTTTTTTTTTTGTTATTGTGTTTTTGGTGTTTTGTCAAAATGTAATAAAGTGCAAACAGCAGCAAAAATAATGCGAACACATAAAAATGTGTCAAGTTTTTTATTCGTATCAGCCTGAAAGTCCTCGTCTCAGGCAACAACTCAAACCCTTTTGTGCTTATTGTTTTAGATTATTCACCCTTCCGGAATCTGACTGAGTGTTGAGCGACTTGTTCAACAATACGAATTTGGCTTATCAAAAGTTTGCTGCAGGCCGGTCGGACTTGATTTAATTGGACAAACTTTTGAGTCAGCACAAAAGATCTCATTCTCATTCTGGTTTGCAGGAACACTAACTGAAAGCGACCTAGATAAATAATGCCATCAATGTGACAGCTGTTTGCCCAAATTAATGCCACAAAATTAATGAGTTGTAAAATGCGAGACTTTGGCAATACTTGTGCTTCATTAAGTGCAGTGTTGACTAACGTCAGGCAGCCCAGCTCAGTCAATGGCTAATGAAACCTCTTGCGACAAATTGTTTGGCCCAGGGCATTTTTCCAACACTCGACTGTTGACAGCTCATTAATGCGAGAGAGACAGCCAGACAAACAGACAGAGAGAGAGAGAGTGAGGGAGAGGGAGAGTGTGAGTAATATGAGAGACAAATGTTTTTATGCCAATTGTGCAGCTGATTGCCTTGTGGCAGCTTCGACTTTGACCTAGTCCCCCCTCCTCCCTCCATCCACCACCCACCACCCAGCACTCTCCACCTATCCAATCGTGTTCTGTGTTTCTCCGGCTCGTAAATCGAATGATGTTCGCTCCTGAATGCTTGTGAGCTCTTCTGTTCCAAACGTCCCTCGCAGTTATGACAAATTGTACGACTCATTTCGCATTTTGCTCTTTCAGACACTTGTCACACTTGAACAAAGTGGGCGTGGCATACAGCCGTCGGCACAAAATGTGAGTGGAGCAACAAAAAAAAAAAGAAAAAGAAAACTGAAAATCTAATAAAATACACCAAGCTGATTTCCCTGAATTGAATTTTATTATTTTTGCACTTTGGGGCGAACAACATTTTTCCTTATCTTTTTATTATTATTGATTTATTCAATGACATTTGCTTGTCTCTAGCAATTGCCTGTTAGTTTTTTATAAACACAAAGTTTTAATATTAATCTAGCTCCGAGGGCTCTACGCAGCGACAAACAGGATAATATTTAAAAGCTAAACATATTGTTGCTGACAACAAAATGGGATTTATGTATAAAGCAAAAAAACTTTTAATTGTTCAGCTACCTATGCACACCCACACACACACACACACACACACATTATAAGCTTTAACTTAATGTAATAAAAAAATCATATGCCACTAAATCTGTACTAAAACCCAACGCTTGATGGAGTAAAAATGCAAATAAATTGCTAGGCAAGTTGAAAATTATGACTGACTGCAAATAAAGCAAGGATTGGCTTCGAGTGAAATGTGCGCAGAAAAACGCGAGTGTTGTAGGCGTGTGCGTGGGCGTGACCATAGAATACTGGCTGGTAAACAGTTGCTTTTTAATTAAAAAAGATTTGCCGTCATCAGCTTTGTTAGGTGCAAGCTCTTTGCGTTTATAATAAACTCGATTTACGGTCGCACAGTGCGTATGGGCAACGTGAAGCGGATGCCACGAAGAAAACAAGTCGGAGAAAGATAGAAACACGGGGCTGTGCGCTGCACGGTGCTTATCACGAGAGTTGGCATTTTATTTCTGCCTTCTAGTTGATTAAAGTAATTTTAATTGCTTTTTAATGTTAATGGCAAAAGTTGCAGCTGCTGTTGCACAACTTTTATGCACAAATATTTTGCTTTTTTTGCTATGCACATATTTGCAGTTTAGTGTATGCACAGCAATAAACATTTGTTTATCTAGCTTGGTAAACAACATCAAAATGTTTACCCATTGAATTATGCAAGTGTTTGTCTCCATTATCCATTCGTTTCACATTGTTTCAAATGATACATTTTTGTGTGACGCTCTGATAATTAAGATAAATGCAAATTCGCAGCGCTAATTAATGTCAAATGTTTATCCATCAACAAGGACACCTAGTCGGGAACTGCCTGCCCCGTCTTCTCTCCCCGGCAGCTCCAGCAGTTGGTAGCGAGAATTTATTTGCGGATTTGCGCGCTTCGACGAAAAGCCAAAAAGTTTAACTTCACTAAGTCGGGCAGGGAAAGCCTTTAAGCCATAATTTAATATATTGACACAAAGCTTGCTCGTAAGACGTGTCTTTGCCATCATAATCCTCAATATTGTATATTGACAGCTGTCGCTGTTCCCCCTCCTCCCTCATTCCCCAATCCCCTCCACCACCGTGTCTCAGCCACAATAAGCAAGAGCAAAAAAAAGAATGAGCTGAGCGCATATTGAAAGAAAAAGTAAGTTTTCGGCTTAATGTTCAACTATGCGAAAAAATGCTCGGATTTGCTTTAAGTAAGAGCACGGAATTGAACGATGGCAAAGAAATACATCTAAATATGTGTAACGAATTCAGCAAACTGTGCAAAAACTAGTTAGAATTCATAAGTCGGGAGAACTCGACTATGAAAATACGTTGTAGTTAACAAAATCTGAAATTCTTCTAAAACAATTTTAACTATTTATCAATAATTTGTATGGCTATCTATTTATTAACATCTGGATGTGAAAATTTTGCCAAATTGTTATATTCTGCAGCTCATATAATCGGTGAGACAGGGCTAAATCGACTAGGCTTTTGGTGCTGATCAAGAGTATGAATACTTTATATATCCTGCTGCGACTACATATTTTTAGAGAAGTTTATTAATCCCATTTAACATTAACGAGTTCACTTCATAAAAATCACTCAATTTACTGTTAATTTTTAGAACACATAAAATCCGAATTTAAATTTGATTGTTAGATACAAAATTAGTTTTTTGAATTTTCAGTTTTTGGTGTCTAAGAGCACACTTCAACTATCCAGCCGGATTACTGGTACTGCCGATTTCAGGCAGGGAGCGGCTCGGCTCTACAGCGCGCTCGGCTCTTTGGGAGGAGCTGTTGGCGAATGGCTGTGTCGTTAGTTCCTTGACACGATCCGCATAGCGCAGAGTGTTGAGTGTGTTCTCCACGGAATGCAATCCCGGCGAAATCATGGCTATCATGCAAGTTCTTACCTTCTTGCCGCCAATGAACGAATCACGGAGCACCTGCGTCAATTTGGAGCTGCGAAACGGCAAATGTGCCAACTGACGACCCAACGCACGAATGCACTCCTTCAGCGCCAGCAAGGACTTATTTATTTCGGAGCCCTCGAGACGCGTCTTCCGACTGATGCAACAATTATCCGCTCCACGCTCATTGCCGGCCAAATCAACAAGCGAGATTTTGCCATGCACCTTGTCACCAGAACGCAACACAATCTGGAACACAGCATGAGAGCGTGACGACGTGGAATTGGCAGACGTTTGACCGAAGATGCGCACTTTGTTGCCCAGCTCGAGCAGATGGAGCACTTCGTCAGTGTTCGTCACCTTCTCCTCGGTTAGGTGAACCACTTGAACCTGCTGCTTGCCATCCTCCAGGACACGCAACTCTGGCTTCCCAGGCCTGAGTAGATCATAAGCCCTTGTGCCATACAGCTCAAAGAAGCTGCAGCTAACGCGTAGATCAAAATGCGAATAGCTGGGCTGCTGAAGATGCTCGAAGACATCAGCTGCGGCAAGGGCATAGATGCCATCGCGACCATTCTGCTTCTTGCCCGTAAACTCGCCACCCATCGTGTGCGTCTTCCCGCTGCCCGTCTGGCCGTAGGCGAAACAGGTAGCCATTCCACCCCCGAAGATGTGGCATACCAGCGGGCGGACCGTCCTCTCATAGATCTGAGCATTGCTGCTCTGCTCGTCAAAGGTGTGATCGAATCGAAAGCTGTGATGCTCCAGGAATTTGGTTAGATCTAGCTGCTTGCGCGGCTCGTGCACAATCAGCAGCTCCCTGTTGGGCACACTGATCACGTCCAGCTCATGCTGGCTTATCTCTCTGCCATTGAGCGGACGTTTCCGGACACAGACCATAATCTGATTTCTCTTTCGCGGAACAATGTCCATCGGCTGGAATTCCATTTGAAGTCGATACAGGCGTAGCAAGCGTGCAAATTTCCAATTCGAATTATTCTCATCGCTGTACAACTGACGCAGCAAGCGCGTCTCATTATTAAGCTGGCTACGGCGGTCGCGTTCCAGACGCATTCGCACATCATTATTTCGCGGCGTGGCAGTGACCATAACGGATCGTGGCACCACTCCACCATTTGCACCATAGGGCGGATTGGTTGCTGGTGTCGCCGTTGCCTTAAAGATCTGTGGATTGTGCTTCACGATTGAGTTCAGCGGCAACTCCTTGCCACGTATGGCCTGACCCTCCTGCCACTTCACGGTCACAGTATTGTTCCGGCTACCATCGAGCTTAACAATGTCAGCCAGGTGAATGCGTCCATCGGAGCGACATATATAAACATGCTGATTTATGGAGAGGACATTCATCGTCCTCGTGCTCTTCTCAACAGCTTAACAAAAAATGTTATACCTATCCTCAAAATTGAAAAATTTATAACTTTTAGACTAAAATATTGTTCGAAACTGTATGGAGTAGACAAAAAATGGTAAACGAGCAATTTTGACAAATGTTTTAATACAAAATCAAGACAAAATTATATACGAATTGATGTGAGAAGTGAAATTTGAAAAGCATGTATGTTTAGCCCATTTGAAACTGTTAGAATGGGCATCATCTTCGTGACCATTCACTAGATACCATTTCAGAGACATTTAAATCTTGATTTAACATTTCTCTCTCTCTGCCTCTCTCCTTCTCGCTCTATCTCTGATTGTATCTTACCCTCTACCAATTAGTAATACTTCAGCGTCATTTCAACCATGTGCCTTCCTCAAATGTCCCCTCAAGCTGAAGCTACTGTAAACTTGTCTAACCTCCCCGCTGGCTGAATGACTGCAAGTGCTAAACATCTTTACACTCACACATGTAATAAAAGTGTCATAGAGGACCTAGTTCATCATTGGACAAACATGGCCCTGTTTCTTTGGAAGTGGATGCAGATAGTGGAGGGGGTAGTGGCGGTAACAAAGATGATGTTGCAGCAGAATTTCTATAACCATAAAATGTTTGCACAACACTTATTTTTAGTGAAAAGCAGCAGCACCAAGAGTCGAACTGCACTACACAGACACACCCATATACACACACGCACACACACACCGTACGCTCCCCCCACATCTGTGTGGGTATCTGAAAGACGGTGAGAAACTTCGACAGCGTCGACAGCAGTGCAAGACAAGTGCATATTAAACAGAGCCCCCGGGCACAATACTGAGTGTCGCTGCATCTTTGGCAAACATTGAGGTAGACAAAGGCCCAAGGCTGCGCCTGCTGATGCGATGCAGTTGATTCCCTCCCCTTCCTCCACTAATCCACGTGTCCCCTTTAATCGTAGACCACACAAAACGAAAGAGAAGAAAATATGCATTCATAATTTCAAGCATATTCGTGGCCAAATAGCCTGCTGGCCGATTTTAACGGCTGCTCCTTATTTCGATTAGTTTGGCCATGTGTTTGCAGTTGGCTGCAGTTTGCCGCATTTGTCGCTTGGCGTCAAATGTCATAAAAATTGCAATAACCCCCGCCAGGCACGGGCAAGCTGACACAATTCGCTGCTGTGAATTTAGGCGAAAAATCAAAATATCAAAAATAACCAGCAGCCAAATCAAATGAAATCCGAAACGAAATTAGAAAACGAAAAAACAAACACGCGCGCACACACACACAAGCGAGGCCACAACCACATTCGTGGAAACATAGCGCTGCCAACACAATTTTAGCTCAGCTGCGGAAACGGAAGCAACCACAGAGAGCAAAATAGTTGCTTTCTGAAATTTAATGAAAACTGCACATGAAACTGTTGCATACTTTTACGCGCAAAACCTAAATGCGCTCAACGCGAAAAACTTAAATGTTTTAAAAGAATCGATGAAAATTGGTTTAAAATTAATGCTATATAAGTAATTAATATTTCAATTATAAAACGAAAATGTATAAAGGCAAGCAAGCAAAATGAGAGAAATAAAATGCATAATGGGAAACGATTCCATTAAATAGTATAAAATGGAAATATATACATACCAAAGATAAATGCATTCTATAAGCAAAACTTAGAGTTTTATGCAGAAACTGCTTAACTCAAAGTTAAAGTGGAAAATGAAGATGGAAAATAATATGATTACCAAATTTATGCTTGAATAAACCGAATTAATCGAAGTACTTTTTAACTTTAAGTATTATATGATTAGTCTACGCCATCGGTCGGTTTGTGTTTAGCTTGAGTCTAGTGCAGACGCCATTAATTAACGTGAATGGCTCTGAGCGATAACAACTCGAGCCTAATCACTTAACCCACACACACACATGAATGTATATATACAAATATATAAATGAGAGTTGCTCGAAACTTGAGTCTAATGTTAGTCTAATGTACGACATGTTATGTCGTTAAATAAAAATAAGCAAAAGTGCCTCTTAAATTGCAACCCATAATTTTCAAGCCTGTTCGGGAGAAATCATATGCATTTAACATGCAATTGCGTGCCAAAGGAGCAAACGAACCACAGGCAATGAGCGATGACGTCGACGCGGACGAAAAGGACGAGAACGCGACAGTTATGGCCTGAAATTAAAATGTTACTCATGAGTAGCAGAGAGTAAAGTTGGAGAATGTAGAGACGAATAATCATATCGCTCTCTCTCTCTCTCTCTCTCTCTCTCTCTCTCTCTCTCTCTCTCTCTCTCTCTCTATTTCTCCTTTTCTCCTTCTCTCTCTCTCTCTCTCTCACTCCATCTCACTCCTGTGTGACCTCAAGTTGTTTAGCTGGCGTTTTAATACGTTTTCAAGTCTCTAATGACTTCAGTTCGAGTAGTCACAGAAGTGAGTCTGGAAATTGAAAACTTTACGTGCCACGTTTGCCACGCATTCGAAATCTCAAGTGTAATCAGAGGCCAAATCAAAATAATCAGCGAGTTTCTAATGAACTAGTTTCTTTGTGTGCGTTTCTTTCTTTTTCTTTTCTTTTCTTTTCCTTTCCTTTCTTTTCTTTTGTTGCACACACTCTTCTTAATAGCATCCAATTTATTGAGCAATAAAGGTGTCAAAATGTCTGCTTCTCTCCCCTTATATATAGATTTACTGCCATATATTCGGTTCATTGTGAATAATTAAGACAGGGCTTGCTTGCGTGCATCACCCCCCGCCGAGATCTCCTTTTTTTCTGACCATCATTACCATAAAAAATCTCATTAGGCTGAATGTATAATATAATGACTTTGCCTTTACCATTGCAGGTGCTTTTTTGAGGCTGGTCGTGCAATTCATTAGTCGCTCGACCGGGATGAATGGATAAGGAAGCGCTTTAACGAGGGAGTTCAGCGGTTAGAGCACTATTATTAGTAGTGTATACATGTTCGGATCTAAGAGCAGTTTTTTTTTTTGGATTTGGCTGCGAATTTATTAGGATTTAGTAGGCGCATGCGAAATTGCTCCTCTTTGATGTAAAACATTTTGTTGAAAGTCGCCGTCAGCGACGAAACTTCACACACAACATTTTACACGCTATTTGTGGTTTCGGTTATTGTAAAACTTAAAAAAAAGATGAGCAATTTGTAAGTATATATTTATGCAGCAATTTAGTGAGCTATACTACTCGACTATGAATTAACGTAGCTTTGTGAACTGGATGAAGTGCCATGGCACCGAATCGCCACCATATAATGCACCACGAGTGCAGCTGCTGCGTCCGATGACAATGGAGCTGCAATGCCTACAGAAGATGGGCCAGGCTGCGAGGCGCGAGCAGATGAACATTCTGCTCAACGAGGAGAAGGCCACATATGATGCCGAGCTGCGGATCACCTTGGGCAAGACCTTCGTCAAGGACGATGTGTGTGATCGGCACCTGTGCAACGTTTGGGGCAGTCAACAGGACAAACGTACCCTATGAATTTATTAGTTCAATAAAATATAAAACAATGTCAGCGCACTTAATCACATTTAATTCAAATTCAAAACATCGCTTTATGCAAAATTGAGAGGCCTAATATGATCTTAATTAAGTACTTCCACCTTGCAATACTGCTTTAGGCAGCCGCTTTGCAAAGTGGCAATTGACATTTAGCGCCGCAAGGTAAAATCGAAAATTTCTTCATTTATCAACATTAATGCGTACTAATTGTGACGCCTTTGAAATTTGGGCCAACAATCATTAACACAACTCTAACAGCGCCCAAAAAATGGGGCGTAACTGCTTTAATTACACACAAATTATTTCGCAATGAGCCTGCATATTTCTTGGGTCAAAATGAATTGCATTTATTTTGCGTTTCTCATCTTTCGCATTTTTTTTTTTGTATTTTCTTGGTACCGGCAAATTGTTGGCTGAAAACTGAAATGTATTTTTAGCCAATGACTAAAATTCCACATTCAAATGTCAGCATTAAGCAACATGCTTTTCAAATAGGATCATCTGCGGTTGGTTAACTGCTGCTGGCCGCAGGACACATCTGTAGCTAAGAGTCCAGAGCTGAGAGCTGGCCTGGTGTTTGTCTGTCGGGGACAACATTCGATTGGGATGCTTTGTGGTTTGACAAGCTGCCAGATGACAGTTTCTGGTCCCCAATTTGGCACCCTTTTCATGCGAATGTGTGAAATATGCGACGCACTTGATGTGCCACGCCCACACACGCCTCGCCCACACCGGCTGGCTGGGCAGGGCAACCTTTGCATTGTTGTTTCTTGGTCCAATTGTCGTAAATTAGTTTTAACACCTGACTGAGTGGCTTTTTCGAGTGGTTTCCATCTCTCTCTCTCTCTCTCTCTTTCTCATGTGTCCATTGAGTTTTCTCAACAAGCTTCGGTGCCCACTAGGACAACCCTTTTGTCTGACTTTGTCATCTGTTTTGTGGCGTGTGAAATGAATGTAATTGCATTTTAAGCATAAACTATGTAAGAACATTGCTTTTCAATTAAGCGCCATTCCGCCCAACTGTTCAGCTTAAGTTAGACATCCGCTCACCCAAGGTGTTTCGCATTAAGTGTCAACTTCAGAAATTGGCACTCGGAATGCCATCGAACCAATGAGCGAGGTGAAATCAGCCTGCTCGAACTAGTTAACTTGGCCAAAATGAGCTGGCAAGTGCTTTTGGATTGGGTTTGGGTTTAGCCTATTAGGTAAACACTGTGAGAAAAACGTTTAAGCCTGTCAAAATTAGCACCTAAGAATCTTCTGTATTTCAAATTACTAGAGATATGTAAGTGACTAAAGCACAGTTTCCAAACCCTCTAAAAACCTTCATTTTAACTTATATTTTAAGCATATACAAATTTAAAAAAAGTAAAGGTAACTTTCGTAATTTCTCAATGTCAGTTGAGCATCAAGAACGAAATTGTCTTTACGGGTTTCTCTTAGTGTAAGAGTGCGGATTACGCGCTGCTGATGGGTAGCTTAACCTTGTGGACACTGACTGCTTCGCTCAAAAAGCATTCGCAATTTGGACAAGGCAAATTTCGTTAAAAATCCCATCATAAAAGCGAATGCTGCACAAATCCAAATGCTGTAAAAATACAGGACATTTGGGTCAGTCCGTTTCTCCGTTTATTTTATGGCAGCTTTCAAAGTTTTTACTCATTGCCCTGATACTCTCGCCGACTCTCGTCCGTTGCCGGTGTCCGCCACCTGGACAAAACGGAGCAGCTGCAGCCGCAGTCACAGCCGCAACAGCTCAGCTCTCGCCAAGGTGGCAATAAAATAAATGGCAGCACTTTCGGTTTTTACCCCATTGCAGGAAGTTAGGGGCCCTCAACCAAAAAAAAACGAAAGGAAAGAGAAAAAAAATACCAATTTTGGCCATGGCTGGATGCGATGGCATTTGCCATATATCAAAAGGGAAAAGAGTAAAGCACATAAACGCCACTCTCAGCGAGGGAAAGCGAGAGCGAACTGTGAGAGATTTGGAGTTGGTTAGCGGCAAATATTTGCGGTATTTTCACTTGGCCACTGAGTGGTTTATGACTCCTTATGGCGACGGTTGCTTGCTTGTAGTTTGTATTATTATTGTTGTTACCAGCCACCAACCAGCAGGTAAATCCTCACACTAAAGGGCACCACTACTCTTGGGTATTTGCTAGCTGTGGTGAGGTGACTCTGAGTGGCAGTGTGCTCAAGATTAATGCGACTGCCATATCCTTTGGCGAGGAGCACCTTTTGGCGACTCATTGTTCAACAGCATTGACAATGTGGCCAATGTGGCACGGCTGGAATAAAACATAATATTGAATGGAGAAAAACGTAATTTCTAAAAGGATTACCAAAAGCTTTAAAGCAAAGCCAGCGACAGCAACAGCGACAGCGACAAAGACGACGACATGAAAAATGAATTGCAAAGAACTGAATGGAATCGAAAAGAAAGCAAAAGAAATCCGGTGAAGAGCAGCAGCACACGGAGAGTTTTCATTTTCAAGGCACTTGGCATGTTCGCTTGAGCACACACACACACTCACACACACAGACTCAAACACAGATATGTGGAACAAAGTCTCCACACCGTAAAATGTGTGAAAAATGAACAGAAATGCCGTAACAACGAGACGGAAATGAAAAATACACGTATAAAGATGCCTGAAAATGGCCGACAAAAACCTGAAATCAAAAGAAATGTTCGAGTGTGTGTGTGATGAAAAGTCTTGGGGAAAAGTCATTTTCACATATGACAAGGCAAATGGGGAAAAAACTCTCACACACACACAGACGCACACAGACGCTCACATATTGTAATTAATGACAGCCAAATTATGGCTGAAATGTGAAAGGATAACGACAGCCATGAAAGATAAAATCATTTCTCGAACTGAATGAGTGTGGTGTATTGAATAATATCGAATAATGCTGCTTAACTGCGATTTCGGAAAGAGCGTCCTTAATTTATTAGGTACACAGTCAGAAATAGGCACTTGGATGTCCACAATTTTAGTTTTCATAAATATAAAATTTGACTTAGGCGTATATAAGAACTCGATTTATATCGATGTTCGCCAAACTGTGTCACTTTTCGATACAACAATCAAACTTGATCTGCGCGTTGTATTTGAGAAATTATATTCCAAATTTAAAGTCTCTAAACGGATATGGCTATAACGGTTTGACAGTTGGTTCTGATCAAGAAACTGTGTACTTTATGGGGCGGAGTTACTTCCTTCTGATCGTTGTACCTCTTTTAAGCACTTTTAATGGTTTCTGGTTATAATTATAGTTCTCCTGTATGTGTATTCACCACAAAGTGGACAAGGACACTTCGAGTTGTTGCAGTGTATTGGAAATTGCTTATATCGGTCAGCCGCATCAGAAGCGAAACACTCGGACATATTTCATTTTGTGATTTATTAACTTATGTTCAGTGGTCTAGAATGTTTGACGTGGTTCAGTGCTTGCTGCGCATCTGTTACTACTATTCGCGATGCACGGGCGGCCTCAACTTTGAGATCGATTTGGGGACGGGTCGTGCTAGGACAACGCAACGCACCTCGATCTATGCAGCAGTCGTGAATGTGATGATCATCTGTTCCCTGCCCTGGGTGTTTCACATCTTCTGGTCAGAAACGAAAGTGTTCAACGAATTCATGTTCCTCGCCCTTGTGGGGAGTCGATTCCTTTGCGTTTGTGTGTCACTTTTGTCCCGATGGCTGCAGCGTCATCGACTTATACGTGTACTCAAAATATTTAAACGCCTGACGAAACAGAGGCCTCAAGTCATCAAACTGTGGCGACGTGGTGTCATTTGCAAATTCCTGAGCATGCTCAGTCTATTTATCCTGGAAATATTGACCTGCATATTGTTGAATTTGGACATCTTCAATCTCAAGTTGACTCTAAGCATATTGATATTAAGTAGTGGCGAAGCACTTATTAATTCGATTATTACTCACTATTATTTCGCACTGCTCAATGTGCATGCACATTATATCCTGCTGAATCGGGATATATGTGGAGTGATCGCAGAGATTCACTCATTGGAGCTTAACCACCGAAGAGGTGTCTTTGTGATTAAGTGTTGTGCTCTGGCAGATCGACTGGAGGATATAGCCAGAGCACAATTCCAGCTGCAAAAGCTGGTCGCTCATTTAACGAACATCTTTGGACTGCAGATGACATTCATGTCCATCAGTTATTATCTGGCCGGCGTCTGCTGGGTCTACTACACCGTCTCAGAGTTGACGGGAATACTATATGTTCAGTGGAGCACATGGGTGATGGCTCTATCTTGTATGCATTTTACCTGCTACTTTTTAGATTTTCACATCCTTATCTATGTTCTATACTCGCTGCTGGATCTACACGCTGATATGATGAAGCTAATCTCACAGAACACACTTTTTGCTCCCGGCTTGGATGAACGTTTGGAGGCTATAGTAAGATTACCATCTAATATAAAATCGAATTCATCTTAATCTCAGTCAAACTGTTTGTATTTCTTTTAGTTCGAGAACTTTAAGCTGCAGCTGGCGTGGAGCCCACTGAAGTTCTCGGTTCTTGGACTCTACCATTTGGATAAGACCTTTGTCATTGCATTTACCAGCTCAATAATAACCAGATCATTAGTTTTGTATCAGAATGACTTAGAAACTTCATACTTGTATTAATTTGAATGTAATAAACTTGATTAATATTCGGCAACAATCTCTCATTTAGTTTGCTTGATTAACGAATCTCAACCCCAGGGACTGTCATTAAACAACCATCAGTTTCCCATTATTTGTATTACATTTCGTAATTAGCCATGATTTTATTGGGGTCATAATATCTGTTAATCGCATCAATCGCGTCATTTTCAATTTACTATTTTCTGTTGCAAAGGGAAATGAAGCTTTGATAGCAATGCAGTTTATTTTACGTATCTATAATATTAAATAAAAAAAATACCTTAAAATAAATGTGTTAAATAATAAATAAATAATTAAATATTAATTAATTATACCGAACCGATAAAAATTGCTCAAAAATGTGTCACAAAGTTGTTGAAAAGTATTCTTAATCAGCAAAATATTCTTGCATGTTTTTCTTGCATGCTAACCACACCAGCTGGCTTCAGTCAATCTCTCTCGACTAGATCTTTCTAACTATTCTTTTCGTCCTTTCCTACAAATATATTACGTTTAGTGCTTAACAAAGGTACTGCAGCTTTTTTTCACAAAGGTACCCATAGGGGCTGCCGCTTTTTTCCCTAGGCTGCTCGGTGTTACCATTCAATTTCATAATTAGGTATATCAGCTAATCCATCCATCGCATCAATTGCTACATATTGCATTTGACCGTCTGTCCAATGGGAATCATAGTTCTGTTCAGTCGCTCAGCATGTTTGACCCGGTTAAGTTGATTCTACGGCTATCCTACTTTTACTCCCGCATCCTTGGGGTGATCAACTTTGAAATTGACATGAGAACAGGTCGAGCCCGAATTACGAGATTATCTTCGATCTATGCCATCCTCATCAACGGAGTGGTGTTTATTCCACTGTTATATCTAAGCATGAATTATCTGATTGGAGTGTTGTGGTTAAATGCGAGTTTTCTGCATGAATATGTTTTTGCGATCATGCAAGGCATTCAAGTCTTCTGCGCGATGGCTAATTTGCTCAATCGTTGGTTATATCGTAGTCAGCTGATTAATGTTATAAACGCCTATCGTCTTTTGGCGTGTCGCAAACCACAAGTTACGAGAATGTGGCGAAAACGACTCATTATCAAATTTATCAGCCTCGTATTTTCAGAGCTCTCACAAATAACAATGAGCGCTACTTCACTTGGCCTACTTCTGAAAGTAAACGTACCAGTAATGTTATTGATGATGTACACTTTAACAACATTAACAGGTACAATAGACGCGCACTATTACTTTGCAACGCTGAATGCTCAGAGCCAATACATTCTCCTAAATCAAGAGATCCAAACAATACTCGTCAATATTCATTCCTTAGAGTCTGAAAATCGAAGGGCTGCATTCATGACAAAATGCTGCTGCTTAGCCGACCAACTGGAGGACATCGCCCTACAACAATCCAAGCTACAGGCGCTCGTCGAGTGCACAACTCAAATATTTAATATACAGGGTGTCTGCGTATCTATAATTTATTATTTCTCCACGATCGCTATTATCTATTTTACATTCGCGACTGCCAAAGTGATTAAAGGTGTCTACTGGACTTCGGCATTTATTGTGAAGTATTTATTTGGATTGGGCTCTTACTTCGGTGACGCTGCGATTACGATCAATAATTTCTACATTGTCTTAGATGCCCATGCCGATATGGTTAGACTGCTGGAACAGTTCTCAACGATCGCTCCAGGGCTGGACGAGCGACTGGAGGAAGTCGTAAGTGTATATACGTATATAATTAAGTTATATGAATATTAAGTTCCTTCTTTTTGCATTCAGATCGAGTCATTTCAGCTTCAGTTGAGACGAAATCCCTTAAAGATTCATCTTATGCATTGCTACAACGTGGAACGATCAGAACTAATTGCAATGGCCAGCTCAGTAGTATTGAATTCTGTGGTCCTGATTCAATATGCATTAGAACATAAAAAAGCATATTCGAAACAATAACTCTAACAACTTATGAAATATACTTCTTCTATGTATTATACCCTGAATTCATTGCTGCGCAAAAATATAAGACAAGTAAAAATTATAGCCTGAAAATCCATATATCCATATATGGGCATAGGTCGAAACTTCAAAATGCCATAACTTCGTCAAAACTCAACTTATTTTAAAAAGTGAGGGCTTTTTAATCATAGTTTGGCCCCTAAATCAATCGTACATTTAAAGTTAAAAACGTAATTCTAGGTCGGAACATAAGCTAAAATTGTAGCCTGAAAATCGCCATATGGGCATAGGTCGAAACTTCAAAATGCCATAACTTCGTCAAAACTCAATTTATTTTAAAAAGCGCGGACTTTTTAATCATAGTTTGGCCCCTAAATCAATCGTACATTTAAATTTAAAAACGTAATTCTAGGTCGGAACATAAGCTAAAATTGTAGCCTGAAAATCGCCATATGGGCATAGGTCGAAACTTCAAAATGCCACAACTTCGTCAAAACTCAACTTATTTTAAAAAGGGAGGGCTTTTTAATCATAGTTTGGCCCCTAAATCAATCGTACATTTAAAGTTAAAAACGTAATTCTAGGTCGGAACATAAGCTAAAATTCTAGCCCTAAAATGAATTCATAATGAATTCATAGTCTTGATCAGCTTCAACAGTTAAGTCGATTAAGACACACCCACCTAAGAACGGGCCTATAATCTAGAGACCATAGGTTAGCTTAGGCTTTAACGGTTGCCAACCCAGAAAGATGTATATAACAGAAGAAGAAGAAGACCAAACTACCAAACAACACCAAACAACCATGCCTGCAGCGGAATAATGTAAAGACTCAACGCTTACGACCATCAAGTCGCTTCTTTCGACTTCAAATTGGAACTGCCCCCGCTTTGCGAATATGGTTAAAAATCGATTTCCGTTAGTAGTAAAATAACTATTTGTTAAAATTTAGACTTCTAATTAATATATAGTATAGCATGGCATATTAATAAACAATTCCACAGAGTTTGGTTCGAGTTTGAAAATAAATACAAGAGTTATTGTTAAATTATTTCTTGGATACTTTTCAGTGACTGTCCGAGCACTAAAATATTTATAGCACTCGGCAAGTCAAGCCAACTCAATAAAACTAAAACTTGTCCTTAGCATATTCAAGTTCCAGTTCATTATTTTTAAACATTCCATTTCGTAATTAGTCATATCAGCTAATCCATCCATCGCATCATTTCTCACATATTTTCAATTGACCGTCTGCCCAATGGGAATCATAGTTCTGTTCAGTCGCTCAGCATGTTTGACCCGGTTAAGTTGATTCTACGGCTATCCTACTTTTGCTCCCGCATCCTTGGGGTGATCAACTTTGAAATTGACATGAGAACAGGTCGAGCCCGAATTACGAGATTAGCTTCGATCTATGCCATCCTCATCAACGGAGTGGTGTTTATTCCACTGTTATATCTAAGCATGAATTATCTGATTGGAGTGTTGTGGTTAAATGCGAGTTTTCTGCATGAATATGTTTTTGCGATCATGCAAGGCATTCAAGTTATCTGTGTGATACCTACCTTGCTCTATCGTTGGTTATATCGTAGTCAGCTGATTAATGTTATAAACGCCTATCGTCTTTTGGCGTGTCGCAAACCACAAGTTACGAGAATGTGGCGAAGACGAGTCATTATCAAATTTATAAGCGTTGTATTTTCAGAGGTCGCACAAATATCAATGAGCATTGCTTCACTTGACATATATCCGTCACTAAACATGTCAGTAATGTTATTGATGATGTACACTTTAACAACTTTAACCAATATAATCGGATCGAACTATTACTTTGTAATGCTGAATGCTCATAGCCAATACATTCTCCTAAATCAAGAGATCCAAGCAATACTCGTCAATATTCATTCCTTAGAGTCTGAAAATCGAAGGGCTGCATTCATGACAAAATGCTGCTCATTAGCCGACCAACTGGAGGACATCGCCCTACAACAATCCGAACTACAGGCGCTTGTCGAGTGCACAACTCAAATATTTAATATACAGGGCGTCTGCGTATCTACAATTTTTTACTTCTCCACGATCGCTGCTATCTATTTTACATTCACGAATATCAAATTAATCAAAGGTGTCGGATGGACCGCTGCATTTATTATGAAGTATTTATTTGTAATGGGCTCTTACTTCGGTGACGCCGCGATCTCGATCAACAATTTCTACATTGTCTTAGATGCCCATGCCGATATGGTTAGACTGCTGGAACAGTTCTCAACGATCGCTCCAGGGCTGGACAAGCGACTGGAGGAAGTCGTAAGTGTATATACGTATATAATTAAGTTATATGAATATTAAATTCCTTCTTTTTGCATTCAGATCGAGTCATTTCAGCTTCAGTTGAGACGAAATCCCTTGAAGATTCATTTTATGCATTGCTACAACGTGGAACGATCAGAACTAATTGCAATGGCCAGTTCAACAGTAATTAATTCTCTGGTCCTGATTCAATATGAATTGAAAAATTCAAAATAAATATAAATAATATATAAATATAATATAAATATAAATATCAATGCTGTTGATTGAAATTGCTCTGGTTTCACAGTTTTTGAGTTAGAGCCTTGACGGCTCTAGGTATATTACTGGTAACCGCTCATAATCGCAAAAGAAAATATCTCTAAAAGTCGATAAAGCAGCTCATCGCCCACCATTTTGAAGATAGCATCACCAAACTTAGAAGGTTGTTAGCGGGTAACCTCGTTTAAGGATCGGCATATTCATTTTTAGATCACGCGCACACCACGCGAAATTTAAGAGCTACAGTTACGAAACTTGGAAGGAAGATTACTAAGAAACTTCTACAATATTTGGTTTTGCCGCGCCCACACTCGCCCCTAAAATTCAGAAAGCCTTTATCTACTGTATCTATTGGAGGCAAATTACTAGAAACCTCATTCAACATCCACCCGGTACTGCGGCGCTTTTTATCATATGGTGTCAGAGTATTTCGCAGTCGGTTACACACGGCTGCAACATTCTCTAATGTTTTCTTTTGACCCATTTTTTTAAATAATTAATTTCGTAATTAGTGTTATCTGCCGATCTATCAATCGTGTTAATCGCTGTGCATTTTATATTAGGCACCCAACTGGATGGCAAGCGGAGTTCTGTTCAGTCCATTAAAATGTTTGACTCGATACAGTTGATCCTGAGAACAGTCTACTATTACTCACGCCTTCTTGGGCTGCTCAACTTCGAGATTAATGTGGGGACAGGCCTGGCTCGAATCACGAATCGAGCATCGATCTACGCAGTCCTGGCAAATGGACTGGCCATCGGCTTGCTGATTAAATTGAGTAGCAGCCGTCAGGTAATACGACTGTTCTCAGGAACAGGACATATGCATGAGTACCTGTATCTGATGGTGAATGGAGTGCGATGCACCTGCCTGGTGGCAACGCTATTCAATCGCTGGTGGCAACGCCGCGGACTCATTCGAGTGGTGAATGGATTTCGCCGCCTAGCGGTACGGAAACCAAATGTTAAGCGATTATGGCGACGTGGCATAATTTACAAAACGTTAACAAGTCTCCTGCCAGAAATTGCGCAGTTAGCAATAACCCTAATATTTTTGTGGCCATATCTGCCTTCAAGCGTGGCCCTCGAGTCCCTTGGGTTTTACATACTGGCAATTTTTGTCAATGTGACAGTCACACACTATTTCTTTGCCGCTCTAAATGTGCACAGCCACTATACTCTGCTCAATCAGGAGATTGAGTCAGTATTCGCTGAGATTCGTTCCCTGGAGCATGTACATCGCAAGGCTGCATTCATGAGTAAGTGCTGCTCTCTCGCTGACCAACTGGAGGATATAGCACTAACACAATCCGAGGTGCAATCGCTGTTCGAGACCATACACCGAAGTTTTGGCATACAGGGACTGTGTATTTACATGAATTCTTACACGACCATTGTGGTCTCCATCTATTATATATTTACCACTATTAAGCAGAACTTTGATAAGGAATGGAATTTATTTTCCATCCTTATATATACCTTCCAAGTGTTTGTCTACTTTGCCGATAATATGGTCACCGTCAACAACGTTTTCTTTACACTGGATAATCATGCAAGATTGGTCGAGCAGCTGGAACAATTTTCGACCCTCTCTCCGGGACTCGATGAGCGACTGTTGACAGTTGTAAGTTGTGCATTTGCCTTTCGATTAAATCGACTTTATTTCAATATCGTTTCTCTTTCAGATCGAGAGCTTTCAGCTTCAGCTGAAACGCAATCCTCTCAAAGTATCCATCCTTGGACTTTATAATGTGGAACGAGCGAATGTAATTGCTATTACCAGTTCAGTGGTAACCAACACTTTGGTTCTCATTCAATATGATTTACAATACAAAATTGTCTCGAAAGAAATAAGCCTTTAAAAAAACCCCTGAAATCTAGACCTTTAATAAAACGAAACAAAAAAAAAAACAAAATATACTTTGGACAGGCACAGGCACAGTTTGCAGTTTGCAAGTCTGAGCTTTGGTCTGGCAACATACTAATATATCAATACCGTTATGTGTGTGTGTGTATATAGGCCAATGTTCTGGCATTTGTTTTGGTGTCTTCGCACTGACCCGAAATGGAACACTTAGCAAGCGTTATTATATGCAACATTCTTTCATGATTTGTTTTGGCCCATTTTTTTAAATAATTCATTTCGTAATTAGTGTAATCTGTTGATCGATCAATCGTGTTATTCGCTGTGCATTTTATTTTAGGCACCCAACTGGATGGCAAGCGGAGTTCTGTTCAGTCCATTAAAATGTTTGACCCGATACAGTCGATCCTGAGGATAGTCTACTATGGTTCGCGCCTCCTTGGAGTGCTCAACTTCGAGATTAATGTGGGGACAGGCCTGGCTCGAATCACGAGTCGAGCATCGATCTACGCACTCCTGGCAAATGGACTGGTTATCGGCTTGCTGATTAAATTGAGTAGCAGCCGTCCAGTAATACGACTGTTCTCAGAAGCAGGACATTTGCATGAGTACTTGTTTCTGACAGTGAATGGAGTGCGGTGCATCTGCCTGGTGGCAACGCTATTCAATCGCTGGTGGGAACGCCGCGGAATCATTCGTGTGGTGAATGGATTTCGCCGCCTAGCGGTACGGAAACCAAATGTTAAGCGATTATGGCGACGTGGCATAATTTACAAAACGTTAACAAGTCTCCTGCCAGAAATTGCGCAGATAGTATTGACCCTAATATTATTGTGGCCATATATGACTTCAAGCAAGGTCCTCGGCTCCTTTGCACTTTACATACTGGCAATTGTAGTCAATCTGACAGACACACACTATTTCTTTGCCGTTATAAATGTGCACAGCCACTATACTCTGCTCAATCAGGAGATTGAGTCAGTATTCGCTGAGATTCGTTCCCTGGAGCATGTACATCGCAAGGCTGCATTCATGAGTAAGTGCTGCTCTCTCGCTGACCAACTGGAGGATATAGCACTAACACAATCCGAGGTGCAATCGCTGTTCGAGACCATACACCGAAGTTTTGGCATACAGCGACTGTGTATTTTCATGAATACTTACACGACCATTGTGGTCTCCATCTATTATATATTTGCCACTGTTAAGCAGAACTTTGATAAGGAATGGAATTTACTTTCAATACTTACGTATATCTTCCAAGTGTTTGTCTTTTTTGCTGATAATCAAGTCACCATCAGCAACGTTTTCTTTACACTGGATAATCATGCAAGATTGGTCGAGCAGCTGGAACAATTTTCGACCCTCTCTCCGGGTCTCGATGAGCGGCTGTTGACAGTTGTAAGTTGTGCATTTGCATTTCGATTAAATCGACTTTATTTCAATATCGGTTTTCTTTCAGATCGAGAGCTTTCAGCTTCAGCTGAAACGCAATCCTCTCAAAGTATCCATCCTTGGACTTTATAATGTGCATCAATCGAATGTGATTTCTATTGCCAGTTCAGTGGTAACCAACACTTTGGTTCTCATTCAATATGATTTACAATACAAAATTGTCTCGAAAGAAATAAGCCTTTAAAAAACCAGCTGAATATTCGACCTTTAATAATACGCAAACTTAAATTGCACTCGTGGAGTTTCACTTGGACTAGATTAAAGGTCCCTTAAAGCTATTGCTTTCAAAGTGATTTTATCGACCTGCAAATTTCGACTATCTGTAAGTGTGTGTGTGGGGGTGTGTGTATATTTACTTTTACACAATGTGAATGAGACGGAGCCCTGGGCAATTCAGGAGACAGGCAAAAAAAAAAAAGACAATATTCTTTGGGCAGGCACAGACACAGTTTGAAGTTCGCAAGTCTGAGCTTTGGACACAATACCGTTATGTGTGTGTGTGTGTGCATGTGTGTGTATATAGGGCCAATGTTCTGGCATTTATTTTGGTGTCTTCGCACTGAGCCAAAATGGAACACATAGCAAACATTACCTTGAAGGAAAACATAATTTTGAATATTAAAATTAAATAATTCATAATTGACCGAAGGAGCACTAAAATAGTGAAAATAGTTGACATCGTGCTTATTAAAATTTGTAATCATACTTATTTCTTTGAGTGTACAAAATGAGAAAAGCTAACCGAATAATGAGTGAAAGCGTTGTGTGAGTCTGCAAGAAAGGAGGAGGAAGTGCGTCCTATGATACAATGCCAGATCATATGCTATTCCACATACAGTAACTGTGCCAATGGCATGTGTAATTGCGAGCAAGCGAACCGATAATGCCAGTTTTATACAGTTCCTGGAATGTATGTCAGAAATGGCAATGGGAATGGGAATGGGAATGGCAATGGCAATGGGATTGGGAATGGTTGTGTGTGGTAAATGGTAATGCCTTTGTCGGGATGCCTTTGTGTTGGGATTGCCAGGCATTTATAACTTGGCAACTTGTGCCCGTCCCCCCACCAAACGGAGACGACATTGACAAATCCTGGCGCAGCATCGCGACGCTCGATGGAGCATCAATTCCTTGCCACAATGCCAAATGGCAACAAAATAAACGAGCTACCATTCAATTTCTGCTGCTGCTGCTGCTGGCTGTCAGTTTAGCATAAGTCGCTGTTTCATCCGGAAGGCAATATGCATTGCCAGTGGGATGGATGGATGGACAGAGGGACGGAGTGACGTAGGGACGGACGGGCCAATAAGCACGCAATGACATTTTAGCATAATGCATTGCAGCGTCTTCAACTTAAGAGGAAGCCAAAACTAACAGCACGACAAGGACACCCAACTAACCATCCACATAATACACTCTGACAATAATCCCCTCCAATACTTACGATTTCGTTATTGTTTTCAACTTTTAGAACTGTTTTTTCTAACATTAAGAATTTACATTTCTTAATAGGAAAATGTAACATAAAATATTTCTAAAATATTAAATTTATTTATTTTATTATACTTAGAAATTATTTCTAAAAACAAGAATCACTTTATAGTTTTCAGATCGACTTTCTAAAATTGTAGTCAATGTTTTTTGCTGAGTGTATGTATGGGGTGGGTTGGGGCAAACTTCAGTATCATTCAAGTGGCAAATGCAACTTCAATTGGGGAGCTTATCTCTCGCTCTGTGTGTGTGTGTATGTATGTGTGTTTGTGTGTGTGTGTGGGCGTGTGTATCCGTGAGTCGTACATGGCCCGCAATTGTAATAATATGTACAAATGCTCAACATGAAGCGGTCAGGCGTAGTTGCTTTTCTTCAGAGGGAATTGGCTTAGAGCGTGTCAAATGGGCTTTGAGCTGCTTTGGCTAACGTTTTGCTGTTATCTGTGTAATCAATACTGGCAAACAGATGGCTCAGATGCTCATGCAAATCGACTTATTTGCATTGCTGCACCATGTCAAGATACACATGCAAAACAATTCAACTCCATGAATGCAACCAGGAAGCGACAATGTAAGTAAGCGACAAGTTGATTTAGATATTTAAAAAAAAAGATAGAGTCGACAAAAGATATTATGTATTTAAAGAACTGAAATTGGTTTATAACTTATGAGATAGAAATTAGAAGAAAACAACGAAAAATCACACATTTATAACAACATTATTATCATTTGCAAATAACTATCTCAAATACTTGTTGAGCTTGAACTGGCAATTTGGAAATTATTAATAAGCCAACATAATAATGCCATAAATTGTTTTAACATAAAAATAGTTGGAATTACATGAAGCGACCTTCCAATTTGTATCATAACTCAACAAATATGCGAAGCATTCGCGTACCGGTGCTGTGTGCGAAATATTATAGCGTGGCAAAGAAAAACTGAAAATTAAATTGAATTTGCAAAGGGCACGCACATAAATCCGAAGACAGAACTGTGGATACAACGAAACGAGCTTTACAGAGAGAGAGAGAGAGAGAGAGAGAGAGAGAGAGAGAGAGGAGAGAGAAAACGATGGGAATAACACGAGAAAGATGGCGTCAAAAGAAAATTTGTAGTTTGCTTTTGCCGAAGGCCAGAAATTTTGCTCAAAAGTATCATAAATATTTGATTTTCACATTTTACAACGTCTTCGCCTTCATCATCATCTTCGTCTTCGTCTCGGTCTGGCCGGATGTCTGTTCTGGATGCTGAATGCTCGATGCTCGATGCTCGATGTGCTCGAGGTGCTCGATATGCCGAGAAAATTGATAAGATTCAATGATTACGTTTCAAAATTGATATAATTTGTGCACAATTTTCAGCAATTGGCAAATGTCGCGTACGTGCTGAAGTTTCCCTAAAAACCGCCGCATTTAAGTTTTTTCCCCCAAAAAATAATATATTTAACTGCAACTATGAAAGTAAGCTGAGAGAAAGGTTGATTATTTTGGGGTAGGCTTTTGGATTAGGATTGTCATCACAGCGAATATCCTCTTAAGATGTATGAAAATTTAATCTACACAGCGAAAAACAAATTCATTCTTAAACTAAGTTTGCGAATAATGATTCAAGTATCTTAAGCTCAAATAAAGATTGGTTCATTCTGTGAACTCAATCCCATTTGATGCACTTAAAATATATTCTTGGTTTCGAGTTTCTTTTCATTTTGTATTTTTTTTTTTTTTTTTTGTGTGTATACCACATTGGTACAAGCCGGTGCTCGTAAATACTTTTTATGAACACCTGCACATTACAAACTTTAAAATTTATGCCCCTGTACAGACCCGCATACCCGTATACGGGTCTCGGCTCTCGTATTTATGGATGTGGCGTCGTGAATGTTGCGGCATATTTGGTTTCGGCGTGCGAAATGCATTTTATGAATCTTTTATGGCTTTTAATGTAGAGACACCTGCAAATACACACACATACTGACACACACACACACACACTCACACACATCGAGTCAGATTTTTGGCGCCTGTCGTTGAGTTTATGCAGCACGGGCATCACACAATAAACGCCAGCGAGTGGCTTGCGCCCCCAAAACGGTAATGGAGGAGACCTTGATGGGCGTTGTCATAAAATGGGTGTTTGTTAGGGAAGGGAAGGGGTCTGGGAAAGGGCACCTTTACCTTTACGGCATTAAGCTGGGTGTGCAATCTGCTCACGCCCGCGGAACGTATATCATCCTGGCCTAATCCTTGGTGGGCATGGCTTTTACTAAGCGCTGCACATGAAATATTCCCGACACCAACATGCCCATTCAAAAAAAAAGAGGATGAGACTCGAGCAACAACAAAGTTGCTGCTGCATTTTGATTTATGCGCTTCAGCACTGGCATCGTTTATGGTACTACAGATTTAGAGAAGTCTGGTCTATGGTTTATAGCCAGTTTTACTGATCACTACTTCTTAAGTTAAATATCCTTTTAGGAACTTCGACACGGGAATCGTTTTTAACTTTTTATAAGGTATTAATGAAGATCTCAAACCATGATTTTACAGTATTGGTAAGATTGGACCCTTCCCTGAAAGATGCTTTTTGGCATAGAATTTGATCCTGAGTTCAAGAGTTCAAGAGTCCTGTTTTTTACAAAGCTGATCACTTTTGACAAAGTTATGGCTGTGCATATAAAATACTTTAAGCTATTATTAAATTGACTTTGGAAATTACTCAGTGGTTTTTATGCCGGTCTTGACCTGTGGCATGTTAATAAATAAAATCATTTCAGATAACTGCATTATGCAAAATTATTTGGTCAGTTATTGAGTTACAGGATTTTCATAAAATACGTGAAGACTATTAAAAAATAAATATTCAATTGAATAATTGATTAAATCAACAGGTAATTCAATCAAACGAACAACTGCTCAAGCAAAACGAATGCATTTCGCTGGATACCAACACTAGTTTAATTTAATAATCCATTTTAAAATGAAATTAAATTTGAAGAGTGCTGTTACACTCATCAAATCAAATTGAAATTCATTTAAACTTGAGCTGGCTGGCAAAAATGAAAACACAAACAAAAGCAAAACGCACTCATCAAGCAATTCAAGCTGAATGACAAACAAGATGAGCAAAAAGGTTCCAACTTGAATGTGTAATCAATTGGCAAATTAATCAAGTGAAATACTACACATCAAAATAATTACATTTCATCAGTATTCACTCAAATATGTATATGCAGAAACATCTCAAGCACTCATCTCTCAATACTTGACCCAAAAAAAAAAAAAAATATATCAATCAATTCAGATTTGTTAAGAAAAATTCACTTGCACTTTTCTTTTGCGCTTCCAATTTCAGTGTCAATTCTTCTGTTTGTCTTTTGCCTGACAAGGATTGACGCTCTAATTGCATCTGATTGCATTTCTTCGCCGAGCACTCCCGGTTGCCAGTTGACAGCTGCTGGTTTGGAGATTCGTACATCCGTACATCCTCACAACCGTATCCGCTGATTTCCATTCGCGTTATTTTTCAGTTCATCCGGCAGCGAACGTGAGCGAAATTTAAATGGCGCTGACTTTGCAGCTGACTGCGTTAAGCTGAGCTGACAAAAAGGACACCAAACTCTAAGGACAACAAATGCCAGAGATTAAGTTACACATGCTAGACAACCACATACCCTGTACTACATCCAAGCTAATTGCCTCGAGGTGCTTCAAATCAATCTGGCTCGAAACTGCACCTTAAGCTTATATACCCTGTAATATATATATATATATACATCGAACTGGTTCCAGCTCGGAACTCCAGGCTATATTATTACTTACAATTTAATCTAATCGAATTGAAACTCCAGTGTTTGCCCGTATCTGAACTTTGAACTGATCTCCAGTTGTCAACCATTTAAGAAATGTACTTTCAAAGTAAAAAGCTGAGTTCGATTGTAAAGATGACAAACCTAGGCTTAAGACTTGGAATACAAATAGAAAGAAATGTTACGCGCCCTGTGAATATACCCCATCTTGGCTCATTATATTATATTGAGAGTATAACAAGGCAAAAAAAAATACGAGTATAAGATACAAATTGATTGGAAATGTGCAATCAACAAATGACATGGCCATAACAGCTGCTGGGATTTTGTATTTACTCTCCCCAGCTTACATTATTTGAGCCCCAATTAATATGGGGAATATGGATTATTCACAAATATATGCGGCAAAGATTAAAATCATAAATTGAGTAAGGTCATCGTTGCCACAACTAGTATTTACCTGACGGCCAAATCAATTTGCAACCACAATTAATAAGCTGACAGAGGAGTGTTACACACACACGCACACACACAAGCCCGTAGCATTTTAATTTCCGTGTCGGGAAAGCGAGCAGCAGGAACGGAAAATCGTATTGAGTAAACGGGGTTCCTTCTTTGATGTTCATGTTGTTTGTCAAGAAAATGAATTTCACTTGACGGCGATTATGTGGCAGCCAAGTCACTCAGTCAGCCAACTTATAGCTGAAGTGAAAGTTTTGTAAAACATTTCCGATATTTCAAATACAACAGCATTTACACTTTCCGCCCATTCTCCCCCTGCCATGCGCTAGCGCCCAGCCCACGTAGTACCAGCTTCAAGAGTTCTCCACCGCTTCCCTCATCTAAGCACTTGGAAAATCAAATGTGTACGCCAAAATATTCATCATTCAATAAAGCTGCTGCAAGGCAAGTAACATAATTTTAGATTAACTTAAGTGCGGTGTTTAATAAGTTTATCGAGGCATATTTAGCAATGTGTTGAACTTGGTGTTGCACAGAACACATCTGCAACTGTTGCACTTGAGTATTTCTCTCAGTGCTGCCATATCGAGCGTGTCGTCTAACCAAAATGCCAAACACGAATGCCAAATGAAAAACGCTGCCTGACAGCAGCAGCAGCAGCAGCAGCAGCAGGGCTCTTGCGAGGGGTGTAAAACTTTTGCCTAAATCACTTAACGACAAACAAGTGTTGGCATATGGCCCTCTAGCAGCGAACAGCGAATCTACCCCTTCTAAGGAACTCATTGCTATCACAAAACTTTTGCGCGCTGTATGCCTTTTTCAATGAAAAGTTTTTGGTTTTCGCAATAAGAGACGACGAGGCCAATGAAATATAATAACAAGAAATAACCGGAAGCAGCGCATAGGAAGCGTGCTGTTTGACATACCACACACAAACACACACACACACACACACACACAATTAACCACCCTGCACTTCGACACACCCTCCTCGTGCATGCAATTTGGCAAGTGCATAAACAGAAAATCAATTACATGTGCATACAGTGGCGCCAATTGGCGTGTGTGCGTGTGTGCGAGTGGGTGTGTGTGTGTGTGGGTGGGGCAGGGGTAAATTTACATTAATTACGGCAGTCAAAAGCTTTTTGACTTTTATTGTGACATAGGCAAGAGAAGAACTACGACTTCTGTGTATAAAACAGTTGCATATTTCAGTCTGAAAGCAGCAAAACTTTGAAAAGGATTTTAGGAGTCGCCACACACACACACACACACACACCCAAAACGCGTCCCTACCCTAGTTAGTCACACACACACAAGCACACATTAATTTTCCGGTTGTCTTTCTGAGTTGGGTCAGAATCAAGCCTTTTTCTGGACTCAGCAGCAGCGTAGGCGGAAGCAAGTTCAATTTTGAAATCGCTTGCATAATTTATGAGTGCAGCCCTGAATCTGTATCTGAATCTGGATGCCGCCTCGGACATCGGAGACAGGCAGTCTCCTTCTATTCCGTCTTCTTCTCTTCTGCACTGAATAAGTAGCGCTTTGTTTCCTTTGCAACTGCTGCAATCTAATCGAAAAGTTGCCACTTTATCTAATTTTATGCAAATCGCTGTCAGTGCTTGTATTGGAATTGTTCTTATTATTATTATTTTTTTTATATATTGTTTTGAGGTAAACCAATTGTTGTCATCTCGCTGGCACCTGTGTGTTGCTGTGGTACAACATGTCGCATGATTCTGCTGGTCGCCGATTGTATCTGTATCTGTATCAATAGCTGCATCTGCAGCTGAGTCTGTTGTCACACATCTACACGCAGCTGGTTTCATGCATTACAATTCATTTTGCCATGTTGCATGCCCCACGGCCACGAATCACGAAAAACACCACAATATGGTTACGGTCACAGTTGAAACACCTCACTACCGCATGCCTCCCCTCATGTGTTGAAACATTGGACATAATGGCGCACTTATGAAAATGTTGAAACATGTCCGGACTTCTATGTGAATAATTTGCATAGAGTTCATGAATAATATCAGATATGAATATGTACATGGATTGCTTTGGTTGCTCCAAACGATATCTCTTTTCTAGTAAAGTCTATGTTTACACTGAACCCATTAAAATATATAGGTTTGTGTGAAGAAGTCGATCTCAGAGCATCTTATAGTTAGAAAGTATTTGAAATATCAGAATAACATCTGCAGAAGCACTATATATTAAACATTCTCATTTGCTTATTGATTTGATAATCAGCTGAAGACAGCAATAAGTATTTGCTTTAAGTAGGACATAGAAATATGTACTCAATTGCATTCCTTTCTGGCATTCATAGCATTCCAACTCAATACTCCATTTAATTTGCATAAATTGCATTAATATTCTGGCATATTTGCTGCTATACACATACATATAATTGAACATCATGGAAACATACCACAGAATTTTTGAGATGCCTGTCCATTGTCTGAAATATTCCGTGTGCTACAAAAAAAAATAAAAATAAAAGGAAAAGGAAAACTTCACTGTAACAGTGCCAAGTGCAGTTACTTATGCTATCTGACAGCATTAAAAGTGTCTGCTCAAATTTCTAACTTGCCAAAAGAATTTCAGCTGACTTTTTCAGTGTGTGGGCGGTGTGTGTGTGTGTGTGTGTGTGTGTCCTCAGGTAAGACGTATTACCTGAGCTAGGACATGGATAAGGGATGAGCAGCCCACGACTCCTTGCAATTGCATGCGAGAAATGTTTCGTGACAAAGAATTTCCAAACTGAAACAGAAGAAAACGGGCGGAGAAAGAGAGAGAAAGTTAGACAGAGAGAAAGAGACAGAGTGGCATAGTAAAGCGTAGCGCAAGTAGCGCAAAACTTTGAAGTTTTATTAAAAATACACACCGCAACATTCCTCGAAGAACTTTGCACACGAAAACGTGCGATAATTTGGAAGCCAGCCAGACCTATGAGACTGTATCTGCTCCTGTCCCGGAGTATGCTGCTCCAGCTCCTGGTGCTGCTTACCGCAGTGGAGTGTCAAGTACTTTGGATAAACTTTTGTGACAGCTCAATTTGCGGGGTTGGGGCAGGGGTAAGTGTTTTAAAACGTATGAGCAGCAAGGCGAGTGTTTGGAAATATTAGAATATTACTTGATAGTTTGCTGCCTCCTGTTGGCATCTAATGAGCAAAGGTTACTCAAGGCCCCAGCGAGGACTGCTAATGACTGCCATGTAGGACAGCAAAGTTGACAACACAATTAACGCACAATCAATTCACAACTAAATCAGAAATGAATTTGTCTTAAATTGCAGACATTTTATATTAAGCGATATCTGCTAAAGTTCTCATCCCTTGGGCATTTCGAAGGACTAATTAGATAGAGAATGAGAAAACAATAGAAATTCAGAGAATGTTAGCTATTCAGAAATTTGCTTAACGCATATTAAATACCAAAGTATTTCAAATTTTGTGGGAAACGGTTGTTATTTCAATTTAAAGTTTATTAAAATGAGTAGATTGGGGAGATGCAAGTATTACTGATACCGAATGAGTAATGGAAAAATATGTCTTGGTATATTATAAATCAAAAGAAAAGCTATATCTTTACGATTTTAGTTACAGCTGCTATCGTAAACTTGTTTTCCTAATTTGAAGTCTCCTTCTGAGATCCGCTTCTTTATATGGAAAATCGACTATTAATACTAATCAAGAATATATAATACCTTATGGGGTCGTTCCAGCTTCGATGATGTTATTCACCTACTAAATTGTATACATTAACTCACTGCTACTTAATGTGAGAACTGGTTGATAAGCATCAGTGACGAAGTGCTCAAACATCTCATGGACAGAGGCGCGTTAATGTTGATAACAAATCAACATATAATCATAATAATTACCGTATTCTCCATATACTAAGCCGAACTGAGGCAATGTCGTCACCCAGCTGCAATTGATATGCAACAAGAGACGCAAGTCGCATAATGCACTCAACGGAGGTACACAGTTCCTCCTACTTGTCACAAACAGCGTATAGGGCACATATGTATATATGTATATATACATATGTATATAGGAAACATGTATGCCTGAACAACATGTTGTGGTTATGGAAATTTGCTGGAATGGATGACAAACTGTGTGCGCGGCATGATTAATGCCCATCTCAAGAGTAGAGCACATCCTGCTAAAGTGGCACACAAACAAACAAAACAGATGCAGCTAGGATATATCTTGGGCATCGTCGTCTTGTCCACTAATTGGTATTTATTGCTACCTAAATGCCCCTGAAACTTGTTGCCTACTTTTCACCTCATATTTCATGTGGCAACGCCTACTCAAAAAATAATAAAAATGTCGGCTGCAGGCGTTGATCTTGCAGAACAGCCAATCGGAGACGTTTGCTATAATTAGACACAGATCTTGAGAGAGAGTGAACGAGAGCACTTGAGATGTTGCGCGTGTCTGGTTGGATGGATGGATCTGCTGAAGAAACTGCGAGCAGCGAGCTGTGGACTGTGTGCTGTGTGCTGAGAGCAGCAGCAGGCAGCGAGCAGAGATCTGTGAGGCATCTTGAGGCTAATTTCAGTGGGCACACGACTTTGGCACGGTTTAGTATCGTCGCGACAATTATCGTAATTAACTCGTTTATGTGTTGTGTGCTAATCCAATTAACCAAGTTCGCGCAGGATGCCCCCGAAGCAGATGCCCAGCGAGCCAAAGAAAACGCAAATAAATTAATTCAATCAGCAGTCAATTAGACAAACAGACAAATGAAGAATTTCCACACGCACAATTCGCATGCCTGATTGAATTGTCTATCAGCTACTCTCTCTTTCTCTCTCTCTCTCTCTCTCTCTCTGCCTATCTCTTTCTCACTCTCTCCCTCACACGTCTCGATATTATCATAGTGCGGCATTTGTTTCAATTATCCAGCGAAAGAGTGATTTTAATCCAATTGTAAATTCAATTTGTTAGCCATGTTAAACTATCAGCAGCATCAGCTGCACTCCCTGCCCGTCGGCAATCCCAGCAGTTTCTACTATGCCGCTTCAACGATGCCGCCGTCGGCAGCATCCAGTGCAGCATCCGGGCCGGGATCCGGCGCTCCAGCTAACAATTTAACATCCGTCGAGGCAACGGCGGCTGCTTATCAGCCACTGTCACAGCCTGCGGAGCTGAATGCGGCCTATGCCAAGGATAAGGATATCACCGCGAATCGTCGAGAGCTGGATAAAATCCATCGGTTCTCGGTGGACAATCTCATTGAACTGAAACAGGATGACTATACAAAGAGCAAAATGCGCATGGAGCTAACCAATAATTTTGGTAAGTCTGGTCAAGGAATATCTATTAAGGAGTGAAAAAGGTAGCATGGATATCTAAGCAATCCGAAAATTACAGGCGAGGCCTAGATCGGAGTTCAGACTCAAATCAGTTTGAGCTAAATATATGGTAAACGGATCTGATCCAACTGGCTCTGAAAGATGTACAGCCTTCAGCAATTAGGCGGATACACGCCAAGTTTCATAAAGATACCTACAAA
Organism: Drosophila kokeensis; assembly: GCA_035042145.1. Taxonomy (NCBI): domain Eukaryota; kingdom Metazoa; phylum Arthropoda; class Insecta; order Diptera; family Drosophilidae; genus Drosophila; species Drosophila kokeensis. Next base: position 15,700 of record JAWNLT010000335.1, on the reverse strand, counting down.
ACTGAGTGACTAGGTTACATAGTAACAGACAGATATAGTTATATATATTTGGCAAGTGATGCTGATCAAGAATCAATCTACTTTATGGAAATAGAAGCAGACAGACAAACGGATAGAGGGATTGGTAAACAGGACTATATCGACTGGGCTGATCACGGCAAATTTGAACAGCCTGCAAATTGAATTAATCTCCTGAAACTACTTTTAATGTACAAAATACACTCAATCGATTAAAATTAAAGTTCAGATTCAGAAACTCCAGTATATAGTTAATTTTTGAAACCCTTCTACCTATACAGATGATCTCTTTAAATGGCATTCAGTGGAGAGATATTTAAAGTATTTTAAGCTATTTTATGTGCAGCGTCTGCTTCAGGGTGGTAATCACCAGGCAATGTATTCCATGCAATCCGATTTTTTATCATGTAACTTAGCCCAACCAAAATCTTTTTACCCACGCCATTTGTCTCAATTTGTCAGCGAAGCTGTCGGCTGGATTGCATCGTAGATCAGCGCCGATGTTGTGTGTAGTATGCCACAAGAATCCAATGAGTTCCCCCGGGAATTACGGGGGAGAGGGGAACCAGTGGGAAAAGCGAGATGTTTAATTTGAATTGCCAGCGAATCGAGCAACGAGTCAGCGATAAAAAACAGTAGCAGCTTAATAAAATCAACAAAAAATATAAAATAAAAAGAGCCGAGAACTCCAAATCGAAAGGGAAACCTCAATCAGATTTGTGCGCCAAGAGGAGAAGAGTGAAAGTAGTGGCAAGGAAATAAGGGGGGGCACGCAGACTGGCACATGTTACAATCGGAGCGATGATAAAAATAAACACACGCCTCTCCAATAGGGGCTGCTGGCTGCGTACTTCTGGTTTGCTGGGCATCTGAATTGGGAGATGACTGCTCGTTTTATGCTCCACTTGGAGAGGATAGGCTCGTTCTCCGCTGGGCTGGGCTGGGCTGGGGATGGGGCTGGGCTGGGTTGATGGGCGCTTCGGTTGTTCAAAGGCGATGCGATGCCGGCCTCTGAGGGAATATCATGTCAGCTTTGATTACGTTTTGTCATGTTGACAATGTTGAAGTGTTGTCTGCAGTCGTCGTTTTTGTTGCACTCCCAAATGCAGACGAAAAGGGAAAAATCCGTTTTTTGTTTTTCTCGTTTCGCTTTTTGCTTTTTTTTGTTTTTTTTGTTTTTTCGGAGTCGGCTTCTGATAGCAATGACAATAAGACTGGCATATTTCATAGCAAATTATGCCGCTGACAAGCGAGCAACAACAACAAGGACATACAACCAGGCCACTAGACGACATGTCGCCTTTAATGTTGACAACCTGGTGGCTGTAGAGCTGAGTAGTCGCTGGGAGGGGACTTTATATGTATACTCCTACACATACAGTATCTCGCTCCTAATAAATGAAATCATAAAAAGAAAATTGCGAGTACTGATCGATTAAATTATGAAGAATGTTATCAATCAAACCTCTATCAAAGGCCTTCAATCTACACTTGGAATATGTTCACTTTTGATCACGTTGTCCAACAAGAAACGGAGGGGAAAATTCACCAATGGAAATTCAGAATAGACCTCGAAACTCAACATTATTATATACCAAAATCGAATACTGATAAAAGGCAATTCATACAATAAATACTTTTCGGCTTAAATCAAAAATATGTTTATGAAAAACTTCGATCGCTCAAAATGCACAATTTTTTTAATTGTCCTTACTTAATATACTGCTGAGCACGAATACCTGTTAAGTTTCTTGCCGTGTAGATGAAACTGCGGCTCAGCCTCAACCGTAGAAAGATGCAAACAGTGCAAGAGATGCACGCAAAGATGACGCTTGTCATCCATTTGGATGTGCAATTGGCGGCGGCATAAATGAGCAAATGTCGCCCACATCTGGCACCTAGATGGCATGCATGAGTTCCACTTAATCACACACACACACACACACACACACACACACACACATGCAAATAATGTCTGCATAAATCACATATCTATCCAGTATGCACACTCATATGATATCATAAATTCTCAGCTCATTTCAATTCAAATTTATCATTCAGGAATGAATATATCTACGCATACAGTGCAGGCAATAAAAATAGCACTATTTACAATTCAGAACTTAAATATTCAATTTTGTCTTAGTTGTTTGAGCTTTGCTTTAAGGTTTCGTATTTTTGAAAAGACTTCTTGTCTAATGCGAGGCGATTGTCGATTTTTGACCAAATGCCTTGAAAACATTTAAAAACCGAGGTTTCGCGATATCTTACAACAGGAATATGACTCTAGGCATAAATTCAAATCCCGTCCAATATTTTATCTAGCGTTAAAAATGGGAGTCTCGTGCCAAATCAATGAATAACGAAACACTTCGGGTTGTGGCTACTGGAAATCACTTAAAAAAATAAGTATTGGGCATCTCAGCCAATTAAGTCCCAAAAAATATGCCAACAAACTTAATATTAATCTTTCTAATACACCTCTACATTTATTTTATTTAAAAAAAACTTTCAAAAGAAATTCGAAAACATTTGAAATATCCAGAAAGCAATTTCGTTGCGCTGAAATACAGTGCTATTTTTTTGTAACAGCATTAATTCCACAACCAACATTTTGTTGCAAATACATTTCTTTTAATTGAAAATTATTTTTCTACAAAATGAGAAAAAAAAGTGGAAGAAGCTGTTTAGGATTTTATTTGCATTATAATGCTGAGGAGCTATGCTAAATCGTTTATTAAATGCAATTAATCGTACAAAAATATACTTATAATTATTTAGCTATAGTATAGATGCTATTAACCGAATTTCTGGGAACTTCTGTACGAAAATTCTAGAAGTGAAATCAATTAGTGAGAGTTGCTGCCGCTTAATGTCACAATTTCACTTTAATTAATAGATCGTAAATTTGTTGCGTTTGTTGTTTGTTGTTTGTTGTTGTCGACGTGGCACCTAAAATTAACAGACAGCTGCCCGCCGATGTCGGTGAAAATATATTTTATGAGCTATGCCATTTGTTTATGACCTTACCCCCACCACCTTATCCACTCCCCTACCATCCGCTTCATCGTGGACAAAGGATTCGATGGAAATGCAAAATTTAATGTGCTCACATCCATAAATGTTGAACAAAATTCCTGAATGAATGTGCCGTGCCGACTGTAATCGATTATTTACGATTGCGTACGATTCGAGGAATTCCACTAAAATCCGACGACTTTCTTCTAATGGCATTATAATTTTGTGGCATTGCAGGCGGCGTAGGTGGCGCCCTGGATTATCCCAACAATCACGGTGCGGGACACCCGAGGAAGCCGCGACGAAACCGCACCACTTTCAGTTCCGCCCAACTGACCGCCCTGGAGAAGGTCTTCGAGCGCACACATTATCCGGACGCATTTGTCAGGGAGGAGCTCGCCACCAAGGTGCATTTGAGTGAGGCGCGAGTTCAGGTAAGCCGGCGGGGGAAGCCCAACCCATTTATATTATTCAACAAAATGTGGCAACCATAATTTACTGGATGATAATACCAAATACTTCTAGGTCTGGTTTCAGAATCGTCGAGCCAAGTTTCGTCGCAATGAGCGAAGCGTCAGCATTGGCCGCCCAATTTTGGAAACGGCCACACAGCTGGTGGCCGCTCCGATACCGAACAATATGCACAAGTATCCAAATCTCGCACACGGTGCGCCACCTGGTGCCTACGCCCTGAATTTTGCACCCCTGGAACTGCGATCCTGCCAGAACTATACGAACTGTTATGGCGGTTTCGGAACGAATCCGAGCAGCTTCTTTGGGGCGCCCAACTATTGTGTGGCCGCCAATTATGCAAAGAACGCGTATCCAACGCTCTGATGAAGGCTCCTTAGTAATATTGTACTTACATATGTACAAATTCAAATGTACTTCAATTAGCTAAATTGCATTATTATTATTATTATTAATATTATTATTAATAATACTATTATTGTTTATAGAATGTATGGCAATCCAATTATACCTGACTAATATTTATTTTTCTATGCGCAACATTAAATGAGAGATGACAAATTTGTAACTTCAAATGCGTTCTTTAAAATATTCTATATAATTTATTCATATTTAACACCTGGCTCGGCTTAAATATTCTAACACAATAAGAGTTATAACAACATATAAATATATATATATATATATATGTATTTATTTACATAGGAAACACAAAAAAAAAATGAGAAGCTCATTTGTAATCATCAGATCTGCATAATTATCCCGTTCATGATACTTTAAAATGTCCAATTATCAAGCTGTCAACTGATTTAATTATTTACTTGGATAGATGAATTAATTAAATGTGCATACATATAAATATGATTACACATGTGTTAATTTGTAAAATAAAACTTAATTAAAGTCGAAGAAAGGTGATGCATAAACACGTTAGAGCGAGAGGCAGTACACAGAATAGAGGGAGAGAGAGAATAAGCAACGAAAAGTTTTGAAAACCACAAACCCATCGCTAAAGTGCCGTCGCCATCAAAATATGTTAAGATTGTGGGCCACTCCTGTTGTTCAACACAGTTAAAAAGACAGATTGGCATAATAAACACAAACTACCAAACACAAGTTGTCTACACTGGCAAAAACAAAGGGTATTTTCAAATAAAATACCTTCTCAATTTTGGTGACTATAGCTCATAAAATGTTGATGATATTGGCTTAAACGATTTTGGATACAGAAAGAAATCTTCATAGTTGGTTATAAGAATCTATATTCCAAGTTTGATAGTTATAGCTCCTAAGTTATGAGTGATGTGAAAAACTAAGAGATTTATAGGGGCGAGAGTGGGCATGGACAAACTAAGATGGACATCACCAGCAATTATCAATCCCCAAATTTTTTCCTACTCTAAGCTTTCAAACTTGTAGCATGTATCGAAGTCCTCGATAACGTCACAAAGAAGCATAAATAAATATATATATATATATATATATGTATACTCTATTCTCAATCTAGTTCAACAAACAAGTCAGACCGAAGATATGAGAGTATAAAAATGAGTTCACATTAAAAATACATGACATATTCAGGAAGACACCATTTGTTCGCAGTGTACCTATGGGAATATGGGTAAATATAAAAGGAATACTTGGAATTTAAAATTTAAGGCATGCATTGTGAAAGAGTTGAAAGGGACAGCAGTTTAAGGTTTAAAGTCACTCAAAGGATTTCTCGCAAATCTCTCTAAAAGCCCATTTAATTTATCATATCACAAAGCCTCGGCACAACTCCTTGCATAAATCAGTTTAGTATAGGAAAAGCTGCTGATTTTAAGCACTCCAAGCAATAAGGTGACATCCAGGGGAGTAACCATAAACACACACACACACACACACACACGCACACACACACACACACACATGGACACACACACCCACAAGCACGCACAGCACTAGACAAAAGGTTAACAAGTACCATGTAAAAGTTGAAATGCAAATAAAAATTCCTTTCTCAGCCATCATGACAGCCTGTAACAAAATGCAAATTTACGTTCGGAATGTAAGCGATATCTGCAGCTAATTTGCATAAAGAGTGCCAGAGTGGGTGAGTGGTAGAGGGCGGGGTTGTGGGGTGGGGGCAACGCGTGCGTGTATTTTTTTATTTTTTACATTTTTACAATATCAACAAAATTGCAATAATGTTTGAGAGGCCAGCACAAAGGGAAAAATGCGTTTTGTACCCTTTTGCGATGCGGCAAAATAGTTGCAGACCCAGTACGATAAAAGGACAGCAAATTAACTGAGGCACGACACTTGCTGCTGACATGCTACACGTTGCAAAACATTGGTGCACACAGAGAGATACAATGCAACTGTGCGAGCGAGAGAAAGAGAGAGCTGCAGCTCTGTCAAATCAAATGCCAAGCACAAATTCCAAAGGACAAACGAGGTCCGAATACGCATATTTGTTGCAACAGGAACTTGACTATTTGTCCTTAAATGTATCTCGGCACTCATACACAAAGCCAACTGCATTCAAGAATGCATTCTAAATTTAAAAAGAGAACAATCCTAAACCAAGAATATATGCCGATGTCAACATCTGTGAGTCAAGTTGGTTGTCTTCTTACTTCTCATGTATAATAATTTAGTCATGATTATGGCAATCTGGATCGCAATGGGAATGAAGCACCCTAATCCTAACAATTGTACAAGAAACCATCTACCTTCGATTACTATATCATAATGTTTCATAAAATCATAATCTTCTCAGATATTTGATCTTCACTCAAACGATAATTAAACATTTATAAAAAATGTATTGACATGTTTTAGTTTGTAAATAAATTTCAATTAGCTGAAACAATACAACTACTTTAACCAGTATTAAGCTAATTTATTTGTGGCACTTGAAAGCTAGCTAATTTTATAAAAAAATACAGAAAAAACAGAGAAAACAATGGCAAACAGCCACGCGCCCTTTAGGTTGTGTCATTTGAAATAATTATGTGATAATTGTGCGTCTGTTAAAAAGCAATTATTCAAATATATATACATACATATATGAAAATAGAGATGAATGGGCATACACTCACGCACACACACACATACACACATACACACATGTGACAACTTGACAATGAGCACTTATGTTGGCTTCTCGGTCCTTTCCTGTCACATGAAAGACGATCCATGGCGCAGCCGCAGCCCCTTTGACAGACCCTTACACTCGCAAAGATATTATGACGAGGGTGATGATGATCAGTCTTATGGGGAATGTAGTTGCAGCATGTTGCATGTGCAACGACAAGCACTGTCAAAATATCATATAAAATATACACAAATGAAACCAGTTGCAAAATAAAATGTAGAATTGCTAACCTATGAAAGATGGACAAGACTAATTCGAATCGGCTGATCTTGAATAAATAGACTTTATGGGTGCGAAGGTGCTAAGACAGGTTCATTGTCTCAAAACACTTTTAATTTAATTAGTGTGTATTAATTTAAATAAACAAAAAAAAACAGAAACAAACAACAAATGTAAAAGTCCCCCGTGAGAACGGATTTGATGAGTAATATTTAAAAGCGAAAGAGAAACAAAAAATAATATCGGATTATTTAAATATATGGTATAATTATGGCATCTCAATACTCGACAAATTATCTGATACGAAAGATAATGAACAACCAAAGTAGACACAACAAGAACAACATCCAGTTATTCAAGCCAAATATAGAGCATCTGCTATTCTCCTTGATGTCGAGAAAAGAGTGTTTCTCCTCATTCGCATAGAGAATGGCTGTGTAATCGTTGTGTGGCAGCTGTCTGGTGGTGCAGGCGGATGCCAATTCGTCGGCCATTAGAAAGGCGCGATTAACGCATGTCACTTGATTATTTGGATTTGATATTATCTGTGGCGCTCCGGATGGCTGAAGACATTCGGATGTGGTTACGTTAATCAAATCCAGCGCTATACACTTGAAAAACCTTTTGTTCTGAAAGACTAATAAAAATGTGGTTGGTTTGTACTCCATCTGGAATACACTGTACCTGAACCTCATTGTGTAGATGATAGCCACCATATTTGGTGTGTATGTCGTCTGGAAATGCACTGGTAAAAAAAACATATCAAACTCCACGCTTTATGAAAGATACGTTTGCAATTCATTCCTGAAAATGAAATACAATAATTTTGAAAACAAATAAATTGAATTTGTTGCCCTAGCTTACTTGAAATATTTAAACTAAATTTCAGAATATTAATTGATCATGTTTTACAGCCAGACTGACAGGTACTGGATGCTGCTATTCATTTATTCAATATGAAAATGTTTCAATGAATCGGGCTAGTTATCGATCAAGTGTAATAAATAGGTTCTAAATGTAGTAAACGAGAACTTGTATTCAAAATTTGAAGTCTCTGAGACCGATTTATTCATCCAGACATTTAGATGCTGATCAGGAGTATATATTAGAAGATTTTTCCATCTGTCTGTCACATACTCCTGCTATAATTTACTTTTAATCTTTTCCTATTTTTGATGGGTACACGGCACAAACACAAATTCCAACCTTTTGGCATTTGGCTATTGTTTTTTCTCTGTGAATGAGCACACATAAATAATGTATTTTAAATTTATAGAAAGGAAAAGGAGAGACAGTGACTTCTCAAATGCATATACTAACTATATTGATATTATAATATTGGGAATATAATTAAACGTGAGATTTTATTAATGACCATGACGTTAGCATAGATGACCTTTATTTCGAACAAACAACAATTTGTCACAAATAGAAATTTGAAAATGTATAGAAATCAAAAATTGATGCCTGAAAAAACATATCGCAGTTGAATATATTAAACGAGTAAAATGAATGGGCGGCAAGCCAAGTGATTCCCCAAAATAACTCACTAAATTTTGAGCCCCAAACCGGTTTTTGGAAAAGAGCCCATATCAATTAATCGAATTTGTATTCAATTTTGACGATGCACACCAGCTCAGATCCAGTTCTGTTAGAAACCAGACTAGCGCGTCAATATTTTGTTTACATTCGTATAAAATAAGTCGCTTTCATATTGGAGACGCACATTTCAACGTAGAACCCATCGGAATCAGAAGCAAAAATGCGAGCTGCTACTATTTTCGGCATTGTGATAATCGCCCTATTCAGCGTAATGGAGGCGCTGCCCCAACCTGGTTATGGTGGATATGGTGGATATGGTGGACTTGGATATGGAGGCCTCGGCGGAGGCTATGGCAGCTACGGTGGCTACCCAGGCGGTTATTCCGGATTTGGTGGTGGCTATCCCGGATATGGTGGTGGTTTTGGTGGTTATGGTGGTTATCCCGGATATGGCGGAGGTTATGGTGGCAGCAGCGCCCTAGCATACTCTTCAGCATCCTCTGGCGGCTTCTATGGCCGCTAACTCCAATTTGATAGTCGTCGGTTTAAGTTGCTAAATACTGTGAATGCTAAACTAAACAAGTTGGCTTAAGTTTCTAAATAAAGTGAATGATTTGTTAACCAGTTGTGAGTGCGTTTCTTTTTTATGTTATTTACACATTGAAAATGTGCAAAACAGTTGATGGTGGAATTGGTGAAAAATGTATCTGCGATCGTCGAAATAATTTATGCGTCCAGGCAGCTTATCTCCGGGCTAAGAAAATCGCTGTTCCATATCAAAAAAAATATCCATAAATATTAAATATCGTAAACACATTAGCTGTGTTTTGAGAGCTGATTGCAGGGTATTTAATAGTCAAGCATTTTCTGTTTTGCGGTTGTCTGGCGCAAGTGTTTTCCACTTGGCTGCTTTCTTTTGGGCGTTGGCATTGCGAGGAATTTCATCACAAGTTGGTGTCAAGTTTAGCACTTGAAAACAAAACAGCTGCTGTGTGTGAGGGTGTGTGTGTGTGTGTGTGTGTAAGTAACTTTTCCGGAACAAGCCGCAAAACATATTTAAGGCGCACAAAAAAAAAAACAAAGTTTTACTGCAACGCCGACCGGCCGAAAATGAACTTTCACTTTGCAACACCGCCAAGGAACACCAGCTGCAAAAAGTTGACACACATTCCTAACCCAAATCAAAGGCAACAGTCACAGCGAGTCAATCCTTGACCAACTAAGAAATAATCACGTCACAAATATATATATATATTTTTTTGATTTGGTTGTGCAAATGTCCCTTTTTATTGAATACAAACGACCGTTGAAATTATCTGATGAGAAATTTGAATAATCAACATAGCGCTGCAGCGGGCTTAATCTCTATAAAATCGCTTAATCATAAGTAAAATTCAAAGGAATGCACGGCTAGTGATCACAATCACACGTTAACATATGAATATTGACCAAGAAGGCTCAATAGTCTTATGGCAATGGGATAATTAATAATATACCGTTGAGAACTGAGTCTTAAGTAGTCAGCTGAAGTTAGTGTGTTTAAGTTTTGAACATAAAAGTAACCATTTAACCGGTTTCTTAGCCATTAGCATTTATCTGAAAGTCTCCGATGAATTTCGCTAAAAGCATGGCACAATAGAAAATAAGTATAACAAAAGAAAAACTTAAGCTTAGAATGTTAATTTATGTGGGAAAGTAAAGTACAAAAACTTGTTTCAAGCGTGTTTTTTTTTAACTGCAACTAAGACTTTCTTGATTTCAGGTTAGATTTTTTTTCCCCGATTCAAGGACTTTGGGGCATCATTAAAACTTTTGGCCTGTCATCATGTTAAGGGACGGCCCGGCCCAAAGTTTGGACTCACATGCTCAGCCTTCAGGATGCTGTTGTCGTATTGTTATTTCGGGTATTTATGCGCAAGGGAGGACGACAGCAAGGAGAGGGCCAGCAGAGAGTGCAAGACAGGCCATTCAGAATGCTTTTTGACACTTGACTCCAACTGCCAGTTGCATTGATGTCCGCATCTTGGTCACGGCTCCGCCACCAACTGTGTGGCGGCAATTGAGATGGAACGAAGCAGCGAAGCCATTGAACTCCTGCAGTTCGCATTGGGGCATTGTGTGTCCTTTATATCGCAGTCTTTGCGGCTGCATTCAACTTGACTCGGCCCTTTCAAAAAATCATAATATAATGACGCGTTTATGTTCGCTCAGCATTTCATGTGATGCCTGAAAGTCCTTGTCGCCAATAAGAAATCCAGACTAATGACGACTGGCAGCAAGCTATGCAACTGCATATTGCCAACATGCATAAAGAACTTGGACACAAAACAGGCAGACAGACAGACAGACAGAGGGAGGGAGGGAGAGAGACTGAAGAAACATCGCAATAAAGTTTGCGCTTTTCATTGTGTCCCAGACATTTCTTTGGGCTCGCCTCCAACCTGATTCAATTTGGATTGGGGGCTGACTCAGTTGAGACTTCAATATTTATGCGACATGTACGCATTGCTTTCTACACTCAGCAAAATAAAGTATCTGCAATTGGGGAAATATAGAAACTAAACATCTACAAAAATAAATTTCTTTTCAATTATTATTATTTTAATTAAGCAAAATATTTGTAAAACAATTTCTTGCGCTTTGATATTAGAAAGTGAGCTGCCTTAAGCGCTTTTCATAGATACGGGTAGATATACATACATATATACATTTTTTTAAGTGTATCTCTATCCCTTTCAACGCATGTCAAAGTCATCAATTTTGGGCTTGATAAGATGTTCGGAGGATATATTTTTGAATTACTGCCAATGCGTTGGGCCGACAAGCAAAGGGTGGAGCTGTTGGGTTGCGGTGCGGGTTGTGCTTGGGGCTTGGGATAGGAATGGGGGGTCGAGTCCTGCAAACAGTTTGCCTAAAATATGTCAATCGAAATGTAAATCATTGCGTAATTTGCATTTTGAGCATTTGCTTCAATTGAATGACGATGCTGACTTGGTTGTTGTTTATATTGTTGTTGTTGTTGTTTCTGTTGCTGGCAACACGTGAATTATGGTGGCAATTTTGACAATTGCCGAGTCCGGCCCACGCCCACCGCCCACCGCCCAACGCCCCCAAACCACCCACAGCCTTACCGCCTCGCATCCGGTACGTGTTTCTCCATGTTTATGCGTGTGTGCGTGTGTGTGCGTGTGTATGCACGTTTATTTTGGCATTTGTGTAACTTGTGCCCCCTTCACGTGCACATAAATCTCGTTGTCGTTGTTATCCAACATAATTGTGTTGACATGTGGATGCTAATTTAAATGGATTTTAGCTTTAGATCTCCAATCGTTTCATACTGCAAGCGCAGACACACTACTTTAATTTCAACACGAAAACAGCTGCTTTTTCATTTTAACAACTTTTCATTGAGTAAATTCGAACAAATACCGACTAAGAGTATACCCCGAGGCTGCAAACATGTTTCAAACATTGTTTCTTATCCGATCAGAATGGTTATATTATAAATAAAAATATACTTATATTTTTCATTTTTATTGCTATCGTAAAACATTTAGATTTAGGATAGAGCTTCGAAAACGCCAATAGAAAAATATTTGAAATAATTTCAACACGTTTGAGCAACAAAAAATGGATTAAATTTGCAAGCGGCATTTTGTAAAAGCGAATTTTGCAGCTAGAAATTATATTATGATTTATTTTATTTGATTTTGTTTATGCAACAGCTTTGCGCACATGCGTCTCCTGTGAATGTAAATAAATAAATTGTTAAAGTTTGCGTGTGTGCGAGTGCAGGTGTGTGTGTGTGTGCGTAAAGTGAAACTTTTCTCACGTACAAGCCGAGCAGATGTGCATACGCCAAAAAGTATGCAACAGCAAAACGTGATTTCGTTTTAAATTTTAACGCTTTGCTGCTGTCAAAGGGAAATTTATTTGCGATACGCATTCATTTGGAAATTATCGAGTAGGAAATTATTGGCTCCAGCAGCCCCATCGTTTTTATAACCTGATAGACACACAATATGCGTGTCCTTGCGTCAGACAGAAGACAGATCCAACAATTATATATGTATGCATACATGTATTCATGATTAGCATGCTCCTACATAAATATATATTCTCTTGCACGACTTATGAAATGGGTAGCTCCTAGTCTAGCAAAATCTCTCTCTCTCTCTCTCTAGTAGGGGAGCTGGCAAAAAAAATGTATATATACAATATGTATATACATTGCCGTGTAGCAAAACGTGAGAGCGCCATTTTCCACAATAGTAATTTCTTATTATATTCCTTATTGCGCAAAAAACTATTAAGGGATGCCTAAGACAGCAAATAGCGAAAAGCAAATGGCAAATGGTTCGCAGCTCCACATAACTTAAACCAAGCAATGTAACGTCAGGTTACCAGTCTTGAGCTGTTTAATAACAAATTTAATAAAAAATATATGAAATGCAATTTCGAAATAGTGTACGATTGATTAAGGGTCAAAACTATGATCAAGAAGCCCTCGCTTTTGAATCTCAGTTGAGTTTTGACGAAGTTATGGCATTATTTTTAGACCAGTATTTTTATTTGTCTTCCGACCCATTATCACGTTTGCAACTTTAAATGTAGGATTGATTTTGGTGCAAAACTATGATCAGAAAGCCCTCGCTTTTTAATCTAAGTTGAGTTTTGACGAAGTTATGGCATTTTGAAATTTCGACATATGTCCATATATCGATATATCCAATTTCTGGCTATAATTTTTAGTTGTTTTCCGCCCTAAAATCACGTTTTCAACTTTAAATTTACGATTGATTTAAATTGATTTGAATTGATTGAATCAATTGCAGCTAAGCATGTTTAGGATATTTAATTATTAGTGAGATATAAATATTTTTACAGCTCTGTTGCTGATACGTATTGAATGAAGAAAGATATTATTGATTCAAAGTTTGGTTTTTGTCGCAGCATTTTCAATATCTTCTTGGTCTTATCATCATCTGGACACGTTTTAATGAGGCCGTGTGAGTCGTAAAATCAAACCAATTAATGCCTTTGCCATGGCTGGTGTCATTATATCTTCCCATCAGGTTGCTGTCAAACATATACAAATATTTAAAAATCAACAATTGTTCATTTATAAAGCTATCGGGGTATAGTACCTGGAATGACAGTTGGTGTACCACCAGCCACCGGTAAAATGTACAGCACAGTTGTCCGTGTCCAGATCGTTGTCTCTGTCCCGTGTGGAGAACTTTTGACCCGCATGGTCTTTCAAGGAATCGCCCGCATCTCCGGAGTATGTGCCCAGTGTGCGCAGTTTATATGCTTCATCTTCGCTGCCGATTTCAAATCGATCATACTTGGCAAACCTATGTTGTCCGTGAAAGTCCTCCATCACTATGAGTAATTCCTGAACCGCAACTGTGGTCATGAAATGCAGCTGCTCGAGTCCCATGAAAAACTCGCCGATCACGTTGCCGAACCCATTCCTGAAGTCCTTCCAGAAGAGAAAGAAATCGACACTTCCGTCCTCACGCCTCAACACAGTTGTCCAGCCCCCGCCATGTGTCCCTTCCTCGCAACTCACGATAACCGGATGCAGACTGTAGTTGCGCACAAGGATCTGATAGACGCCACTACGACGACTCGAGAGCTGTAGCCTCTGCACAGTTGGTGGGGAACTTACTGGATTCCGAGCTGGTTAGCTTATTGAAATTCTCATTCAACTCACTGAATTTACCGATTAGAACATTCAGCAAGCCGCTCTGACGGATCTGTTCTGATCTGTGCGTGTGTGCGTGGTGGGAAGGTCATTCGAATGTTTTCGAAATACAACAAAGTTCGAATACAAACCTTATCACATCGAGCTGTAGTTGCTGATATGTACTGGAGGCATGATTGTATTCAAAGCGTGTTTCGCTTATGTTTCCAAAGTTATTAGCTAAGTCCTGCAGATTCTCATTTTCTTACATCTTCCCCTAAACACTTAGGCACTGCTATATTTAATAAAATTATACTGCACATTATTTTCAACAACATTTCGCACTTAATTTAAATACGTATTTGAAATAAACACAGTTCAAACCAAACTGAAGATGCTGAGCAGCCAGCGAATTAATTTATAGCCAGCAACACAGAAATTTATTCTGCGCATAATAACGAATTTGAAACACCCTTACAGCATTTTGCAAAAACATCCAATTATTTTAAGTAAAATATAAATATCTTATCAAAATAAATATTAAACTCATATTTAAGATATATGTTTCTTACGAATTCTAGTATTTGTGTTGCCTTGTCAAGTAAAATGACCCAAGCTGTACACTCAAAAACTCAAAACTCGAAACATTGATAAGAAATTTAATCTAAAATTAAGGCGAACAACTACTTAGTTACTCCGGTACATTCTACATATATTTTGGAATTCATACTCTAAAATTCTTATGTTGTCGTTAAATAATATATGTATACATAATTTGTTCCTCTGTGTATGTATGTATTTATTTAAATTCATTATGTAAATATTATATATAATGATTCCATGGTTTTCGATTTATGCTGTGCGTCTTATCATCATGTTAACCTCTTTCAACGAAGCACGATTACCCGAAAATAGACGCCAGGTAATGCCTTTTCCAAAGGTGCTCACATTATATTGCCCCATTAGATTACTGTAAATACATAGAAATATTCAACAATTAAATTGAAATTGAAGTATTTAAAAACTTTTCTTCATATTTCTAGATACACACCTTTTGTGGCATTTATTGTACCACCAGCCACCTGTGTACACATCAGCACAGTTGCCGGCGTCTATATCATTATCGCGATCCCTTGAGGAGAAGTTGAACCCCACATGCGCAGTTAAAGAATCGCCAGCATCTCCAGAGTATCCCTTCAAGGTACGCAGATTATATAAATCCTCTTCACTGCCGATCGCAAATTGATCATATTTCGCATATTTCGTTTGACCCGCCATATTCTTCATTACAATAAGCAGCTCCTGGCTCAGATCCTTTGTCATCGCATACAACTGGTCCAGGCCTATGAAATACTCGCCACTCACATTCCCAAAGCCCTCCTTATAGTCTTTCCAATAGCGAAAGAAATTGACGCTTCCATCCATACGACGCAAAATAACTGTCCAGCCTCCGCCCTGAGTATCGTCCTCACAGCTAACCGAAAACGGGTGCGCACTGTGACCAGGTACGAAGATCTGATGGACGCCGCTACGACGACTCACCGCTGCCCACCTCCACGCAGCTGCTGGGATACTGAACGTGCTTGCAAACTGTTCAAGAT